>CM035169.1:83527648-83930621 GCA_020205615.1 Panax quinquefolius | reverse complement strand
ACCTAGTATATGATGTTTAGTATGTGGAATATAGCATGAGAACTTTGATTGAAGGACTAAAGTTAATAATAAGTCATGAACATTAAGATTTCTAACTCTTAAGTTAAATAAGTTAATAACCTATGAGAGTAAGTCAAAACCTACTTTGATTATAAGTTGGAGTAGTAAATAACTTGTAATGATCTTATGTTGATTAAAATCCATTAAGAACGCTTAGTAATGAAAATTTGCCGGAATTCGCACGATTGGACGATTACCGTCGAATTCGTGAAATTCTCGGAATGGAAGTCGTATTTTGTGTTCGAAGTCGGAAATGTTGGTTTTCGATGGAGACAAGTCATTTTAGTCATTATAGAGTTATGGACTCGAAAATGACCGGACTCCGACTTAAAACGAAGAAACGAGCATTGAACGTTCATGAACGTTTATCGTTTTCGTTAAAAATGAACTTATAGGTGAATTTTGAGCAAATAAATTCAAATAGATAAAATTTTTGCACGAACGCGTAGATTATGAAATTTGTGAACTGTAGGCTTTTGAACGGACCAATTCGGACTTAAAACGAAGAAGTTATGCGTCCGGGAAGTTCGTAAAAATTTTAAAAATTGAAAATTTTCTAAGGCGCCGCGAGTCATGCTGCAATACGACTCTAACCCTAATTACCCACGCCATAGCGGTAGTCGAACCATTATATACTCGCGAACTCGCACTTGCGATGTGAGTCTAAAAGCAATCCTTGCGTAGCATGGCACCAGTCCAAGGAAGTTGATAGTGAAGAAAGATTTCAAGTATGGAAGGAAAGGGAACTTAATAGTAATGTATTAAGATGTAATCATAACATGATTAAGACATTGTAAGGTACTTGTAAGACACTAATGCATGTTGATTAAGAGTTAATAATCAATCAAAGATTAGCGGAATGAGAATGACGTAACGAAAGTAGGAAACCCTAAATAACGAATCTAAATTAGGAATTACATTGAGATGAAGGGTAAGATATAATAGTAATCATACTTGATTGTGTATGACTTAATGTGGTACGTGATTATGAATTGTAGAATCATAAAGACTTAAAGTACTGTACGAGTATTAACTAGTAATCCTACGCTAAAGGCAAGTATTCTAACTCTTGTTTCAGTTCAGTCTGGACAAGCTTTGTAATTCATGTAACCTGTTCGCATGAAGTCCTGAATAATGAAGTCTTAAGCCAATTCATTCGGCTGAACTTATATTATGAATCTGTCAAGTATGATTAATATTTATCGAGTTATATTGGTTGGTTTTCAATCGAAGACCAAGTATACTAAAATGTTTTTGTCGTTTAACGACATGCACGTGAGGTTGCCACAACTTAAACGTATACACGTTTAATGAATGTAGTGTTGATCAAAATAGAGTACTATGAGCTGATCACTCAGAAGTGCTCGTAAGCTATGTCGGACTTACGGACTTAGTGTCGGGTTGTCCTTTTCAAAAGAACTTATGAATGCTCATATAATTGAGCCATAATTATAATTCCAGTAAGTATGATTGTGTAAAATGTTTTGAAGAAAAAGAAGTGCTATTTTGATTTATCGATAGTACTTCATAACTATTGTTCAGTTATTGAAGATATATGAGTTCTATGTTTCAAGCATGTTGTATATTAGAATTGTAGTACTTGCTGAGCTAGTCATACTCACTCTTGCTTGAACCATATGAACACAGCTAAAATCTAGTGGACCGAAGGATCCGGCAAGGATAAAGGCAAGACGAAGGCGAACCCGTAGCATACTTATGTAATAATATAGCAAGACTGTCTGTAATATTTTGATATTATGACAAGAACAACTGAAAGGGGTACAAAGAACCTATGAAATGTAACATTATTTTGAATATATACAAGTTGTATTAGTCCTTTTTAGACTATTCTATGAAATGTATGAATGAATGGTAGTACCGTGTAGCACCATTTGTCGGGTTGGAAGAGACCTAGAATCAGAGCATTAGGTTATAAAACTTAAGGGGGGAAGTAAAAACCTTAAGTCATAACCTTAAGAAAATTCAAATAATAAAAGATGTAAATTAACCTTATAAAAATGCATTATATATATTATGTGTTTTTATTATTCTATTAACGTTTGCTAATCAACTTTGTGTGTTGTTGTAGATGTCAAGTGAAATTAGGGATGTACAGGTAGTCAGCGAAGGGTCGGTAAACCAGATAGAAATCATACCGAACCCCATAGCAGCAAATCCCGAGAAAGTTGTGGTGGAGTCCGGAGACTCCGAAAGCTTAGACCTCATGTTGGTATTTGACGGCATGATAGAAGAAGAAGTGGAGGTAGTATCCTTCAATCAAGTGGCTATAGCAGCGGAGATATCTCCAGGAGAGTCGATGATGTCACTATTCATGTCAGTGATAGATAGGAACGTACACTATTGTCAGGAGGTCAAGGAGCTGAAGGCGGAGCTCCAAGCGGTTATAGAGGACAAGACGGACGTGGAGTCCATGTGGGAACAGGAACATGACGAGAGAGTTTTGGCTAAGGACAAAGTCCATGAGCTAAAATAAGAGGTCTTTGAGCTTAGGAGCGAGCTAAAGACCAAGAAACAGAAGATAGGGAGAATGTCCTATATTCATAGGAGTTCTCATGAGGATTTCCAATTGCAGGTAGCTGGGTATCCTGTAGAGACAGGGCAGACGCGGCATACTATCAGCCGTGATATTATTTCTGGTCTTGCCAAGGTAGATTTCGAGAATGCCTTAAGGCAGATATGATCGAGTAGTTGTTAGAGTAGTTAGGTATGTACATATTGTGAATATAGTAGTGACGTAAAGCCCTCTTTTGTATAATCAAGGGTAGTCTTTTGTAATTCCCAATTTTTAGAAAGCAATAGCGGGAAAGTAATGTATCCAGCTTGGGCTGTGTAACCGATGTAGTATTATACTACGATGAATTAATTTAAGTTTTTATTTTCAAAAAATGTTGAGTAAGGAGTGTTTAAGTTATTGTTTAATTATGGAATAATAACTAATTGACAGGAAATGCATAATAACGAAATATGTGTTTATTGTGACAGCAAAATGCCGCCAAGAAGAGTACCCCGTACCCAAGGTGTGACCACGAATCAACCAGAGGGAGGTCCGGTTAACCCCATGCAAGAATTTTTGAACCTTTTAACCGCAGCTTTTAACCAAACAGGGGCTAATATTCCGGTGAATCCTGGTGTAGTACGAGCTACTACATTTAAGGACTTTAAGAGTGCGGGTCCGCCGGAGTTCAAAGGAACTACGGACTCTATCAAAGCCCAAATGTGGGTTAGGGAGATTGAGAAGGCATTTGTAATAACAAATGTTGACGAGGCCCAAAAGGTTGCCTTTGCAACCTACATGATGAAGGGAGAGGCCAACTTTTGGTGGGAGGCCAATCAGGCAAGGGCCGGAATAGATGCTATAACGTGGGTGAGGTTCAGGGAAATATTCTACGAGAACTACTTTCCCACGAGCATGCAGGGAAGGATGGAGATGCGGTTTCTGGAGTTGAAACAAGGGGACATGACAGTTCCCCAATATCTCGCCAAGTTCAATGAATCTGGCGAGGTTCGATTCCACACCAAGTGGATCTTGAGGTGAGGAAAGCGCTGACAGTCGAAAAGGGGCTTGAAACATTGGCTCTATAACCGTATATCAGTATTCCAAAGTACTTCTTTTGGAATCGTTTTAGAGAAGCTAATAATTGTCGAAGGTGGTAGTGAGGCGTTGAGCCAATACCACAAAGAAAAGAAGAATAAGGGAAAGGTTGACGGGAGAGTCAAGATTGAGGGAGCCAGTGGAAGTGGCGAGGGTTAGAAGAGGAAGGTATTTAGCTCTGGGAATACTGGAGTGAAGCAAGGAGACCCGAAGAGAAGAATGGAGGCCTGTAAGACATGTGGGAAGACTCATTTAGGAGTTTGTCTCAAGGGGAAGGCCGTCTGCTATAACTGTGGACAAGAGGGGCATATTGCGCCTAATTGTCCAAGTCCGAAGAAGAACCATGGATGCTTTGTGTGTGGATCAACTGACCACATGGCAAAGAATTGTCCGAAGAAGGGTACGGACGGGAACCGGGGCACTAATAGCTGTAAGTTAGCTATTGGGGGTCCAGCAGAGCCAGGTAGGCCGATGGGTCGTACCTTTAACATGACAGTCCAAGATGCGGTTGCATCAGGGGACGTTGTCGCAGCTATTTTTTTGATCAACGATATCAATGAGTACGTGCTGTTTGATTCGGGTGCTACTTGTTCGTTTATAGCGTGCGATTTTGCTAAACTATTAGGATTACTTCCTGAAAAGTTGCCTATACCTTTAAATATTTAGGTAGCAAATGAAGAGATTCTTCCTATTGAAAATGTTCACAAGAGTTGTTGTGTAGATATTCGGGGTTGTAAACTATCAGTAGATTTATTACCAATAAAGTTAGGAGAATTCGATGTAATTCTCGGAATGGATTGGTTGGTAAACCATGGGGAAATTATAGATTGTCAAAAGAAATGTGTGAACATTAAGACGTTAGAACAACCTCGGGTAGTATTTTATGGGAATAGATCACGGACGCGTTCGTGGTTGTCTAACCATGACACAAACTAGGAAATTATTGAGGAAGGGGTGTGTAGGCTATTTGTGTCATGTGGTTGATACCCAGAGAGTGGGAGCGACCATGGAACAAATACCTATAGTGAGTGAGTTTGAGGATGTATTTCCAAGTGAGTTACCGGGTCTTTCGCCGGATAGGGAGACCGAGTTCATAATAGATATTGTGCCAGGAGCGGCACCAGTTTCCAGGGCACCGTATCGTATGGCGCCAGTGGAGATGAAGGAATTGATGGTACAGCTACAAGAACTGTTGGATCAGAAGTACATTCAGCCGAGTGTGTCACCGTGGGGAGCATCGGTACTGTTTGTTAAGAAGAAGGACAGATCATTAAGACTTTGAATCGACTATAGAGAGTTGAACAAGTTAACAATAACGAATAAATACCCATTGCCCAGGATCGATGATCTCTTTGATCAGTTGAAAGGGGCTAAGTATTTTTCTAAAATAGATTTGCGGACGGGGTATCATCAGCTTAAGGTTAGGAAGGAGGATGTGCCAAAGACAGCATTCAGGACTTGTTATGGTCATTACGAGTTTTTAGTGATGTCGTTTGGATTGACAAATGCACCAACTGCATTTATGGACATGATGAACAGGGTGTTCAAACAATATTTGGACAAGTTTGTCATGGTGTTTATTGATGATATTCTAGTCTACTCTAAGACGCCAGAAGATCATGCTGAATAACTAAGAATAGTGTTGGAGACATTAAGAAAGGAGAAGTTATATGCGAAGTTCGCTAAGTGTGTATTTTGGTTAGAGAAGGTTCAGTTTTTAGGTCATGTTATTGACCATGATGGGATTTTAGTAGATCCAGCGAAGGTGGGAGCCGTGATTAATTAGGAACAATAAAAAAAGTTGACTGAGGTGCTGATTTTTTTAGGATTAGCGGGTTACTATCGGAGGTTCATTCAAGACTTTTCAAAGATTGCTACTCTGCTGACTAACTTGATAAGGAAGACGGTGAAGTACGTATGGACTGAGAAATGCGAAGATAGCTTTCAAGAACTGAAGAAGAAGTTAAGTGAAGCGCCTGTTTTGTCATTACCCGATGACACATGAAATTTCGTAGTTTATAGTGATGCTTCGCATAAAGGACTAGGTTGCGTGCTCATGCATCATGGGAAGGTCATTGCGTATGCGTCTAGGCAGTTAAAGGATTATGAGAAAGTTTACCCTACTCATGATCTGGAACTAGCCGCGGTGGTGTTTGCCCTAAAAATATGGCGACATTATCTTTATGGGGAAAAGTGTGAGATATACACGGACTACAAAAGTCTAAAATATATCTTCACACAGAAGGAGTTGAATATGAGGCAGAGGAGATGACTGGAGTTGATAAAGGATTACTTCTGTGAAATCCTGTATCACCCAGGAAAAGCAAATGTAGTTGCCGACGCCTTAAGTAGGAAGGGTCGGGAAAAGTTGTCTTTGTTAACGGCTCAAACTGAGTTAATAACAGAGATTGCTAGAATGGAGTTGTAAATGAAGCTGTCAAGTGAAGCGGCATAAATGTTGTTTGCGACGGAGATGCAATCTACCATCGTAGAGAGAGTTAAGGAGGTGCAACTCAAAATTGATGAGTGTAATCGGATAAGAGAGCGGCTGATCAATGAAAAAGATATTAAGTACAGTCTTGATAATGAGGGGTTATTGAGATTTGAAGGAAGAATTTGGGTTCCGAATGAGACGGAATTAAAGGAGCAAGTTCTACAAGAGGCTCATAGTTCAAGGTTTTTGATTCATCCTGGTAGTACTAAGATGTATCAAGATCTTCGACAGAGTTTTTGGTGGCCGAACATGAAGAGAGAGATTGCCGAGTACGTAAGTAGGTGCTTAACTTGTCAGAGAGTTAAGGCCGAACATCAACGACCAAGTGGCTTGTTATAGTCATTAGAAATTCCGGAGTGGAAGTGGGAGAATATCACGATGGATTTTGTGGTTGGACTTCCGACTACACAGAAGGGGTATGATGCGATTTGGGTAATAGTGGTCCGATTGACGAAGTCGGCTCACTTTTTGCTAATTAGGGTTAAGTATAACTTAGACCAGTTAACTAAACTTTATATTAAGGAAATTATCTCTAGACATGGAGTGCCAGTATCGATTGTGTCAGATCGTGATCCACGATTCACGTCGAACTTTTGGAGAAGTCTACAAGAGCAGTTGGGAACGCAGTTGAAGTTGAGTACAGCGTATCATCCACAGACGGATGGACAGAGCGAGAGGACAATTCAGACGTTAGAAGATATGCTAAGATCTTGCGTCATGGATTTCAAGGGTAGTTGGGATGATCATCTACCATTAGTGGAGTTTGCGTATAATAATAGTTATCATGCAAGCATAGGTATGCCGCCATACGAAGCTTTGTATGGGAGGAAATGCAGAATGCCACTGTATTGGGATGAGGTAGGAGAACGCCGGATGTTGGGACCAGAATTGGTGCAACAGACAGCGGATATTGTTAAGAAGATTCAGATGCCTCTTCTAGCAGCTCAAGACAGACAGAAGAAGTTTACGGATCTGCATAGAGAGAATCGAGAGATGGAAGTAGGTTCGTATGTATTTCTGTAAGTATCTCCCTAGAAAGGAAAGATACCTTTTGGAAAGAAGGGAAAGTTAAGTCCGAGGTTTATAGGACCTTTCGAGGTATTGAAACAGGTAGGTGAGGTAGCTTACATGTTAGCATTACCTCCAGACCTAGAACAAATACATAATGTATTTCACGTATCCGTGTTACGTCCTTATAAGCCGGATTATAAGCACGTGATAGAATATGAGCCTATTCATGTCGAGAAGGACTTAACGTACAAGGAAACGCCGGTTTAAATTGTCGATAGAAAAGAACAAGTTCTGCGGAATAAAGTCATACCTTCGGTGAAGGTGATATGGAAGAACCACGATGCAGAAGAAGCAACGTGGGAGTTAGAAGAAATGATGAAATAGAATTACCCCCATTTATTTGTGTAATTTTTTTTATAGCGAGATTCTAGGGACATAATCCTTATAAGGGGGAGAGAGTGTAACGTCCCGGAAAATCGAACATTTTGTAATTACTTTTAATAATGAATAAAATAATATTATTTATTATTATTGTGTATTGAGAAGATGAATGTTGTTCTATAACCTAGAAACGCTAGAACGTCGTAGTATTTTAACTACGTGGAAGAATTAAAGTGTTTGAATTTCTAAAACGAAAATAAAAAATTTTCGAGAAATTTTCCGAAAAACACTATTCATCGATTTCTGCTTGGGAATTATTTTTGAATTTCCGAGAAATATGTAATGTTATAATATCGAGGTGATATCGATTATGTAATAATAATCTAAGTATGGAAAATGCAATAAATCGCATACGGACTTAATTTGGGATTATAGGTATTAAAACCTAATGGAAGGAATTAAGGTAATATTGTATAGAGATCAAGTCCAATATGTATAAGGTGTAAACTTAAGTGGGATTAATTATTAAGCCCAAGTAATTGGTTAATGAAGCCCAACTTGATTAATGCAAGCCCAACAAGGAAATAATCTATTATTATTAGTAAGCCCAAGGGATAAGTTAATTGAATTAGCATTGAGCCCAAACTATGATCCATTAGCTAATGAGGATCCATGGGGCGACCCATGGGTAAACTTGATGGGTCAAACCAAGTGAGAAATGAGTAAGTGTGATGGGCAAACAAGAAGAGTGATGCCCAAGAACTTTGTGTGGTGGTCAAGAGAAGTGATGAGCACACAAATGAATAGTAAGGAGGTGGAATTGATTAGATTAATGTAGGAAGTGGGATTAAGGAGGTGGAGGGCCTAAATGACTAGAGTGCCCCCACTTTGCCAAGCCTATAAATACAAGAGCCATAATTCAATTGTTGGTTATTTCATTTCATCCAAACTTCTCTCAAGTATAGCAACTTATTTGTTAGAACCAATTAGCACTTATAAGCCACTTCAACCATTGATAGTTTTCCAAAGAAAATAAAAGTCTTCAAGGGTAAGACTCCTCTCTTATATCTTCATCTCTTCTATAATAGGATTGATAGAGAAGGGGGGGGGGGGGTTGGATGATAGCATGTAATAAATTACTAAAGAATGAACTTAAGCCGAATAAGTTGAAAAAGCAACTTGAATATTAATAAGTTGCTAGAACCATGAAGAACCTAGAATATGATGTTTAGTATATGGAATATAGCATGAGAACTTTGATTGAAGGACTTAAGTTAATAATAAGTCATGAGCATGAAGATTTCTAACTCTTAAGTTAAATAAGTTAATAACCTATGAGAATAAGTCAAAACCTACTTTGATTATAAGTTGGAGTAGTAAATAACTTGTACCGATCTTATGTTGATTAAAGTCCATTAAGAACGCTTAGTAATGAAAATTTTCCGGAATTCGCACGATTGGACGATTATCGTCGAATTCGTGAAATTCTCGGAATGGAAGTCCTATTTTGTGTTCGAATTCAGAAATGTTGGTTTTCGATGGAGACAAGTCATTTTAGTCATTATAGAGTTGCGGACTCAAAAATGACCGGACTTCGACTTAAAACGAAGAAACGAGCGTTTAACGTTCACGAACGTTTATCGTTTTCATTAAAAATGAACTCATAGGTGAATTTTGAGCAAACAAAGTCAAATAGATAAAATTTATGTATGAACGCGTAGATTATGAAATTTGTGAACCGTAGGCTTTTGAACAGACCAATTCGGACTTAAAACGAAGAAGTTATGCGTCCGGGAAGTTCGTAAAAATTTTCAAAATTGAAAATTTTCTAAGGCACAGAGTCTGCGCCGCGGCGCGACTCTAAGCCTAATTGCCCGTGCCAAAGCGTGAGGCCAAACCATTGTACACTGCGAACTCTCGCCGCATCGCGAGTCACAAGGCAATCCTTGGCGCCACGGCGCCAGTCCAAGGAAGTTTATAGTGAAGAAAGATTTCAAGTATGGAAGGAAAGGGAACTTAATAGTAACGTATTAAGATGTAATCATAACATGATTAAGACATTGTAAGGTACTTATAAGACACTAATGCATGTTGATTAAGAGTTAATAATCAATCGAATGAGAATGACGTAACGAAAACCGAGAACCCTAAATAACGAATCTAAATTAGGAATTACATTGAGATGAAGGGTAAGATATAATAGTAATCATACTTGATTGTGTATGACTTTTTGTGGTACATGATTATGAATTGTAGAATCATAAAGACTTAAAGTACTGTACGAGTATTAACCAGTAATCAGATGCTAAAGGCAAGTATTCTAACTCCTGTTTCAGTTCAGTCTGGACAAGCTTTGTAATTCACGTAACCTGTTCGCCTGAAGTCCTGAATAATGAAGTATTAAGCCAATTTTTTCGGCTGGACTTATATTATGAATCTGTCAAGCATGATTAATGTTTACCGAGTTATATTGGTTGGTTTTCAATCTAAGACCAAGTATACTAAAATGTTTTTGTTGTTTAACGACAGGCACGTGAGGTTGCCATAACTTAAATGTATACACATTTAATGAATGTAGTGTTGATCAACATAGAGTACTATGAGCTAATCACTCAGAAGTGCTCGTAAGCTATGTCGGACTTACGGACTTAGTGCTGGGTTGTCCTTTTTAAAAGAACTTATGAATGCTCATATAATTGAGCCATAATTATTATTCCAGTAAGTATGGTTGTGTAAAACGTTTTGAAGAAAAAGAAGTGTTATTTTGATTTATCGATAGTACTTCGTAACTATTGTTCAGTTATTGAAGATGTATGAGTTCTATGTTTCAAGCATGTTGTTTATTAGAATTGTAGTACTTGCTGAGCTAGTCATGCTCACTCTTGCTTGAACCATATGAACACAGCTAAAATCGAGCGGACCGAAGGATCTGGCAAGGACAAAGGCAAGACGAAGGCGAACCTGTAGCATACTTATGTAATAGTATAACAAGACTGTCTATAATATATTGATATTATGACAAGAACAACGGAAAGGGGTACAAAGAACCTGGGAAATGTAACATTATTTTGAATATATATAAGTTATATTAGTCCGTTTTAGACTATTCTATAAAATGTATGAATGAATGGTAGTACCGTGTAGCAACAACTGTCGGGTTGGAAGAGACCCGGATTTGGGGGCGTCACAGAGCTAGTTATGCTCACTCTTGCTTGAACCATATGAATGCAGCTACGACTGAACGTCCCGAAGAATCGAAAAAGGATAAGGGAAAAGCTAAGGCAGATTACTAAGCTGTCTTGTAATAGTATAGGTCTATTGTTGTAATGTAACTGATATTATGACAAAGAACTTTTGTAATGGGTATAGAACCTGGGAAATGTAAATATTACTTTAAATATATAGAAGTGATGTTCGTTCTTTGAGACTTTTCAATTGGATGAATGTATGAATGTTGTACAGTATAGCACCATCTGTCGAGTTGGAAGATACCCGGATTTCGGGGCGCTACAGTACTAGTGTCAAAGTACATTTACATCACAACATAACAGTTAAACAACATCTACATCGCCAGATTCAACTTGGTCAAACGTTGTCAGAAACTTGGTTCATGAACTTTCTGGAAATTCCAGAAATACAAACTCAGTGTGAGTGGCCTAGTTTGACCACTTGTTACGATTTATATGTTGATTGTTTAAGCGTTCTAAAGACCCAGATCTATAGTATATTATATAGGCTACAAAATGGTTACAAACACAACATCAAAAATAAACTGGACTGACAGATCCAGGAGCCTAAAGATGTTGTCAAACACGAATTCACACTTTCTAGGTTACCCAGAAAGTGTTAGTCAAGCTCGGTCAACCCTCTTTGACCAATAATAACTACAAATCTAAAGATCAAATGACCGTGATACCACTTCCAGAGTAAAGAGCACATATCAGGCTACATGTAACAACTTTAAAACAACACAAATGATGAACATACAGAGATCTATGGCCACTGACATTAGCTTATCAGACGACCTTAGAGCTCAAGAACAGTTTTTGAAAAACTTTATTTTAAGACACTTTGATGCTATGGATTCATGATAGATCATCATAGATCTTCATAAAACATCCATTAGCAAGATTCTAAACACAAAAACACAAAAGTTTTAAAAGTATACAAGATCAAAAAATAAAAATTAGGTTTATACCTTCTTGTTCAAATCTTGATCTTGACCTTCCTAATCTGAACTTGATGTTGTAGAGGTGATTTAGTGACTGGTCTACCTTAGAATTTCGGAGCTTTGGATGTGAGAGAGAGTTGGTGAGAGCAAGAGAAAAATTGAGCATATAAATGAATTTTCTTTCTCTTTAATTCTATATATATTGCTTATGTTGTTCTTTAAATTTGAGATTTTCTATTTGATTTAATTTGAGATGTTGTGTCACCAAGTCAACATAGTTGTTCAACAACTAAAGGGGCTAGCATTTTTACAAGTTATCATTTAAAATAAACTAAAAGGGCATTTTGGTCATTAGCAAATTAATTTTAATGGAAATCTTGACAAATGCACAAACCCTTAGGGTTTAACCCTAAGGTTCTAACCCTTAGGTTTTAAAATACTCCAATTCTAGGATTTTCTAAATTAGGGTTTGAATTTACAAAAATTAAAATTTTGAAACTAAAATTAGGTTTTCCGAATTAAATTAGGTTTTCTTAATCATATTAGTGTTTAATAAACATATTAGTCCTTCCAATCAGGATTAGAGTTGCCTAATTAGGGTTTATAAATCCCGAATATGAAATTAGGGTTTTAATTAGAAAATTTAAAATTTCTAAATTATAATTAGGGTTTGTAAAATAGAAATTAAGATAACTAAAATATAATTAGGGTTTTCTAATCATATTAAAGTTTAATACACACATTAGGCTTGCCAATTAGGATTAGGGTTTCCTAATTTAGGGTTTAGGATTCTCGAATATGAAATTAGGGTTTTCCGACGTACAATTAGGGTTTTTAACTGTACAATTGATTTTCTAAATCTGAGATTAGGGTTTCTAATCCCTTATTAGGGTTTATTAATTACAAACCTTATCCGATCAATCATTAATCAATAAATCTCTTCGGTACGAACACATACTCATTAATATAATTATTTTAATTATATTTTCTATCGAATCCCTATCCAGAAATTAGGTTTTGGGTTTCTAATTTTGTTAACCACAACTCTACTCTAAATTTATTAGTCAATATACAAATTGACCTTCTCGAGACTCGTATCACAGATACTTGTCACAAAATTGATAATCAATATTAATATTAATTAAAAAAGAAAAATTATTCGTAAAATTTTGATTATTCGAAATCTCGGGTTATCACCATTGCTCAAGTCTAAACATCATCAATAAGAAATATCTAAGCTACAGAAAATCATGTCAGAGGCTGTTCTTCATTTTTGGGTTTTCCAGAAATGAAGAACAGTTCGAGTGTGTTACTTTGGATCCTTATATCTTGAGTTCTGGGTTTGCTTTATGTGATCTAATACTTTCAGTGTGTAGCCAACATGCAAATGAAGAGATCTATCATATAAAATACATAAAACATCTAATGAATCGTTAGATCCATGCCGGTCAAACCGTATCAGAACCGTGTTAAACCGATTTCTGGAAATTCCAGAAATAGAAAATATGACCGGATGGCCTACTTTGACCATCCATAACTCTCTGTTCATGTAGTGCTTTCGTGATCTAGAAGTTGAAGTGTGTGGAAATCATGACAATGAAGAGATCCCATACTTAAACTCACCATAACAACATTAAAATTGCCAGAAGATGTCCGGTTAAACCATGTCAGAAATCACGAACTTGAGTTTTCTAGGTTACCCAAAAAATGAAATCCCTGAACTTCTGGCTTGGTCTGACCATCATCCAAATCCAATCTATTTGTAATATAAGTGAACTAAAAGCTTTACCCTGTAGTATAACTACCATACTATAAGATGGTTTCAACAAAAAACACATAACACAACACACCTGCAAGATCTGAGGCTACAAATAAGTTGTCAGAACAACCTGGGGAATTCTGGGTTACCCAGAAAAGGAAAGTCATGGTCAGTCAACTATGTTTGACCAACCATAACTTTTGATATGTTCATGTTCTGACTTTGATTCAAGTTTCAGATCCAAGATCTCATAGCATACTACATATTCATACCTTTAAACAACAACGTAACAACATATAACCGACTGAGATCTATGGGACCTAGCATTCATTGTCAGACCCTCATAATCAAAAATTTCCAGATTTGGAAAATCATCAAATCTGAGCCACTAGATGTTATGGATCTAACATCTAGCAACCAAGATCATTGATTAACACCTCATACAACATATTTAACACACAAAAACAAACATCAAACATAAGATCAAAGTTCAGATTTCGTTTAGGGTTTTTACCTTCTATGAACAAACTTTTGATTCTTGGCTACTGATGTGTTATTGGAAGTCATGGGGCTTGATTTAGGGACTGATATGCCTTATATTTTCGGAGGTTTTAGAGACACAGAGAGAGAGAGAGAGAGAGAGAGAGAGACAAGTTTGAGTATAAGTGAACAAATGAGGGAAATAATGTACTTTCTCTCTCTTGATCCTTATAAAAACTTGTATACAATGCATGTGGATAATCAATGACTGATGTGCTGGAATTTATTATCTCCTAGCTAGACTAGGTTGATGACTTGCCAAGATTTGGCAAGATTTGCTAGCAATTATTTCAAGAATGGGACAAAAAGGGTACATTGGTCAATTGTATTTTAATTTTAATGGTATTCTTTTGCATAGTACTTGAATCTAGGGTTTAATCACTAGATTTTAAATCTTAAGGTTTTCCAAATAAGTTTTAGGGTTTGAAAAATTAAGTTTAAAGTTTAATAAAATTTTAATTAAAACACACTAATTAAAATTAGGGTTTTTATTAGAAAATTAGGGTTTTAAATAATTAGGGTTCCTTAATATTATTAGGGTTCCCAAATTAACAATTCAATTTACTAAAATAATAATTAGGTTTTTAATTTTAGCAATTAGGGTTCCTAATTAGCAAATTAGGGTTTTCCAAATATTAATTTTGGTTTTCCCTAATTAACAAAAATCCTATAATATGCAACTTAATTCATATAACACAATTACTACACATTGTTGAATCTCCCATTTGAGTTTCAAAATAGGGTTTAATAAATTAATATTAGGGTTATGACATTATACACCATAATTGACCAACACATACAAAGTATATATTTATAACACTGAAAAATAATATTATATTTAATATAATATTATTATTCTCATTTATTGCTCAAAATCCAAAATTAGGGTTTGGATTCCATATCCGATATATCCTTCATATATAACATTATTAATTAAGTTAAAATAATTAACTTAATAATCGAACTAAAGTTCATATAATAAAATAGTAATTATAATAATTCCAATAATCATTTCATATATTATTTAAGTAATATAAAATCATATTTTCATGGAAAATAAAAAATAAAAATATTTCTACTATAAAATTAATTTTTATAAGAATATACTTTATAATGATCAATAATTCTAAAATAAAATTATTTGAAATTATTTATGTAATAAATAAATTCTATTTATCACATAAATACATACACATTACTTGGCACATATTCCCACCTTTAAAATAATAAAATAAAAAAAAATTATATGCAAATTTGTTTATTTATTTATATAAAAATATCGGGTTATTACATTCACCCTCCCTTATAAAGATTCTGTCCTCGGAATCACTGTTTCAAAACTTATACATACAAGGGTACATAGCATACACAATCATTTCAATTAGATCTCGATTAGATTCGATCGAACCGGTCTTTAACTATTCAACATAAAGCTTGTCTCTTTGATTAAACGGAAGTTTGATTTCTAAAAGAACTCAAATTTCTCCTTCAAAATTTCTTTATAAAATAAGTTATTATATATAGGAAAAATCATATATATATATCAAAATATAAAAGTTATACGAATAATACCTGGAGTTGCATTCCCAGCTGCCACCATATATTAGACAGTCATATTGAAGACTATTGCGGTTGATTCTGTTGGTTTATTGAAGTTGGTTCCGCTATCGCTAGAGTCCCGCTGCCTTTTTCCCGTATTCGCGTTCCCTATATCCCTTCCCTTTTTTGGACAGTCCTTCACTTTATGCTCTGTTGATCCACACATGAAACAACCTATGTTCATCCTTGGATTGGGGAAGTTGGGGGAGATATGTCCCTCCTACCCACACTTGTTGTGACGCCCCCAGAATCGGTATACATCACCTATTTGGAGTCGCCAAATACATGGTACAAAATTCAAATACAACTTAATTATACAACAGTCGTGTAAAATACGACTAAACATATGATGTGAGTTTTAATACAAATATTGTCATCTAGACAATATACAAACTCAATGGGGTCCTCATTACATTTATTATCACACTATTTCATAGAATAGTGAGGATTACTAATGCTATTATCTGGACCATCACTTTGTTCCCCGACTAGTCCCTGCTACGTTCTCATTTCCTAAAAAGAACAATGAAAGCAAAAGGGTGAGCTCAACTAGCCCAGTAAGAAATATTATGACTAAGATAATGCAGAATAAATTATCATTAGCCTTGTGATGTTAAACCGATAAAATATAACAAACATCAAGTTTAAGCGCATCGGAACAAGCAATCCATTAGAAAAGTCAAGTAGAGAATAAAATCTACTATCTTCTATGATTTAAAAGGTTTTTCATGACTTTTATCGCTGAGACTCAGCTTAATAAATAATCCACATCATCCCTGCACTACGGCCAAGGATATTCATTAGTATCACAACCACAAATTATCCATGCACCACAACCAAGGTTATTCATGTATTCATCAATGGTCATGATCATGACAACAAATGTCCATCAATGCACTACGGGTCAATGAGGATTTTTTTCTACATCATTTGTAACATTACGGTCATGATTATATTACATCAAATAATCCCTGGTCATAATCATACCAAGTCCATCTATGCACTACAGGCTATAGATGACTGTCAACATAATATAAACATGAGGATGATGACAATGATATAAGAATTCAATAAAACAAGTTCAAGAATTAATTTATCCAGGAACTAATAATGTTCAAATTGTCAACATGATACTTCTTTGTAGAGTAACACTCAAGAATGCTCAGAAGAATATTTCCATGAAAAGATACTGGATGAAGCGCAAATATCAAGGATATTCCACTAATTTCATGGAGTATAGAAGTCAAAACTTTAACCAACTAAGTATAATAAAGAATGGAATGACAAAAGAAATCACCTGTGCATGCGATGAGCCGCGCATGCATGAGTTATTCCAATGTAATAATAAATAATGGAACCGGTCGTGCGTAAACGCACCGGCTGTGATATTCAATGAATAATAAATAATGGAACGAGTCATGCCAGAACTTGCCAAGCAGGATATTCAAACAGAATAATAAATAATGGAACCAGGTCATGCGTAAATGCACAGACAGGATGTTGCAATAGAATAATAAACAACGGAACCAGGTCATGCGTAAATGCACAGACAGGATGTTCCAACAGAATAATAAATAATGGAATAACAGAAGAATTTCACCATGTATGCAGTACTTTGCATATACAGGTTATTCCAACGTAATAATAAAGAATGGAATAACAAAAGTTCTCTTCACGAATAAGAAAGAATACCCCTTACGAGTACAACAAATAATATCCCTTATCGTAAGAGTATTTTAACTGGTAGGGCGATGATTTACTCAAAGAAAACTTGCACTACGCCCAAAGTTTTCTTAAACTCTAAAGAAATACGCTCAAGATTATAGAAGAACAAGTCTCTCTAAAGTTTCAGTGAATTCGTAAGAAATAATGAAGGAATGAGCTTCTATTTATAGAAGAATGGACTGCATAGTAACTAATTCATTAACGGTCCAGAATGATTAACTTTAAACGGACGGTCCAGATTGGTTTACAATAAAATATACTATATTCTATTTATAATCTAATAAAACGAATAACTTTATAAAAGTATTATGTTTTATATAAAAAGATTTTACTATGCAAACATTATGCAGGCACTATGCAAACACTATGCATAATAAAATATAATATATTCTAATTATTGTCTAATAAAATAGATAACTTTATAAAAGTATTCTATTTTATATAAAAAGCTTTTATGTTTTATTACATTAATAATCCTAATAAAACAAAACTCATCATCATTATTATAATTCACAATATTAATCGATCAGGTCGTTCTCAGGAAAGAGGGGGCTTTCCAATAAGGATTTGTCCCCATTGGCGCGCAATTAGGTGACCAAACCTCTCCTTGACAGAACTTCTAGACATCGTTAATATTTCAAATAATAATATTAATAACTTTGTCATCTCAATTATTGAATATAAAATATTGACAATAATTGAATCAAATAACATGAGATACTATGCAGCAATTATTGTAACAATAATTGAACAAAACTGAGTGACTTTTCACGTAAGCATCAATAATCAATCTGGTGTACTCTTTGTGTAACTACGCCAGACATTGTACTTTTAACTCCGGGTATTTCAACAGTTAACGGTAAAACTTCCGCCGTTATTTTCATAATGTATTTTTGTCATTTTCTCAATCAAATGATAATTACATTTGTAGGGTCCACCAATGATTGTCTTAGTTGTACGAATATTCCCTATTAAAACAAATATTTCCCCACCAATCGAATATTATATAACAACTTGCGTACTTTGCAAAATTTATAAATATTACCCACAACTATAACATTATATCAAATTCATTCCATAATATTCAAAAATTATATTTATAGAAAATTCATCTTTATTCATAAAAGTTGGGGTCTTACACTTGTAACACACAACCTTACCATTAAGACACTCTCTCGAGTGATTCTTTCCGCAATTTCCACACAGCGCAACTTGTTTCTTTCCACCTCCTGGCCTATTTTTGGTATTCCCAAAATTTTCTCCTTTCATTTTTCCAGTCATACTACCACTATTTCCTTCTTCGGCGCTAGCTTGATTTGCTTCACACCAAAAATTCGCATCCCCTTTTTTCGTATAGGTGACAAAAGCTGTCTTTTGCCCCTTCGTTACTCTAGCTGTTACAAACATCTATACAGGATCAGTTGATCCTCTAAATCCTAGTGGTTCTATTGCCTTGAAGTCTTTGAAGTTTGTCGATCGATTATCTGGATGATTTCCCACGGCTGGTAATCCATTCTGCATAGCTTGAACGTCCATATTCGCCGAATTCTATATCGGGTCTGGTTGTCCACCAACTTTGTTGATAGATTCTTCTACCCTTTGGTTTTGTTTTTGTCTTGGCGGCATTATCTGATTAAACAAAATCTTGTTCATCTAACGAATTTCATAATACTTTACACCATATAGCGTAGCACATACTGCTTTAAACATCTGTTATCCCTTTGTGACACAAAAGTCTAGAATCACTGCCATAACTTATACAAAAGTTGAGAATATTACCTTGCACCCACATACTTATCATATACTGTTAGTTCCGGGAGGCACAATAGTTATCTAGAAGGGGGGGGGGGGTTGAATAGATATTTAAAATTCATTTCATTTTAACTTGTTAGTTGATAATGATTAAAACACAGCGGAATTATTATTTTTTTAATCTCACTTAAGATATAGTGAATTTATGAGAGTGAGGCAGTTATACCAGTTATAGCAATTATAGCAAGAATGTAATAGACACGACAGTTTTAAGTGGTTCAGAGCACTTAAAGCTCCTACTCCACTCTTCTACTCCTTGAGTAGGAAATCCACTAAGGATGTCTTTTACACTATCTGAATCTCATAGATTCCTTCTAGACCAGCAGTTTAGGAACTACTTAGTTCACTCTTGAACTCTTCAATTCAAGTAGACTTGGTTCTTCACAGTTCACTTAGAACTCTTGAAGTCCTTCTGACTTGGAACTCTTACTTCAGTTGATTAGTAGTTGTTGAGTTCTTGGTTGGTGCTATTCAGTTGCTGTTAAGCACTTGTTCAAAAGAACTGAGTAGCTGAGCAAGCTTTCTCTTTTTCTCAGATCGTAGAGTTGAGCGTTGAGTGTTCTTGTTCGTTTTGTTTAATGCTTGCTTACTCCTCTCATTTGCACATGTTATGCATATATGTGATCCTTGAAATCTATCCGTTGAAGCCATTTGATGAAGCATTAAATACGTTTAACATTTCTAAAATTTGATGGAGACTTTTCTGCACAGCTTCTGAATTGCATTATGTCCCACTGACACAGCAGACTGCTTTCTCACCTAACACCTGAAAAGGTGTTTTCCTCTGTCCTATGGTCCTTTCCTTAGCTTCTTCAATATGTTTCTTTCGTTGTATACTAAGGATATCTTTTGTACCATTGGGACTGATGAGGACTTCAACATTTAAAACACAATCCATATTTGTTGGGAATTTGTCTCCAAACAAAAGGTAGGGCTCGATGCTTCTGACACAAGGCAAATTATAATCTACAATCCGGATCGTGGTGTCTTGTCACCTTGGTGCTTCGTTTGATGCTATCAAATAAAAGCACTACGATTTCTCTTAAAGACTTGCACACTACGATCTTCATTTGCTTGTTTTGCAAGCTCTACATTTCCGAGAGCACACTACGATCTCTGAGTTAGCTCAGCAAACGTTGGGACCACACGACGATTACTGAAAAGGTCTTTCAAGACAGGCACACTACGATCCTCGAAGCTCTACATATCCGCCTTGGGTTCTGTAATCTTGATTAGCTTGATATACTACGATTCTTGTGGAAGCCTGTCAATTACACTTCAAGATGTAGATCAACCTAACAAATTTGATCTATCACAAAGTCTTTGTACATATATTTCTGGAAGGACTTTACATATAATCACGAGCATTTACATTTAAATATCAAATCAAAATATGCACTCTCCCAACAATCTCGCCCTATTTGATGCTGACATAACCAAGGAGATTTGTTGTCATGATTATTAGTTTCTAGATGCATTTGCAGGAAAGTAAATATGACTTAATATTTCAGTGAACAGCTGAAATTTCTAGAGAATAAGCATGAATTTATTGATCTTCGAAGAATATTACAATTTAGCTTTACATCAATAAGAATTTAAACTTTCACTTATCTCTATTTCTTTGATCTTTTGCGTGGAGGATTGGCATACTGCTCAGCCCTTCTTTTCCTATTTGCTTTATCTCTCCTGGCTAGATCTTCCAGCTCACTTGGGCTTAGCCTAGGATTGGTATCATGCCTATTCATGAATTCAGGATCTCCCATTGGCATTCTCAGGCATGTTGTGGTCATATTCTGTGAGCTTGAAGTTGGCCCTAGACTCCTTATTGGTTAAGCCATTATAACTTCCTACTTATCAGATCGTTGAGTCTGATGGCTGGATCGTGGAGTCTGTTGGTGGATTTTCCTTGTAGGAGGACTCCTTGAAGCTTGAGTTTGGATTTGTCCTCTACCTCTTCCCTTGCCTTGAACTCCTTTCCCTTTATTCTCCACCTTTATGTCAGCATCAAGGGTTCGAATGTCTTCGGATAAGTGAGTCACTCCTTGGACGAGCTCGTTGAGTTGGCTTTGGGTTTGAGCAATGTACTCTCAATTTTCCTTGATCAGAGCGTCAGATCGAGCTTCCCTATTTCAGAGGACGGTTAGAACATTGTCAGTCTGCTATCCTTGGTTGACGTAGAATTGTTGGAATTCTTTTACGGCAGCTTGCAGATTGATGATGCTTTCTAACATAAGTTTATTCTGGGCATTTTGAGCTGTTTGTAAGGCAAGAACTGCATCTCTATGTCTTTTAGCTGCTAGAAAGTGAATATCATCCCTGTCCTTTATACTCTTAACCATTTCCTTGATGATCTCCCTCAGCTTCTTTGTAAGTTTAGAGTTTAGGGTGCTTAGGAGATTATTTGTAGCACTGATCATTTTTGTCAGTCTGAGATGAATGAGTTATGTGTGAGCTTCAAGGCTATCATCGATGTCCTTGATCACTTTCTTGGACACTTCTGTCAACTCAGCTTTGGTAGGCAGATCTTACAGGAGTTCGCTGAGTTGTGGAATGTGTGGAGGAGGGGAGGTTCTCTTGTATTTATCTTGTAAGGAATAGAGGGCAATATCAAGGTTGAAGTATTCATTGGTCGACGAAGAGGGAATATCTGATGGAGGAGCATATTTTTGGGTGTTTGGAGTGGGTGGCTCTACGATTTGAGCTTGGGACTCTACGATGGGGCTAGAGTTAGTAATCGTAGGGATGATGGGAGTTGGGATCAATATGAAGTCTGGCACATTTGGTTCATCAGTTAAAGAATTTTGGGATTCTGTAACTGGGGATTAACTTGGTGGATTTAGGACCACTTCCAACCAGCTTGGAAATTCATAAAATTGGCTAAAGAAAGACAGTGTATAGTGATTAACTCTGAACAAGATTGGGATAGATAATACTTCATGCACCATTCTTGAAGAGGGACCATTTGTGATTAGCTATTTGGCAAAATTAAAGTTGCCTGGGAATCCATGAGCTAGCACAGAGATGGCTGGATATTCTTTGAAGCTCCAAAACATGTGATTCCAGGAGTTTAGAATTTGAGCTTGATAAAAAGGCATCATAGGTAGATATGAGAATAGTTGCTCGTAGTTAGCTTTTCTATACCCATTACTGCCCACAACTATGATCTCGACCTCATCATATTCATCCTCTTCTCTGTCTTCGTTCAAGGATTCCACTATATCAATGACTTCATTATGTTCTTGCTCTAGTTCTCCCTCATTTTCTGCAGGAACATTTTCTTCTATAACAGGGATGTCATGAGGCTACCCCTTAACAAGATCATCCATCTGCAGGACTAGTATCTCCCCCTCAGTTGGAGCATTTTCTAGGTTGAGAACTTCAGGTATCTCCCCCTCAGCTTGAGCTATGTCCTTTTGGGTTTCTCTGGATAGTTCCTTTTCAGCAGCCATATTTTTGTCTTCCTCCTTGAGCACTCCTTCATTGACAAGGATGTACTTTTTAACTAATTTTTGTCTTGGTTTTCTAGGCTAAGCCACAACCTCAGGACTTTCTTCAGCTTCAGCGCTGTCCTGTTTATTAGTCAGACCATCTGGTGCAGCAATTACCTTGCTTGAGGTGTTCAGTCTGGTCTCTATGATCGATAGAGACTAGACGATCGGAGAGACAGATGGCCTCTTGAACTTGTGACTGATTTTGTTCTTCTTCAGCAGCTGTGATATGGTAGCTCTATCTTTATCTGCCTCAGCTTGCTGTTCTTTTCTTCTTAGGATCCTCAGAGTCTTAATATCAGAGAACTCTACAGGTATATCAGTGGTAGACCCTTGAGGTTCTTCTACCATCCTAGTCTTTAGCTTTCTCTTGCCCAGCTTTTTCTGACAAGGGCAGTGGGTTATCCCTTATTGATCTCTTCCTCTTCTTCTTCAGTCTCTTTGACGACTGACATGTTTTCTAGAATCCCTGATTCCTTTAGATCACCAATTCTTCCAATGGACTTAGTTATCATGCGTACATTCTCAGCTGCATTCCTTTTCCAATTTTCAAATAGTTGCTGGGTCATCCGCTTGTTTGGATTGATGGACTCTCCTTCATCATCCCCAATCTTATCACCTAGAGCAGACTGTAGGATGATGCTTATAAATCACTCGTAGAGCATATTTTGAGAGCCAATTGTCTTCTTCGAACTAAGGATCCATTTTCCTATCCATTCAATCAGTAGAGCTCCATAGTTAAGTTGTATCCCACAACTTATGACAATCATATGCTTTAGATGCACATCATTTACAGAATCATGGCCAGAGCTTTTGAAGCATATACACTTCCCAATAATATTGGCCAAAAATTCATACCTCTGAGGAAATTCTTTTTTCTTATATCCTTTGACAATGGGGAATTTGTTATGATGCATCTTCTTAAGTCCTTCATGGAATTCGATGCCATCTAAAAACCAAAAACCTTTAGATTTGAAGCCTAGGGCTAGGTTGATGTTCTCAGCCTTTAGCATGATTTCGACGTCCTTGACTCTCGTTGTGAAGACTACATTTTCGAACGCCCCATTCTTGTAGAATTCTTTTATTAGCTTAGGGTAGATCCATGTGCTCGTACCCAGAGCGTCTTCGAGACCTGCCTTCTTTATCAATGTCAGAAAATTGTGAAATTTGGGTATAGCAGTTTTGAACTCATTGAAGCATAGTCTGTAGCCAGAGATGACGTTGGAGGCTACCATTGATTTCTTTGAAAGGAGTATGGTTGTCTGAACTTTCTTAAGGGTTTGGGTTTTTTCTTGTAGAGAGAGAAGAGAGAGATAAGCTTTTTGAACTTCTGATTTCAAAAAGGCATTTTTAAACTGTACTTGTAACTTCCCACTCTCCATTTTTGTTTAGTGGGGCAGGTGTCAAATTCTGTTTGGCTCTACGAATTTGACTGAGGAGGATTGTACTGATTTGCCCTTAGCTCCTTCTGAGATAATGTGTCCTTAAGGAGGACTGCAATCGTTGAGGTGGCCTTTGTGATTATTGAGTCTGCTTTGCATTTGTCGAGTCTAAACTACGATCGTCGTGTCTACTTAGCAATCATCGCGTCTGCTCAGTAATCGTCATGTTTGCTCAGCAATCATCGTATCTGCACTACGATTGTTGAGTCTGACCGAATCCTTGTGATGAACTTTTGACTTAACATTCTTCTTGGTTTAAGGTGACTCAGGAAGGGCAAACCTCATAGAGTGAATCAAGGGTTAGGTTTGTTCTTGAGGCGCTTATCAGACAGATTGCTTTACTTTTTAACTTTATCATCACATGATTCTCCTTTGTTTTGTTGATAGGGCTCTGCCATCGTTGAATCTGCACTGCGATCGTTGTCTTTCATGTCACTTCAGCTCTACGATTGTGGATTTCTTTTGATCACGTCAATGATTTTGAACATAGCCTTTATATCTGTGTGGTTAGCACAAACTAGAGCATATTTTTCATGGTTGTAAGTTAAGCATGCCTAACTCACTTATTAACTTGTTAAACCTGGATTCATCTAGAGGCTTTGTAAAGACATTAGCAAGTTGATTTTCAGTAGGGATATATTATAAAGATATAGTTCCATTTTTCACATGATCCCTAATGAAGTGATACCTTATTTATATATGCTTAGTCCTAGAATGCATGACAGGATTATAAGTTATTTCTATGTCACTTGTGTTATCACAGTGAAAAGGTATAGATTTGAATTCAAACCCATAATCTGCTAGCTGATTTTTCATCCATAGGATCTGAGCACAGCAGCTGCCAGCAGAAATGTATTTAGCTTCTGCAGTTGAAGTAGATACTGAGTTTTTCTTCTTACTAAACCAGGACACAAGTCTGTTTCCTAGCAATTGACATGTGCCACTGGTACTCTTTTTATCAATTTTCCAGGCTGCAAAATCAGCATCTGTGTATCCTGTTAGTTCAAATGAGGACTCCTTGGGATACCAAAGCCCCAAGTGAGGTGTACCCTTGAGATACCTGAAAATCCTCTTTACATCAGTTAAATGTGATTCTTTGGGATTAGCTTGAAATGTAGCACAAATGCATGTTGCAAACATTATATCTGGTCTACTGACAGTTAAATATAAAAGAGAGCCTATCATACCTCTGTATTAAGTTATATCAATACTTTTACTTTTTTCATCTTTGTCAAGCTTGGTTGCAGGATCAATTGGGGTTTTCATGGGAGAGGCTGATTCTATGCCATACTTCTTAAGTAAATCTTTGATGTACTTGGCTTGGTTTATGAAGATTGCCTCATCAGTCTGCTTTGCTTATAGTCCAAGAAAAAAGTTCAGCTCACCCATCATACACATTTCAAACTTGCTCTGCATAAGCTTAGAGAATCTCTTACATAGCTTTTCATCAGTAGAACCAATAATAATATCATCAACATATATTTGAACCAATAAGACTTTGTCTTTATGTTTTCTAAGGAATAATGTGGTATCTACTCTACCTCTAGTGAACCCATTTTCAATAAGAAAATTAGTTAGTGTTTCATACTATACTCTAGGTGCTTGTTTAAGACCATATAAGGCTTTGTCTAATCTATAAACATAATTAGAAAGAGATGGATTGATGAAACCTGGAGGTTGCTCTACGTAGACTTCTTCTTGAAGTTCACCATTCAGGAATGCACTTTTGACATCCATCTAAAAGACCTTGAATTACATGTGAGCAGCAAAGGCAAGGAATATTCTGATGGCTTATAGTCTGGCAACAGGTGCAAATGTCTCATCGTAGTCAATGCCTTCTTCCTGAGAGTAGCCCTTGGCCATTAGTCTTGCCTTATTCCTGGTTATTACTCCATCTTCATCCATCTTGTTTCTGAAGACCCATTTAGTTCCAATGACTGGGTGACTTTTTGGTCTTGGTACTAATCTCCATATTTTGCTTCTTTCAAACTGATTAAGTTATTCCTGCATGGCTTCTATCCAGCTGGAGTCTTCCATAGCATCCTTTATCTTATTCAGTCTATTTGTGACAAGAAGCTTAGATAAAAACATTCATTTTGGGTGGCAGCTCTTGTTTTTACTCTAGCACTTGGATCTCCAATGATTAAATCTTGAGTGTGATCTCTTGCCCATCTATTTCCTATTGGGACATCTGTCCTGATGCCTTCTTGTCTTAGGTAATCAAGATCTATTTCTTCTTCTTGAAGTGGAGATTCTTTGTCTAGCATAGGCCTCTCTACGATTTCATTTCCTTGCTCAGCGATTTCACTATCTGGTACTACGATCGTAGTGTTGAGCTCGACGACCTCGTTCATAGTGTGTCGAACGATTCGATTCCGTAGTGTCTTCGTGCCTTTATTTTGTCTAAGTCTGTCTCATCAAAGATGATGTGAATCGAGACTTCAACACTCAGTGTCTTCTTGTTGAACACTCTGTAGGCCTTACTATTTGTGGAATATCCAAGAAATATTCCTTCGTCTGACTTGGGTTGAAACTTTGTCAAGTATTGCTTTCCATTGTTGAGAATGTAGCATGTACAGCTGAATACATGAAAGTAGCTGACACTTGGCTTTCTTCCTTTCCACAGTTCATAGGGAGTCTTCTTAATCGTAGAGTGTATAAGTGATCTATTCTGAGTGTAACATGTAGTATTGATAACTTCTACCCAGAAGTATTCAGGCAGATGGGCTGCTGCTAGTAGAGTTCTTCCTCTCAGCTACTCCATTTTGTTGAGGTGTTCATAGAGCTGAGAAGTTATGACTAATGCCATTGTCTGTGCAGAACTGGTCCATTTCTGAGAAGTCGAATTCTCTACCATGATCACTTCTTATAGCCTTGATTTTCTCTCCTTTCTCGTTCATCACCAGCCTGAACATCTTGATCAGTTGGGAGCTTCTTTCATCTTTTGAGGTTAGAAAGAAAGCCCATGTGAAACTGGTGTAGTCATCGACTATGACCACTGAGTATCTCTTCCCTCCGAGACTTGTTGTTGGAATTGGCCCGAATAGATCTATGTGGAGCAACTACAGATGCTTGTCAATTGAGTTGGCAGTTTTTCCCTTGAATGAGCTCCTGGTCTGCTTTCCAAGCTGACAGGCATTGCATGGCCTTTCTTTGACGAGGCTACACTTGGGTAGGTCTGCAACAAGATCTTTTGAGGCCAGTTTGGACATGCTTTTGAAGTTGAGATGCGACAATCTTCTATGCCATAACAAGCTCATTTCTTCAGATGCTTTAGCCAGAAAGCTTATTGTCTCGTATGAGCTTAGTTGTCCAAGATTGACATTTCCTTTTCTTGTTCTGGTTAGCTTTACAGCAGATGCCTTTAAATCTCTGACTTAACATTGATTGTTGAGGAATGTTACTTGATGGGCCTTGTCTCAGAGTTGGCTAATGCTTAGAAGATTGTATTGTAGTCCTTCCACATAGGCCACTTTACTAAAGGATACTGCCCCATTTTTAGCTGAGCCATATCCTCTTGTCTTGCCAGAGCCATTTTCTCCAAAGATGACTGACGGCCCTTCCTTCTCTATGTAGTTAGATTAAAGGGCTTTGTTCCCAATCATATGCCTTGAGCATCCACTGTCTAGATACCAGATTGTGATCGTGGAGCTCTTTTCCTGTGATAATATTAAACATTCATTTTGGTACCAATACTTGCATGGGTCCTACTTTGTTAGTACCCTTGAGAATCCAAATCTGCTTTATTTTGGGTCTCACATGTATGGAATTATAATAGCCTTTTGCAGCCTTGTGACAAACTTTATTACACACAAAATATTTAGCATGATGCATGCCTGTGTGTGTGAGAATTCATCCTCCATTTGGACTTGTGTGGTTCTTTAGTCATCCTTCTGTTAAACTAATTTTCCTTCTTCCACGTGTCCTTGGGTTTCGTGAATTGTGAGGAGTGTATCTTACCTCTATTGTACCTTCCCAGTTTATTCGTAGAGTTGGTCTTACTTGACTCTACGATCCTTCGAGGTTGGTGAGTAGTGGATGGGTTACTCTTCTCTTTTCTGAAGCCCAGGCTAGCATGAGATCCTTTACTCCTTGGAGTATCTATTAAATTAGTAGAACAGGGTTGGGTTGGTTCTTCCTTTTGTGAGGATTTCAAAAATGTAATGCCTCTACTAAAACTTAAAGCATTACTAGTGCTAGTTTCCTTTATCTTTTCCACACATGGCTATAAGGTGGATCCCCCAAAGCCTAAGCATGTTCTGTCAGATGCACTTCTCTGACTAGAGAGCAGGGAGTCCATGGATGATGATGATTTATTCCATATAGAGATAGTCTTTTATAGTCCTTTAATTTTAGAGGTTTGACTTGACTCTCTTTGTGCATTGAGCTCATTGGTCTATTTTAAGAGCTCATTCTCAGCCTCAAGCTTTGAGAGAGAGTTAGTACTTAGAAGGGCTATTTCCAGTTCTTCTTGAACTTTCTTTTTCTCCTCTTGAAGAAGTGAATAATCCTTCGACAGAACTCTGAACCATTTCATGTATTAATGAAAAATGGATGTTATGCCATGCAGTGCAGTTCTTAAATCATCAATGTCTACATCAGGAGAGTTAAAGTCAAATACCTCATCGATACTTACTTCATGTATGTTGGAGTTTAGTTTGTCCTTTGCATGTTTGGCCATTAGGCACAGATTTGCCATTTGAGGATCTTCATCATCTCCAGATTCGGGAGTTGAGTCATTAACTGAATCACTCCATGATCCTCCAGCTACAAGGCCTTTGTCTTTCTTCTGAGGCCTTTTGTTGCCCTTGTATTCCTTCTTTGGATGTGATTTCTTCTTTAGTTCTTCTCTGAGAGGTTTATTGCAGTTGGCAATGAAATGACCAAGCTTCTTGCAATTGTAGCATAGATCATTCATTTGCTCCTAGATGCTGTAGTTGCTGACCTTCTTTTGCTTGCTAGTTTTTCCTTGACACATGAACCTTCTGAGTCTTTTCACCAACATTGCAAAGTCCTCATCATCATCTTCATCATAGTCAGAGTCAATTTCAGTGTTGACCTTGGAGATACTTTCAGTTGCTTTGAGAGAAACACCATTATCCTTCTTTCTTCCTTCTGATAGAGTTTTTACTCATTGAGTCAGCTCCAGTTCGTGTGTAAGAAGGTTGCCATATAACTGTTGAACAATCATCTCATGGAGATTCTTTGACTCTCTAATAGCACTGGTTTTGGCATCCCACCTGCTTGGTAAGGCTCTCATGAACTTTATGATTAGATCTTTGTTTGGATAGATCTTTCCATAGGCTCGTAGAGAGTTGAGCAGAATGTTGAATCTCTCATAGGTGGCAGTGACGTTCTTTCCTTGAACGTGTGTAAACATTTCATATTGTTTTGTCAGCAGAGATTGTTTGTTTTCTCTGACTTCCTCCGTTCCTTCATGCATGATGAGCAGTGCTTCTCAAACCTCTTTTGCTATTTTGCTGTTGACCACATTTTCGAACAGATCGTCTTCTAAAGATTGAAACAAAATGTTCTTGGCCTTCTTGTCGAGTTGAACAACTCTCTTCTCGTTGTCAGTCCATTCTTCTTTGACTTTGATTTGTATTCTGTTTGGGTCGTCTGTAGTTGGTACAAGCTTTTTTGGAATGTAGGGCCCATTTTGAACAGTATCAAATAGATCTTCATCTATTGAGTCCATGTATGCTTCCATCCGAACTTTCGATTTTGCGAATTTATCTTTGTTGCACATTGGTGGCTTGCTGCCTCCTCCAGTCCTTGATTCACTTGGTAAGTGTGCCATTGGATCTATTTAAGCTTTGTAGGCTATATAATAGAACCTGCTCTGATACCAATTGTTAGTTCCAGGAGGCACAATAGTTATCTAGAAGAGGGGGGTTGAATAGATATTTAAAATTCTTTTCATTTTAACTTGTTAGTTGATAATAATTAAAACACATCGGAATTAATATTTTTTTTAATCTCCCATAAGATATAGTGAATTTATTAGAGTGAGGCAGCTATAGCACTTATGGCAGTTATAGCAATTATAACAAGAATATAATAGACACAAAAGTTTTAAGTGGTTCAGAGCACTTAAAGCTCCTAGTCCATTCTTTTACTCCTCGAGTAGGAAATCCACTAAGGATGTCTTTTACACTTTCTGAATCTCACCGATTCCTTCTAGACCAGCAGTCTAGGAACTTCTTAGTTCACTCTTGAACTCTTCAAGTCCAGCAGACTTGGTTCTTCACAGTTCACTTAGAACTCTTCAAGTCCTTCTGACTTGGAACTCTTACTTCAGTTGATTAGTAGTTGTTGAGTTCTTAGTTGGTGCTACTCAGTTGATGTTAAGCACTTGTTCGAAAGAACTTAGTAGCTGAGCAAGTCCTTGTACATATATTTCTGGAAGGACTTTACATATAATCATGAGCATTTACATTTAAACATCAAATAAAAATATGCACTCTCCCAACATATACATATCATAGAATCATACACATTCAAGTAACACTAATACTACTTATTTCATACGCCTTCACTAAGGATTAATTGTGTAGTAATCTATATATTCCTATTATCCTCAATAATCCTATCACACATAACTATACCAAGTTCGTCAAACCTTCCACACATTATGAGTTTAAGAACTCACCACAAACATATGAGTTTAAGAACTCGAGCTTGACCTTATATTCTTTAACTATACCCTACCTATCAGTTATACTATTGTTTCTGGGTCCGATAATACCTTTTTCAGTATAATCACCTCATTAGGGCTGTTTTCAAAGTGAGCCTCTAATTCAGTTATTTACTTTTGTATTGGCTCAATTATGGAGATCGGCTCCTACTTTATTATCTGATCAGGGTATCCTAATTCCTTTCCATCTGACATCTACACAAAACTATCTTGATTAGCACGTAGTATATACACATAGCAATTAATAATTTTATATAAGTTATCTTTTATTTTGTTTAACGATTAATTTATTCAATTCATCTCCTTATAAACTCTAAATGAGTTATTCATATTTTCAACGTTTCCTCTGTTCTAAGGTTATAGCCTAAGGTCTATCCCACCTAAGGTTTTCTAACCCTAAAGCTTTGATACTAACTTGTGATGCCCCCAAATTTAGGTACTTGAAACCCGAACTCGGTGCTTCACGATACCATTTCTATGATCGGAATAATAATACTACTACTAATAATAATAATATAAATATCAAACTTACTTTACATATATCAAAGTAATCCCAGGTATGCGACCTTTAAACATTCATTACATGATAATTAATAGATATCATTGTCTTAATAAAGTCAAACTATTACATAAGGTAACATAAGATTATTCTATTTGCTTTCCTTTTCCTTTGTTCTGGCCTGATCATTCCGGTTAACCACGCTTAACTAAAAACATTTAAATTTAAAGCAAGAATGAGCATTTGATTGCCCAACAAATAATAGCAACAATAAATATAAGCTGAAAGGATTCAATGTTTTTTGTGAATAATACTTCTACAACGAATCAACAGTTGTGAAGTATGCTGAACCAATAATAACAACATATCAATTCTTTATCAAATTTTTAAAACTAAGTACTGACTAAAAATGAAGAGCAGTCGACAGACTATGAACTTTGTTTTCAATTTTTGCTAAGGTTTAATAGAACTTCATCCGCAAACAGTTATAACTTACGGGCACGAGGGTGTTCATCCCAATGCGCCCTGTATTGATCAATACTACATGCAAGAACGATATTATCGTTCATCTTATCCACCTTAGGTGCACAAAAGTTTTTCCATGTTCGGGATGTTCATACTTAGTCGGGAATCTGAACCAAAATAATCTGGTTGGATACAATAAAGTTCTATCTCGTTCAACAATAATTTTAAGTTTATGTCTAGCTGAATCAAATAGCTTAAACGGCTTTTAAGTCAACATATACAACTGGAAACCAATAAGTATGTATCAACATGTGATTAAATACAATGATTATCCAAGTGAGGACACTTGTCTAACCCTATATAGGAATTAACGAACAGAATAAATATCTGAATTATACAGTAATACTGTGTTGATAAACAATGATCGAATAATTTAAGAACTTGTATGAATACAAAGATTGGATACATAATCGATAACGAAAGAGTTAATAATCTGGCATAATGATAATATAATTCTGAAACTTTCTTACTCATGTCCATTGCATAAAGTAAATGCAAAGTTAGGATACTTGCCTGAGCTGCTGTTTACTATTACGCAACTTAGTTTTATCTTTTATATCGAGACCTATCATTAATAAGATCATTCTTCGATTAGAAATACATATCATAACACATAGTACTGCTAATTGTAGTCAGCATATAACCTAATCACACTGTCACCTATGTTTAACAGTCATTGCATCACAAACAAATACGTATCTAATCAAATTATCTAAGTCCAAATCAATTTCTGAAACATTTTGGTGTACTGACGGCTTTATCGGGTAATTATCGAGTCTAAGACTCTATCGTGTAGTTTAATATTCATTTAGATATTTTAAATATCAGTCATATTATTTTTCATAACCTCATAATAATAATCATTATAATTTATCATGATTTTTCAAACTTTGAAATCATTATTAAATAATTTAAATATTAAATAATTATATTATCATTAATATTTAATTAATACTAAATTATTAATGAAACCATTGCAAAAATATTAAAGTTATTTATAATAACTCAAAGTATTTTTAAAACATTACTATTACCATTAAATGATTTTTAAAACATTTAAAATCATTTTTAAATAATTAATATTAATATTAGAATATTAATTCAATATTTATCAAAATATTAAAAGTCATTTATTATAACTTCAAATATTTTTAATTCATTTATTTCTTTTTTAAATGGTTTTAAATTAATAAAACCATTTTTAAACTATTTATTTAATATAATTATTAAATAAAACTAATATCATTAATATTAAATTATTAATGAAATTTACCTTTAAGTATCAAAAGTTATATTTTATTACTTAAAATATTTTAAAACTATTTATTTTCATTTAAAATGATTTTTATAATAGTAAAATCATTTTTAATTAATTTATTTAATATAATTACTAAATAAATATAATATCATTAATATTAAATAATCAATGAAATTTGTCTTAAACTATTAAAAGTTATATTTTATAACTTAAAATATTATTAAATACCTTTTATCATCTAAAAGGATTTTTAATATAATAAAATCATTCTTAATTAATTGATTTAATGCATTTGTTAAATAATTTAAATATCAATAATATCCAAATAAATATTAATATTTATGAAGAATATGTTAAATTATTAAAAGTTAATTTTTATATCTTAAAATAAATTTTAAAACTATTTTTTTTTGTAATTTAAAATAATAAATTTCTTTTTATAAACGATTTTTGAAAAATAAATTAATTAAAATTACAAAGTCTGTCGCTATAGCCTTTGGCGACAGTAAGTGTCGCATTAGGTGTTCTTGAGCAACCCAGACCTTCAATGTCAGTGATCGAGTTGCATACTTTGACCAAGCATAAAAGTCAGATTATGGGGTTTCTGGGCATGCTATAACTTTGATCATGTACTACCAATGTAACACTACACGATCCAGCAAATAACAAGGTCATACAACATAATAATCCCAAGTTATAAAGCTTTGAAATTACTGTCAGACGGTTCTTCAAGTTTTTAGGTTGCCCAGAATCCTAAGGTCATGGTCGGTCAACACCCTTTTTGGCCTTATTCCTGTCAATCGGTTCATGTTATAGTTGTGTTAGACGTCGGGCCTTATAGACTAACTAACAGGGTATCTTGTTTGATCATTGATTAAGTCTAAACATCATCAATAAGAGAGATCTAAGCTACAGAAAATCCTGTCAGAGGCTGTTCTTCATTTCTGGGTTTTCCAGAAATGAAGAACAGTTCGAGTGTGCTACTTTGGATCCTTATATCTTGAGTTCTGGGTTTGTTTTATGTGATCTAATACTTTCAGTGTGTAGCTGTAAGACCCCAACTTTCATAAATAAAGATTAATTTTTCTCAAAATATATTTTCGAATATTATGGTGTGGTTTTGATATAATGTTATAGTTGTGGGTAATATTTATAAATTTTGCAAAGTATGCAAGTTGTTATAAAAGATTCGATTGGTCGGAGAATATTCATTTTAAACAAAAAATATTCGTAGGACGACACAATCATTGGCAGACCCCACAATGAAATTATTGTCGGAGTTAGAAAACGACAGAAATATCTTTTATAAAAATAACGGCAAAAGTTTTACCGTTAACTGTTGAACTACCCGGTAGTAAAAGTACATTGATGCTTACGTAAGAAGCTACTCAGTTTACTCAATTATTGCTACAGAAATTGTTGCATAGTATCTCACGTTATTTGATTCAATTATTGTCACAGTATCATCTGCATAATATTTTATATTATTAAATCAATAATTGAGACAACAAAGTTATTTATATTATTATTTGCAATATTGACAATGTCTAGAAAGTTCTGTCGAGGAGAGGTTTGGTAACCTAATTGCGCGCCAATAAGGAGAAATCCTTATCGGAAAGCCCCCTCTTTCCTGCGAATGTTCTGGTTGTTAAATATTGTGAGTTATAATATTAATGATGAATAATTGTTGAAGTATTAAGAATGTATTTATTGAAGATAAGTGAATTACAAAAGTTAGAGGGGAATAATGTAAACTTTGAAAAATTTAGGGGTACTAAAGTGTAATAAGTTAAATCAATCTGGACCATTGGTGGTGATTTTAATAGTAAATCAATCTGGACGATTGGTTGTGGTTTTAATAGTAAATCAATCTGGACCGTCGATTGTGGTTTTAATAGTAAATAAATCTGGACCGTCGATGGTGGGTTTAATAGTAAATCAATTTGGATCATCGATGGTGATTTTAATAGTAAATCAATTTGGACCGTCGGTGGTGGTTTTAAAAGAAAATCAATCTGGATCGTCGGTGGTGGTTTTAAAAGTAAATCAATATGGATCGTCGGTTATGGTTTTAATAGTAATCAATCTGGACCGTCCGTTCTAATAATAAATCAATTTGGACCGTTCGTGAATTATTTACTATTTAGTCATTTCTCCTATAAATAAAAGTTTAATTCTTCTTTCATTCTCACCAATTCAAGAAGAAGAGTACTCTGCTACTTCACTATTGTAGTATCTAGTGTTCTACTAAGGTAAGGGTATTATTTATTTCGTATTCATAAGGAATACTATTTTTTCGTATTTATCCTTAAATATGTCAGAATAACCTGTCTACGCGGATAACGTACCGTATTACGGATGAAAATCCATTTGCAGTTATGTATGTTATTTCTTTTCATATTCTTAAATATAAACTTACTATGGTAAGTATTGCTTCTATAATCCTTGAAATTAGTGGAATATCTTTAAGTTTTGCGCTTCATCCAGTATCGTTTCGTTGGAATATTGATCTAAACTTTCTTATTAAATATCAATATTTTCACCGGGGTACTATTCACGAGTTACTATTCACCCAGTTACTATTCACTAAAATATTATTCACTCAGGTATTCAGGGGCACTTTTCATGCCGGGGTACTATTCACGAGTTACTATTTACCGAATTTCTATTCACTCAAATATTATTCACTCGGATATTCGGGCCACTTTTCATGCTAGGGTACTATTCATGGGGTACTATTCCCGAAGTACTATTCATGGTGTACTATTAGTCAAAAAATTTATTTCTTCTCTATCCAAATTATTTTTTATACATGGATATTATTCTTCAATTTTACTCCACAAAGCAGTATCATGTTGACAATTTGGACATTATTAAAGTATGGATAAATTAAATTATAAATCTTTAAAATTTATCATTTGATTTTATTTAATTGAATTCTTATATCATTGTCATCATCCTCATGCTTATATTGTGTTGAAAGTTATCTTTGGCTACCGTGCATAGATGGACTGTTGATTGGTATGATTATGAACAGGGATCATTCGGTATAATCATGACCCGTAATGTTACAAATGAAGTGGTAAGAATCCTCATTGGCCTGTAGTGCATTGATGGACAGTTGTTGGTATGATTATGACCAGGGATTATTCGGTATAATCATGACCATTGATGATTACATGAATATCCTTGGCCCGATGAGTGCGTGGATGATTCGATGATGTGGTTTATTTATTGTCGAGTCTCAAGCGATAAAGTTGATGAAAACCTTTTAAATCATAGAAGATAGTAGATATCATGCTCTACTTGACTCTTCTAATGGATTGCTTGTTCCACTGCAGTTAAACTTGTTGTCTATTATATTCTATTAGTTTAACATTTTGAAGGCTGACGATAACTTATTCTGCATTATCTTAGTAATAATATTTCTTACTGGGCTAGTTGAGTTCACCCTTTCGCTTTCATTATTCTCTTCAAGAAATGAGAACATATCCGGGACTAGTCAGGGAATGGAGTCATGGTCCGAGATGGCTGTTTTAGTAATCCTCACTATTTAGTGTGATAATAAATGTAATGAGGATTGAATTTGAGTTTGGATACTATCTATGGGACAATATTCGTGTAAAAACTCTCAGCTCTTGTTGTATAATTAAGTTTGTATTTGTATTCTGTACCATGTATTTGGCGACCCAAGATGGGTGATGTATACCTATTTTGGGGGCGTCACAGTTGGTATCAAAGCCTAGGGATATGATCCCTGGCTGAGATGTGAGAGATGTGGAATTCCTTCTCTAGTATGACCTACCTAAGTTTATTTGGTATTTAATTGGTCAGTCGGAGTATTGGGATAATATGTGACATGTCAATTAACCCTTGTTTTGTGGTAGTGTTTGAAAATGGCATATGAAAATGTTGAGATCAACAATGAAGCACATGAGAACATTGAGTCACCAACGATCAATACCCAGGATAATGTGCAACAAGAAGACAATAATCCTCAGATAAACAACAACACCGATCAAATGATGAACGATGGGATGTTCAGAGGCTTTATGCAATTCATGTAACATCAGGCGAGAGCGGCTCGTGTTCAAAATGCAGGTGGAAACACTGGCAAATCACAGATGGTCATCGCTAAGCAATTCAAGGAGTTGGGACCATCGGAGTTTGTGGGAAAGCCAGAACCACTTAAGGCGGAGACGTGAATAAAGCAGATCACCAAGATATTCGAAGTCTTGGGATGCTCTAAGGAGCAAAAGGTTCCCTTTTCCACCTTCATTTTGAGAGGAGAGGCAGATTACTGGTGGGAATCAGTAAAGCGTACTCAGCCTGCCACACTCAAAATGTCTTGGGAGAAGTTCCAAGAGCTGTTCAACGACAAGTACTTTCCTGAAAGTATTCGTCACATGAAGGAGGTGGAGTTTATCATGTTGGAGTAAAACAATATGACCGTGTCACAAAGACGACGGCTAAGCTAAGTTCTTTGAGTTGTCCCGGCCATACCCCACTTGGTTGATAATGAGGAGAGAATGACACAGATGTTTCTAAGAGGTTTGAAACCCGAGATACGTCAATGCCTAATTTCTCACAAACTGTGTTTGTATTCAGATGTTGTAAATAGGGCTCAGTTATTAGAGCACGATAATGAGTCAACTTAACCAAGAGAGAGTAGCCGGCAAGTCGATAATACCAGTGGTTGCAGTCAAAGAAGCAGTGACAACAAACATGGAGGGAATGAACATGCCAGAAATGGCAACCACTTCGGTGGTAATCATGGCCAAGATAATAGAAGTGGAAATCTCAAGAAGATGAGATTCAATAATGATGGAAAGACATCAGCCCCAGCACCTGTTGTTAAGGAAGGAGAATGACCGCCGATCGTATATTACAAATGCGGAGGGGAGGAGCACATCTGTCCAAACTGTACGCAATAGTCCAAAGCATGTTACAATTGTGGAAGAGAATGTCACCTAGCCCGATTTTGTCGTGCACCAAAGTCAAGTCCAGCTGGGACGGAGGCATCAAAGGCCATCCCAAATAAGACAAAACCGATAGTTCAAAGGAGAGCGTTTGTCATAACCTCCCAAAAAGTGAGGAATTCGAACGAGGTGATCACCGGTAAGCTAATCATAAACTCTTGCAAAGCTTATACCTTATTTGATACCGGTTCTACCCATTCTTTTATTTCTCCTACTTACGCTAAACATTTAAATTTGACTCCGAAGAAATTAGACTTTGACTTATCAGTTGAAACTCCGTTAGGAGAAACCTTTATTACATCCATTGTTTATAAGTCTTGTTTGATTCAAATCGATAACCGTACGTTACATGTCGATCTTATTTCCTTAAAAATACTTACGTTTGATGTGATTTTAGGGATTGATTGGTTAACTACTCATCATGCAAAAATTGATTATTTTCGTAAGGTTGTTAGCTTTCATATTCCTAACCAGCCTATTATGAGAATTCAAGCGACCAAACCACTAAAGTCAATCACTGTCATATCAAGCCACAAAGTTATTCGTTTATTGAAAAACAAATGTCAAACTTTCTTAGCCCATGTCACAGATTTAAACAAAAATACGTCAGAATTGAATGATATTTGCATTGTTAATAAATTTCCTGACGTGTTCCCTGAAGAACTTCATGGCCTACCCCCAGAGCGTGAAATTGAATTTTGTATCGACGTTGAACACTGGTATAAAACCCATTTCCAAAGCCCCATATCGAATGACTCATGTTGAACTTTGGGAGTTAAAGACCCAACTACATGAATTGTTAGACATCGGTTTCATTCATCCTAGTACGTCTCCTTGGGGTGCTCCTGTTCTATTCGTAAAGAAGAAAGATGGGAGTATGCGACTTTGTATTGATTATCGGGAGTTGAATCATGTCACCATCAAAAATAGGTACACGTTGCCTCGCACTGATGACCTATTTGACCAGTTACAAGGAGCCAAATTATGTTCAAAGATCGATCTTCATTCCGGATATCATCAGTTAAAGATTAAAACTGATGACATCCCAAAGACTATTTTCAGAACTCGGTACGGGCATTATGAATTCCTAGTCATATGCCTTCAAGGATATGATGAGCCGAGTATTCAAGGAATATTTAGATCATTTTGTGGTTTTCTTTATTGATAACATTCTCATTTACTCCAAAAGTCATGAAGATCATGAGCAACACTTGAGGCTGATACTACAAAAGCTTCGTGAGAACAAAATTATATGCCAAGTTGAAGAAATACGAGTTATGGCTTGAGGAAGTAGCATTCCTTGGGCACGTGATATCAAATCATGGAATATCTGTTAACCCAGCAAAGATTGAAGCAATTCAAAGCTGGGTGCAACTTAAGTTAGTGACCGAAGTACGTAGCTTTCTGGGCTTAGCTGGTTATTATCGGAGATTCGTGGAAGGATTTTCTCGAATCGTTACTCCATTAACTCAACTGACTCGAAAAGATACAAAATTCGGTTGGAGCGAGGATTGCGATAAGTGTTTTCAAGAACTCAAGAGGAGGTTCATTTCAGCACCTATTTTGACAATACCATCTAGTTCAGAGGGATTTGTCATCTACAGCGATGCTTCAGGTAGAGGGTTAGGATGTGTCCTCATGCAACATGGAAAAGTCATAGCCTATGCCTCACGACAACTCAAAGAATACGAGAGGAATTATCCTACTCATGATCTAGTGTTGGCAACTGTCGTTTTCGCACTAAAGATCTGGAGGCATTACCTGTATGGAGAGAAAGTGGAGATCTATACAGATCATAAAATCCTCAAATATTTCTTCACTCAAAAGGAATTCAACATGCGGCAATGACGTTGGCTTGAGTTGTTTAAAGATTACGATCATACAATTCAATACCATCCTAGAAAAGCTAACGTAGTAGGTAACGCATTGAGTAGAATATCATATGCAGGTACGAGTGCGATATTATCAACGCAAAGGCCCATTTTGTATGACTTGCAAAGGATGGAGACAAAGATAAAGACTCCAGGGACCCACGTGATGATGGCAAATATACGAGCAAAACCGACTTTAAATGATAAAGGTAAAGTTGCTCAAGCTACGGACCTGGAGCTGATGTGTATGAAGAAGAAAGTGCAAGAAGGTGCTATTTTGGAACCAAGAATCGATGAAGAAGGAATACTACGAGTTAACTCTAGACTTTGTGTTCCAAACGACCTTGATTTAAATTATAAGATCATGATGGAGGCGCACAACACACCATTTGCAATCTATTCTAGGAGTACCAAAATGTATCATGATATTTGACATACATTTTGGTGGAGCAATATGAAGAGAGAGGTAACGGGGTTTATCTCAAGGTGTCTAGCTTGTCAACGAGTGAAGGTGTAGCATCAAGTGCCAAAAGGTCCATTGCAACCACTTGAAATTCCAGAATAGAAGTGGGAGCACATTACCATGGATTTTGTTACTGGTCTTCCCAAGGTTTCACAAGGCATAGATGCAATTTGGGTCATTGTTGATAGATTGAACAAGTCTGCTCATTTCTTACCTATACGAGAAACTTATTCACTTGAACGTCTTGCTCATATGTACATAAATGAGATTTTAAGACTGCATGGCATGCTAGTATCAATAGTTTCTGATCGAGACCCAAGATTCACTTCACGATTTTGGGTTAGTTTGCAAAAAGCTATGGGCATAGATTTACGATTTAATTCGGCATATCATCCTCAAACGGACGGGCAATCGGAGAGGACTAATCAAACTCTTGAGGATTTATTAAGACTCAGTGTCCTTGACTTCAAAGGAAGTTGGGACAAGTTCTTGCCATTAGTGGAATTCTCCTACAACAATAGTTATCAAGCAAGTATTGGCATGACTCCATTCGAGGCGTTGTATGGACGCAAGTGTCGTTCTCCAGTATGCTGGGATGAGGTGGGTGAAACAACATTGTTGGGTGCAGAATTGGTACGCATGACAACATAAAAGATTCAAATGATCCAAAAACCTATAAAAACCTCACAAGATCGACAAAAGAGTTATGTTGATCTTCATCGAAAGGACATGGAGTTCAATATTGGAGATCATGTGTTGTTACATGTTGCTTCATGGAAAGGAGTTACAAGATTTGGAAAGAGAGGAAAGCTCAATCCACAATTCATTAGGCCATTTGAAATCCTCGATCGAGTAGGAACTGTGGCTTATAGACTTGCGTTACTGCCAAGTATATCTCGTGTTCATTATATTTTTCACATATCTATGTTACGTAAATATGTTGAAGACCCAAACCATATTATTGAATTAGAACCGGATGAGATAGCGGAAGATTTAACGTATGAAGAGGTACCTGTTAAAATCTTGGATAAGAAGGAGCATATTCTACGCTCTAAGGTTATACCTCAAGTCAAAGTTTTATGGAGAAACCACGATATTGAGGAAATGACCTTGGAGTTAGAATCTGAAATAAAATCAAAGTATCCTCACTCTTTGAACATACTAAGTATGTACCCTAATTTCGAGGACGAAATTTCATAAGAAGGGGAGGTTGTAAGACCCCAACTTTCATAAATAAAGATTATTTTTTCTCAAAATATATATTTTGAATATTATGGTGTGGTTTTGAAATAATGTTATAGTTGTTGGTAATATTTATAAATTTTGCAAAGTATGCAAGTTGTTATAAAATATTCGATTGGTCGGGGAATATTCGTTTTAAACAAAAAATATTCGTACGATGACACAATCATTGGCGGAACCCATAATGAAATTATTATCGGAGTTAGAAAATGACAGAAATATCTTTTATAAAAATAACGACGAAAGTTTTACCGTTAACTGTTGAACTACCCGGTGGTAAAAGTACAGTAATACGCATGGTTGCATAGTAGCACACATTATTGATTATTGATACTTATATAAGAAGTCACTCAGTTTACTCAATTATTGCTACAGAAATTGTTACATAATATCTCACGTTATTTAATTCAATTATTGTCACAGAGTATCATCGCATAATATTTTATCTTATTAAATCAATAAGCGATATTCAATCTCACTACCTAAAAGTAAAGAATTTGTTGAATTCTTTCTTGTTTAACGTAGAGGAAGGCTAAATTGTTATTCATTAATGCTTATTATTATTAAATAACACCTTTGAATATTGTTATTTTTTTTATAAACTTGGTGACATTCTTCTATTAAATTGAAAAATTTGGAACATCACATCGCATCACTTTCTGCTCTACATATTACAGTTATTCTTGTGAGAGTATTATTGATACTTTGAGTAACATCCACATGCGTAATGTTTTGACAACTGCGGTCGATCTTTCGTACTATTATTATTACTGTTTGGAACATAAGGTAAAGGTGTTATGATTTTCTGGCAAAAAAACTGGTATTAAAATCTTCTTTATGCTAAAATATTATTTGGAACTTTTTCATCACATGTTGGAATGTGTTTTCATCGTGGGACACAGTCTTATTACGTGATTCTGATAGGTTTATTGATTCTTTGATATTTAAAGCACGTGAAGATGTTTTGTGGCGTATGTGATCTTTTGGTGTCGGGAGTTCTTTATTCGCATTATCTGACCTTTATTACATGCGGAAAATTTCTTACTGTCTGTTTGTCCATGAAATGATTTCTATTTGTTATTCTTCTTTATTATATCCAGGTTTGATCATTAAAACTTTGATTTTACTCCATGAAATGTGGTTATTTAGAAGGTATTTTTTGATATTTGCATTTAAATCAAAGTTTATCTTATTCATGGCAAATATTCTTTGATTCGTTTCTCTTAAAATATTTTCATATACTTAAATGATTATATTATTGAATAATTTGGGCGTTAATAATTCCCGAAGATAAAATAATTCTTGAACTTTGTTTAGTATTGAATTCTTATATCATTGTCAGTCATTAGAGATGTTTTATATTATGAATGTTGATTAAGATCATCATGTGGCACATGTAGTCACGTGAATGGACTTGAATATCGATTATGACCGAGGAGACTATTAGCCAATTATGATCATGGCGTAAGTAATGTTCATTGCGAAATGATGGTAAAAATTTTCATTCTCTCCATGCTTAGTCGTATTACCGTGCGAATTGGTTGATCCACATTGTTATGACCGCGACCATTAATGAATACGACAGATGTATATTTGGCACGTGTTGTCGTGAATATTTATTGTGGTGCATTGAAATCTTAAGTTGGCTCACCGCAATATCCTTTATTAGGTAGTTGAGCTCTTGTTTCTCGATAATGTGGAATATTTATTAAGGCGGGTCTCGAATGCTATAACTTGATGAAATGAAGGAATTTAGAAAGATAGTAGATTTTATTTTCTTCTACCATTGATTATACAAATAATGTATCAATAACTGTTCATGAGTTTATTTATTAATACTTGATGTTTATGCAATATTTATATTTAAACTCCACGGTTTAACTTTCTTTTATTTTATCTAATGTATTAATAAAGTTGTATGCATTATCTTAGTCGTAATATTTCTTCTGGGTGAGTATACCTATTTTTGGGGCTCACAGCATTTCTTTTGACTGTTCTCTTGAGGGAAATGAGAATATAGCGATGAGACGAGCTTCGAGAGACGGAGTAATCCATCGAGAGGATAGCATTAATGTAGTCGTGATCTTACGTGAAAATAATGTGAAGGGAACTGTAATAGAGGGACTCCTTTTGAGGGTATAATATCTAGTAGACGAATATTTGTATTCAAACTCATTATTTATCGGGAGTAGAATGTACGACGATTATATTCAAATGGTTATTTAATTTGAATTCTTACCATGTAGATCGACTACCCCAGATGGGTGATGTATACTATTTTGGAAGCGTCACGATGATGAATCTGCCACTTTCTTATAAATACAAGTAGATTGCCGGTATACCCAATTTATAGTTTACCAGAATATTGCTTGAATTTGCGGTACTCCTCTTTTAAAAAAATGTTATATGTCTGTGATTCTGATTGGTAATCAGGTTAAGTCGCTGAGAAATGAAAGTTAAACATTTTTATAAAAAATATTTATTGAGGAAGTGGACATCCTTAAGCCTTTGGTTTTTCGGGGAATATTGACAACAATCCCTCAAGGCAGATGGTATTGTGGACCCAGTCTTCGAGCGGAAGTATTGTGAGTTAGTTGAAAAGCGACTCCTAATTCTGAGTATCTTTGCTCATGCAGTTTACGGCGTTGTTGGGGAATTTGGATTTAATTAGTAGTTAAAAGCATTGAACTACCGACATTTACATAAAATGCGCTGTCCCTACGAATCTCGATATATGAAACTTCATCTACGTTGGCAATTGATTGAGGCCAATGTAACGTGCTTGGTCCTTTGAAGTTACTCAGATTTAGTTACTCAATATTACTATCGGAATGGCCTTAGCTGCGATCGGTAGGGCCTTATCAATATTATCGCATTGCCTTGATACCATTATGTGTCACCGGTATCATAACGGCATAATTTCTATGTTACGTAAATATGTGCCAAACGTTGAATTAGAGGCTATTATCACACTATTTCACAGAATAGTGAGGACTACTAATCTTATCCTCGGACCATTACTCAGTTCCCAGGCTTCGTCCCGGCTATGTTCTCATTTTCTGAAGAAACGGTGAAAGAAAGGGTGAGCTCAACTAGCCCGGTATGAAATATTATGACTAAGATAATGCGAGAATAATTTATCATTAGCCTTGACGGTGTTAAGCGATAAAATACAATGAACAACAAGTTTAAGCTGCGGTGAATAAGCGATCCATTAAAAAGTCAGTAGAGAATAAAGTCTACTATCTTTTAGGTTTTAAAGGTTTTTCATCTTTGTTATATTTGAGACTCGACTTTAATAAATAATCCACATCATCGAATCACTTACCTTTTCTGACGAGGATATTCATCAAATTATCGATGGTGTGTGACTATCTTAGAATCACCTGGTCATAATCATACCAAAAACTATCCATCTTTGCATTACAGACCCTTTGAGGACTTTTATCACATCATTTATAACAAGCCGTGATTATCAAGAATGATCCACAGTGGTCATAATCACTAACTAAGTTCATCTATATACGTGGTAGAAGATAACATAATATAACATGAGGATGATGATGATGACATAATAATTTGATAAAACAAGTTCAAAATTATTTTATCCGGGGAATTATTAACGTCAAATTGTCGAAATAATCTTTGTTTTGTAGAGTAAAATTCAAGAATGATCGGAAGAATATTTCCATGAAAGATCTTTGGATGAAGCTTGCGAAATATCGAGGATATTCTACTAATTTCATGGAGTATAGAAGTCAAAGTTTTAACCATTTGGGTATAATAAAGAATGGAATAACAAAAGAAATCACCGTGCATGCGGTACCGCATAGGCAGAGTTATTCAACGAGAATAATAATAACGGAACGGTCGGTGAAATTCTGCAAGCGAGGATGTTCAACAGAATAATAAAAGATGGAACCGGATCGGTGTAAAACACAGATAGGATATTCAGCGAGAATGAAAAAAAGCGGAACCGGTCGGGTGTAAAACACACCTGAGCGAGGATGTTCAGCGAGAATAATAAAAAAAGCGGAACCGGTTAGGTGTAAAAAAGTATGAGCAGGATGTTCAGCATGAGAATAATAATAAAGGAATAAAGAAGAATGGTGTAAAAATGAGCGAGGATGTTCACCAAGTATAGAATAATAGAAGAATGTCACCAAGTATAGGGTAAACCCTTTATCTGAGTTATTCAGCAGAATAATAAGCGATGGAATAACAAGCAGTTCTCTTCATGAATAAGAAAGAATAACACCCCTTACAGGTACAACAAATAATATTCCTACCTTAGAAAAGCTGAATATTGGCGAGGTGAAGTAGCGAGAATACTTTTCTTCTTTCTCTCTATAGTTTCTCTCTCTAGAGTTTGGTGAATTAAGTGAAAAAATAATGAAGCACTAGGCCTCTATTTATAGAAGATTTCTAGCTTAGCTTTTGCCGTGTGAAAAGCGAGTGGCTTGTATTTGGTGATGTGAAAAGAAAAGTGGTTTGGCCTTTTGTAATGTGAAGCGACAAGTGGTTCGGCGCTTTGTAATGTGTGAAGCGACAAGTGGTTCGGCCTTTTGTAATGTGAAGCGACAAGTGGTTCGGCGCCTTTTGTAATGTGAAGCGACAAGTGGTTTGGCCTTTGGTAAAGGTAATTACTATTGGTGAAGGTAATTACTATCACAAGGTAATTACTATTGGCGAAGGTAATTACTATTGACTATTCACAAAGGTAATTACTATTGGCGAAGGTAATTACTATTGACAAAGATAATTACTATTGTGAAGGTAATTACTATTGCGAAGGTAATTACTATTGGCGAAAGGTAATTACTATTCCTGAAAGGTAATTACTATTGATTGAAAGTAATTACTATTGTGAAGAGACTCTTAGATGATGACATATGGGCCCCCATAAAATAATCAAACTTACCACAAATGTCTCATATGAGACTCTTTATATACATCGAGGATTGAATAAATATTACCACAAATCATTTTATTTTTAATCAACACATATTTAATCTTTCAACAATTATTAATCATTTATAACTTGTCGTCTCAATTATTGATTTAATACTATAACATATTATCTGAGATGATCTTTGTGACAATAATTGAATCGATAATATAAGAGATATGATCGACAATTCTATAGCGATAATTGAGCATAGGTGAGTGACTTCTCACGTAAGCATCGATAATCGATATATCGTGTACTCTTATCTGACTACTGGCGTATTCTTGTACTTTTACTCTAGGGTAGTTCAGCGGTTTTAACGGTAACACCTCTGTAGTTATTTTTATAGAAAGATAATTTTGTCGTTTTCTAACTACGACAATACTTAGTTAATGGGGTCCACTGATGATTGAGTAGTAAATACGAATATTCCCAAAAAAAAGAATATTCCCGACCAAGCGAATATTTTATAACAACTTGCATACTTTGCAAAATTTATAAATACTACCCCTGACTATAATATTATCTTAAATTCACACCATAATATTAAAAATTATTTTGACAAAATTTAAATCTTTATTGATAAAATCTGGGGTCTCTGATCTCCCCTCCTTATGGAATTTAAGCCCTCGAAATTAGAGTGCGATACTGGTATGATAAAGAGGTGAGGATACCTTGAATACCTTTATCGTTTGAAAACATTAAATTCATCTTTGCAATCCGGCCGAAGATATTTATTCACAATTCATCTTTGCACTTCTGAGGCCAAAGATATACAATTTATAAAACCAATAATCTTTGAGGCCAGCGACTTAATAGTATCACGACCACGAATTATCCATACACCTTTGGCGAGGATATTCGTGTTTTCAATTACGGTCGTGATTATCTAGAATAATCCTTGAGTCGTAATCATACCAAGTCTATCGATGCACTTCTGACCGAAGATGACTTTTACCACATCCATGAATTAATATTTCATTCTTTGAGACTCATTTCGATAATTAATCCATATCATCGAATCATCCTGCACTTCTGGGGCGAGGATATTCATTAGTATCACGACCACGAATTATCCATACTACTGACGGCGAAGATAATCGTGTATTCATTAGTATCGACCACGACCACTAAATTATCCATTAGTATCACGACCACAAATTATCCTACTCGACCGAAGATAATCGTGTATTCATTAGTATCACGACCACAAATTATCCATGCACTTCGTGCGAAGATAATCGTGTATTCATTAGTATCACGACCACAAATTATCCATGCACTACGTGCGAAGATAATCGTGTATTCATTAGTATCACGACCACAAATTATCCATACATTCGTGCAAAGATAATCGTGTATTCATTAGTATCACGACCACAAATTATCCATTTTTCGTAAAGATAATCGTGTTTTCAATTACGGTTATGATTATCTACGAACAATCACAGGTAATAATCATACCAAGTCCATCTATGCTGCGTGAGCCACGAGATGACTTTCAACGTAATATAAGCGTGAGGGATATCGATGATATAAAGAATCGATCGAATGAGATAAAGGATAAATATTAAACATTTATAATATAATTTATCCGAGGATTGAGAATATCCCCATGTTATCAATCACTTAATAATCTCATAATCTAATATCATTAATATTATAACAATATTTTAATCACTTCTTAAATTTATAAACAATTTATTTCAATTGTTTACGCTTTACCATATAATGCATTTAATCATTCAAAAATGCCATACTCATAAGAGATATCATCATTATCAAATCCCTCAAAAAATATGCATATACTACATATAGGATTCTACAGCCATAAAATCCTATTTTCAACTTTGTTACTTCACATAACATATTTAACTCATATGTTCGTAACTAAACTATTTTCATGAAAAATACTAAATCAGTCCCAAAAATATTTCTTTTCTGGGATTTAGCATAATATAGTCCCATAATGAAAATATATTTTTCTCGGAATTTTTAAAATTCATTTACTATTTTCAAAAATCAATTTCTAATTAATTCCTTAACAAATTAGCTACCTCAAGTTTAACTCCAAAAATTCCCAAATCTTGGCAGGACCTTACACATGTTAATGTGAGCTTCGAGTTTAAATTTCATGGTCATCGGAGTTATAGAACTCGGTTATAGCATTTTAAATCGGAAAAACCTAAATATTGAAATAGTCATAACTTGCTCATTTTAAGTCGAGAATGAGCTCATTTTTGGACAGGAGGTACTTTATACCATATACTTTCATGTCCCAAAAGGCCAGAATTTTCTCATAATTTAAGTGGCCGAAACAGCCCCTCTAAAATCATGGCGTGACTTTTTTTGGTTTTTTGCAGCTTTGCACTCCTTTGCTAAAATCAGTCCACACAAAATCTACAACACCTTTTCTAGTAATTCCACTTGGATTAGTTAGGTAACTCATAGATCTAACTCTAGGACTTGACCACACTCAAAAATTCAAAATATAATAGGAGATATGGTCGATTGAATTTCATATTCGTTTTTCACCAAAATCGATTTTCAACTCTTTGTGATTTCTAAGAAACTTTCATGTTTTCACATACTAACCAACATAACTCATCTTAAAACTTACTAATACTTCATATACCCATGATTTTCATCAGTTCTATACTTTTATTATGACTTTCATCATAATCCACGTATGCAGATCCTTTTAGTTGAAGAAATATTTGAGGTTTAAGAAATGGGTTTTTTATCTTTGGGGTTGATACAAAATTCGATTTCACGTTCTAGGGTAGGCTAGGAAGTCTTCAAGAATCGCCAAGAAATTTATTAATGATAGAAATATCATTCAAAAGCTATTACTCTCGTCGAAGACTTGGATAATACGTCACATTAATACCAGTTGTGACTTTATCCCTTAACTTTGGATAGCACCTCACAATGATACCTATCAACTTGCCATCTTGATCACGGCGTCGCCTCTGAAGAAAGTGCGGCGGTGCATTTCACACTGAGGAAGTCAACAACGAAAGGATCGGGGCTCTTTACTTATGGCTTGATATAATGATGATTGACTTTAGTGGTTTGGTTACTTTGAATTCGCACAACAAGTTGGTTATGAATATAAAAGCTAACAACCTTACGAAAAGCATGATGAGTAGTTAACCAATTGATTCCTAAAATCACATCAAAGGCAAATATTTTCAAAAAATAAGATCGACGAAGTAGCGTGAAAATGTTTATTTGAATCAAACAAGATTTAAAAATAGTAAGCGATAGCGAAGGCTCCTACTATGAAGTTTGACCGATAAGTCGAAGTTTAACTTCTTGGTCAAATTTAAGCGTTGAACACAACTAGGTGAAAATAAAAAGTGGGTAAGGCGGTATCTAACACGGTATAGACTTACATGAGCTTATGATTAACTTACGTGATAATTTTATTCGGGTTCCTCGTCGAGAGAAAAAAGCGCTCTCTCTTAAACTCTAGGCTTTGGTTTTATGCAGGGACGACCTTTGGTGCCTCCATCTAGTTGAATTTGTCTTGATAAATGACAAAATCGAGCTAAGTGACCTTCTCTTCCACAATTATAACATGCTTTGGATGGCATGGTGCGATTCGGATGATGTGTCCCTCTCCTCGCATTTGAAGCATATGATAGGTGGTCTTTCTCCTTCCTTAACAACGGGTCTTTGGTCTTTGGCGTCTTTCCATCATTGTTGAATCTCCTTTTCTTGAAATGTCCATTCTTATTATTTTTATTTACGATTACCCAAAGTGGTTACCATATTTGGCACTGTTGATTCCCTCACGCTTGTTGTCATAAGCCGATGACTACTCTCATTTGGTATTATAATTTTTCTTAAATTGTGCTCTCTTTTAGTTGCGTTGACTCGTTATCGCGCTCCACTAAGCGAGCCCTATTTACAACATCCCGAATAAAAAGCGGTTTATGAGAAATAAGATGTTGGCGTATCTACGGCTTCAAACCTCTTAAAAACATTAGCGCCATTCTCTCTTCATTATCCACAAGTGGGATATTAACAAGTGATAACTCATAAATTTTGCCTCGTATTGCGACACGGTCGTATTGTTTTGTTCGACTTGATAAACTCCACCTCCTTCGTATGGCGAATACTTTCGGGAAAGTATTTGTCGTTGAACGACTCTGGAACTTCTCCCAAGATATCTTGATCAATGAGTTGAGTCGTTTCTGGATTCCCACCGATGTCGCCTCTCGCGCCTTGACGTAAAAGCGGCGAAAGGAACCTTTTGCTCCTCGGAGCATCCAAGACATCAAATATCTTGGTAATCTGCTTTATCCATGCTTAGCGGAAGTGGTTTTGGCTCTCCCTTAAACTCGGTGGTCCCGGCTCCTTGAATTGTTTAGCGGTGACCGCTTAGAGAGTTTTTCGTGTTCCACCTACGTTTTGGGCGTGTCGCTTTCGCTTTGATGTTGCATGAATTCTAAAAACTTTTTAAGCGTCGTCGTTAAATCGATTGATCGGTGTTGTTGTTTACGGGAGGATTATCGCCATCTGTTGCACATTGTCGATTATTGATCGTGGAGAATCAGCGGTCTCTGTGCTCCATTGCTATTCTCAACATTCTCGGATGCCATTTTCAAACCTTTGCCACAAAATAAGGGTTAATTGACATACGACATATTATCACTATATACTCGTGAGCCAATCAAATACCAAATAAACTTAGGTAGGTCATACTAGCGAAGGTATTTCCGTCTCTCCCCTCTAGTACTATTCTCACATCTTGGCGAGGATCGTATCCTAGCTACGATACTGTTGTGGCGCCCCCAAAATTAGGTATCGTCACCCATCTTGGGTCGCCACTTACATGGTACATAAATTCAAATCTGACTTACTAATATAAGCGTAGGTATGCAATCGACATAATTGTGAGTTTGAATACAAATATTATCTACTAGATATTATACAAACTCAAAGAGTCCTCATTACTACTATTATCACACTATTTCACGAGAATAGTGAGGACTACTAATGCTATCCTCACGGACCATTACTCAGTTCCCAGGCTTCGTCCCGGCTATGTTCTCATTTCACAGAGAAACGGTGAAAGAAAAGGTGAGCTCGACTAGCCCGATGAAATATTATGACTAAGATAATGCGAGAATAATTTATCATTAGCCTTCAGACGGTGTTAAGCGATAAAATACAATGAACAACAAGTTTAGCTGCGGCGGAATAAGCGATCCATTAAAAAAGTGAGTAGAGAATAAAAGTCTACTATCTTTTAGGTTTTAAAGGTTTTCATCCTTTGTTTATAATTTGAGACTCGACTTTAATAAATAATCCACATCATCGAATCACCCACACTTTTCTGACGAGGATATTCATCAAATTATCGATGGTCGTGACTATCTTAGAATCACCCCTGGTCATAATCATACCAAAAACTATCCATCAATTTGCATTCTGACCCTTTGAGGACTTTTATCACATCATTTATAACAAGCCGTGATTATAAGAATGATCCACAGTCATAATCATACTAAGTTCATCTATATACACGTAAGTAGAAGATAACATAATATAACATGAGGATGATGATGTGATGACATAATAATTGATAAAACAAGTTCAAGAATTATTTTATCCGAGGAATTATTAACGTCAAATTGTCAAAATGATCTTGTTTTGTAGAGTAAAATTCAAGAATGATCGGAAGAATATTTCCATGAAAAGATCTTTGGATGAAGCATGAAATATCGAGGATATTCTACTAATTTCATGGAGTATAGAAGTCGAAAGTTTTAACTTATTTGGGTATAATAAAGAATGGAATAACAAAAGAAATCACCGTGCATGCGGTACCGCGCGCAGAGCGAGTTATTCAGCGAGAATAATAATAACGGAACGGTCGGTCGGTGAAATTCACTGCAAGCGGGATGTTCAACGAGAATAATAAAGATGGAACGGATCCGGTGTAAAAACACGAGATAGGATATTCAGCGAGAATGAGAAAAAAGCGGAACCGGTCGGTGTAAACACCTTGAGCGAGGATGTTCCAGCAGAATAATAAAAAAAGCGGAACCCGGTCAGCAGGTGTAAAAGAATAAATAAGAATGGACATGAGGAAGGATGTTCAGCGAGAATAATAGAAGAATGTCACCAAGTATAGGGTAAACCGCGTATTATGAGTTATTCAGCGAGAATAATAGCGCAATGGAATAACAACAGTTCTCTTCATGAATAAGAAAGAATAACACCCCTTACAGGTACAACAAATAATATTCCCTACCTTAGAAGAAGCTGAATATTGGCAAGGTGAAGTAGCGAGAATACTTTTCTTCTTTCTCTCTATAGTTTTCTCTCTACAGAGTTTTGGTGAATTCGTGAAAAATAATGAAGCACTAGGCCTCTATTTATAGAAGATTTCTAGCTTAGCACTTTTGCCGTGTGAAAAGAGCAAGTGGCTTGCTTGGCGTTAGTGATGTGAAAAGAAAAGTGGTTTGGCCTTTTGTAATGTGAAGCGACAAGTGGTTCGGCGCTTTATAATGTGAAGCGACAAGTGGTTCGGAGCACTTTAATAATGTGAAGCGACAAGTGGTTCGGCCTTTTGTAATGTGAAAGCGACAAGTGGTTCGGCGCTGTAATGTGAAACGACAAAGTACAAGTGGTTCGACGCTGGTAAAGGTAATTACTATTGTGAAGGTAATTACTATTCACAAAGGTAATTACTATTGGCGAAGGTAATTACTATTGACAAAAGATAATTACTATTCACAAAGGTAATTACTATTGGTGAAGGTAATTACTATTGGCGAAGATAATTACTATTCACAAAGGTAATTACTATTGGCGAAAGTAATTACTATTGTGAAGAGACTCTTAGATGATGACATATGGGCCCCCATAAAATAATCAAACTTACCACAAATGTCTCATATGAGACTCTTTATATACATCGAGGATTGAATAAATATTACCACAAATCATTTTATTTTTAATCAACACATATTTAATCTTTCAACAATTATTAATCATTTATAACTTGTCGTCTCGATTATTGATTTAATCTTTATAACATATTATCTGAGGATGATCTTTGACAATAATTGAATCGATAATATAAGAGATATGATCGACAATTCTTATAGTGATAATTGAGCATAGGTGAGTGACTTCTCACGTAAGCATCGATAATCAATATCGTGTCTACTCTTATCTGACTCTGCGTATTATTCTTGTACTTTTACTCTAGGGTAGTTCAAGCGGTTTTAACGGTAACACCTCTGCTAGTTATTTTTATAGAAAGATAATTTTGTCGTTTTCTAACTACGACAATACTTTCGTTAATGGGGTCCACTGATGATTGAGTAGTCGTACGAATATTTCCCAAACAAAAAGAATATTCCCAGACCAAAGCGAATATTTTATAACAACTTGCATACTTTGCAAAATTTATAAATACTACCCACAACTATAATATTATCTTAAATTCACACCATAATAATATTAAAAAATTATTTCGACAAAATTTAAATCTTTATTGATAAAATACGCTGATTTGTGCACACCAAGTGTTTGATAAATTGAGTGAACCAAGTGTAAGGGGAAGGAAGTGTGTGCTAGCCAGTTTTAACATCCAGAAATCAATGGCTTCACAACCGATATCCAAACGCCAAAGGGGAGAGAGTTCAAGATCCGCTCCACCGACACGAACATATAATTGACGAAAATTTGTGAGTGCCTCCGCCACCGACTGGTATGACTATATGCTAACCAAAGCCCTTACGCCGGAGTGTGGATTGGCCCCCGAGGGAAATGATGGGGAGATGATGTCTCAAATTTATCAAAAGGGATGGCTCAAACTCACCGAACATCCGTTCCTTGCCATTCTCAATATTGTCAAGGAATTTTATGCAAACGCCGAAGACAAAGCCCCATTCAATGCGTTTGTGCGGGGTCGCATGGTCCCATTCAGTGACGATGCCATTAATGCCTATTATTAGTTGCGGCTGCCACGACAGTGTCAGTATGCATAATTGAGGGATTTTGACCTTGACTACGAGGAGGTTATTACGAACATGACAAAGTCGGGAACATCTTGGATCAAAGGTCGAAAGGGAGGTACAGTGTTCCATATCAAGAACCTTAGCCAGTATGACAAAATATGGTACGCCTTCTTATGTGCTAAATTGCTTAGCCCCAACACACTTCGGGACGTCACTAAAGAGAAGGCGTTATGTTATATTTAATTGTGCAAGATTTTTTACGGCGCCGCCACACCCTCACTCATCTGTGCGTTGTGTCACAATTTAGGGGTGAGATGGTCCGATGATGAGCCTACTCAAATGCCACTCACTTTGCCTGATTCTAGAATGATAGCGTTGTATTCTGTATGGGCAGAAGGCGAGTCACATCCACGAGGTTTGGGTTTTATTTTTCCAACGGCGTCGGAAGATGAATTCAATGCAGAAGATACCTTGGGGGATGAGGATGAAGCTATGGGAGATCAAGGAATCGAGCAGGTACCGCAGACCGATGCAATATCCAGTCCTCAGTTCCTTGAGTTCCAAAATCAGATGAATGCACACAATAGGGCAAGACGGAAATCGGCGATTGAGCATCTGCAAGAAGATCACATGTTTGATGCTATGAACGCATCTTTTGCCTCACTCAACACAACACTCCAAAGCTTCAACCCGGCGGCTTATTATCCATATCAACAACCCGGACCATTGCCTCGATTTCCTCCAAGTGATTCAGATGAAGAGCACCAACCACCTCCCCAGACTTAGGCGATTGCAGGGAAGTCCTCAGGAACTTAATTTATTTTTATGCAATTAGGGCATTGTTTTACTTAAGTTTGGGGGATTTAAATGTTTATTTGCATGCATTTGTTAATCTAGTTTGCATAGTAGATTAGGTGTTTTCATAGTAGTTTAGGTTGTTTTGTTGAATTGTTTTCATTTCCGTTATTATCATTTTAAAAAAACAAAAAAAACAAAAAAAAATAAAAAAAAAAAATTTATTTAAATATTGGGTTTGCATATGTCCAACGGTGCTGCAGTTCATGTTATTTGTGGGCCAATGATGAGATTGTGAACAAGTTAACCAATACAGTATTGATTATTAGAACTGTGATACAATTTTTGTTATGAATCGATTCTTGGACTTGTTTGAAACTGTTATAAAAAGGTTAGCACTGATAACATCTTTGTTGACCGATTAGTTCAAATTGATACATAAATAGTTTCTAAAGGATAATGCTAGGGTGAATGAGAAATCGACAAGGATAGGTATAAAGGCTAAAATTAGGCAAGAACCTAAGTTTGGGGGAGTATATGTGGGGTATATAAGCTTTGAAAAAAAAATATATATAAAAAAAATATTTGAAACATCTTGAGTCTTGTGGTGGGTTGAGGAGAAACACTCCCCATAAACACAAGCGTGAGATGGAGCGTAAGACGCACTCACCAACCATCTATCTAAAAAAAAGAGTAATAATGATGGGAAAAAAAAAATCCCCCGTGTAAAAAAATGAAAAAGAAGAAAGTTTAAGTATCCTGCATGAACCCTTGAATTTGGTATTGTTTAATGTTAGTTGGGTTGTGCCTATCTTTAAAATTTTTAAGATTGCACTATATGATTCCTGGTAAGAAGTTGCTTATGTATTGAATTTGGGTCCGTATCAGTTATCATAGATGTTGATCACACACGCACGCTATATCAGTGACAATTGTTCAAGATTTGAGAATTAATACGAAATTGTAGATTAGTTTTGGTGATTCATATTGTAAGGTTGCTTGTTTTTTTTGAGGCCGATGAGATAAGTTAGTTTCTGCGATATTGTTGGATTCGTAGGCATTTAGATTTGTTTATTTCATTGCATTGCATAGAATGTAGTTTGTTTTGTGCTCGAGGACTAGCATGGTTTAAGTTTGGGGGATTTTGATAAGTGGATTTAATATACACGAATCGATATTCATTTCAAGTTTAAATTCGTAGTTATCTTCTTGTTTTGTGTTCGTTTTCACTCGTTTCATGTAATTTTATGTGTAGGGTGGTTATGGATGCGAGTAGTGAAGAAAGACGGAGTTTTGGAGCGAAAGTGGAAAAACGCAGGAAGTCAAAAAATTTATTTATTTAGAAAGACAGCCTCAGCCCACCGGCAGTTCGACAGCTTGCACTTCGTCAAGGGGGTCTCGAATCCTGAAGTGTCCTGCTGGCTTGTGGAGACTGTTGCTACTTGGATTGTTGATGTTTTGTGAGGCGCCTGGACTCTAAATAGGCAGACTTCAGCCACAACATAAGGGGAGCTGAATATTACGTGAAAAACAACAATCATACAACACAAGGAGCATATTACAAAGATAAATTCCAGGATTCAAGTGCGTGCTTTGGAGGAATAATTTGAAGAGATTATCGTGACGGTTGCAAATCTAGGCTACGTGAAGGGGTTTTCATTATTCTTCTTCTCTTTAGTCATTATTTGTAATTGAAAGGATGGTTTCATTAGATTATTCAGTTTTTAATTCATTCGTTATGAACTAATTCGCTTATTAGACTTGTGATGGATCCTTGGGTGAAACGATGATTTTATAACTTTTATTTCCAATTTAATAAAGTATTTTTAGTTTATCTATGTTAATTCGAGTGTGAACTTATGAATTGCTTGATCAACAATTCCTCGTGGATTTTAATGGAATCGAGAGAGGATATTCAAATCTAGACCTAGTTAATGGAGCATGTGTCATGAATTTTGTGAATAGCAGATTATTTATTATTGTTAAGGTAGAGATATTCTTGACATCACATGTAATCGGGTAGAGAACTTAATCTTAAACCTTCTTTAATTGCAGTTCACATAGAGATATAGTGAGTTGGTTGATTTAGGTGTTTAACAGATTTCTATCTTAATTGTGGATTGACGTTAATACGGTATTAGTGCATCGAGAGGTGGTTAATACTACGTTCATGTTCTTAATTAATAAACTGGGATAGTGAATTGAATTGGAATAAAGGTGTTAAAATCAGAGTGAAGCTCAGGGTAAAATCATAAGTCTAATTATCCATTAATTGTTTGAATTCCAGATTTTGATATTGGTGATTGGTTGTGGTATTTTATTAGCTTTTAATTTAGTTTCTATAATTTTTAATCATTGAATTGGATAGTTTAATAAAATTAGGATTAATAGGAAATTGATAATTGTGAAGTTAAGTTTCTTATTAAATTATCTCCGTGGGAACGATACTCTATTCATCACTTTATTACTTGTTAACCACGTACATTTGCGTGTTTTGCACATATCGATTTTACCCAACAACCGTCTGTGAATTATTTACTATTTAGTCATTTCTCCTATAAATAGAAGGTTAATTCTTCTTTCATTCTCACCAATTCACTGAGACTCACAAGAGAAACTATAGAGATCAAGAAGAAGATTATTCTACTACTTCACTATGGCAATATCCAGTTTTCTACTAAGGTAAGGGGTATTATTTCTTTCGTATTCATAAGGAATACAATTTTTTATCGTATTCATCCTTTAATGTGTCGGAATAACCTGTCTACGCGGATTATGTACCGTGTGACGGGTGAAAATCCATTTGTAGTTTCGTATATTATTTCTTTCATATTCTTAAATGTAAACTTACTATGGTAAGTATTGCTTCTATAATCCTTGAAATTAGTGGAATATCCTTGAGTTTTGCGCTTCATCCAGTATCGTTTCGTTGGAATATTGATCTGAACTTTCTTATTAAATATCAATATTTTAACCAGAGTACTATTCATGGGTTACTATTTACCCAGTTACTATTCACTAAAATATTATTCACTCGGGTATTCGGGGCACTTTTCATGTCGGGGTATTATTCACGGGTTACTATTCACCCAATTACTATTCACTCAAATATTATTCATTTGGGTTTTCGGGGCACTTGTCATTCCGGGGTACTATTCACGGGGTACTATTCATCGAAAAATTTATTTCTTCTCTGTCCAAATTATTGTTGATACATGGATATTTTTCTTGAATTTTACTCCACAAGGAAGTATCATGTTGACAATTTGGACATTATTAAATTCTGGAAAAATTAAATTATAAATCTTTAAAATTTATCCTTTGTTTTCATTTAATTGAATTGTTATATCATTGTCATCATCCTCATGCTTGTATTGTGATGAAAGTTATCTTTGGCTTACGTGCATAGATGGACTATTGATTGGTATGATTATTACCAGGGATCATTCGATATAATCATGACTAGTAATGTTACAAATGAAGTGGTAAGAATCCTAATTGGCCTATAGTGCATTGATGGACAGTTGTTGGTATGATTATGACCAGGGATTATTCGGTATAATCATGACCATTGATGATTACATGAATATCCTTGGCCCGTAGTGCTTGGATGATTCGATGATGTGGTTTATTTATTAATCTGAGTCTCAGCGAAAAAGTTGATGAAAACCTTTTTAAATCATAGAAGATAGTAGATACCATGCTCTACTTAACTCTTCTAATGGATTGCTTGTTCCGCTGCAGGTAAACTTGTTGTCTATTATATTCTATCAGTTTAACATTGTTGAAGGCTAACAATAACTTATTCTGCATTATCTTAGTCATAATATTTCTTACTGGGCTAGTTGAGCTCACCCTTTTGCTTTCATTATTCTCTTTAGGAAATGAGAGCATTGCCGGGACTAGTCGGGGAACGGAGTGATGGTCCGAGATGGCTGTTTTAGTAATCCTCACTATTTATTGTGATAATAAATGTAATGAGGATTGAATTTAAGTTTGGATACTATCTATGGGACAATATTCGTGTAAAAACTCTCAGCTCTTGTTGTATAATTAAGTTTGTATTTGTATTCTGTACCATGTATTTGGCGACCCAAGATTGGTGATGTATACCTATTTTGGGGGCGTCACAGTAGCCAACATGCAAGTGAAGAGATCTATCATATAAAATACATATAACATCTAAAGAATCGCTAGATCCATGCCGGTCAAACCGTGTCAGAACCGTGTTCAACCGGTTTCTGGAAATTCTAGAAACAAAAAATATTACCGGATGGCCTACTTTGACCATCCATAACTCTCTGTTCATGTAGTGCTTTTCGATCTAGAAGTTGAATTGTGTAGACATCATGACAATGAAGAGATCTCGTACTTAAACTCACCATAACAACATTATAATTGCAAGAAGATGTCCGATCAAACCATATCGGAAAACACGAACTTGAGTTTTCTGGGTTACCTAAAAAACGTAATCTGTGAACTTCCGGCTTGGTTTGACCATCATCCAAATCCAATCTATTTGTAATATAACTAAATTAAAAGCTTTACTCTGTAGTATAACTACCATACTATAACTACCATACTATAAGTGAACTAAAAGCTTTACTCTATAGTATAACTACCATACTAAAAGCTTTACCTTGTAGTATAACTACCATACTCTGTAGTATAACACAACACACCTGCAAGATCTGAGGCTACAAACAAGCTGTAAGAGCAACTGTGACGCCCCCAAATCCGGGTCCCTTCGAAACTCGGATCCGGTCTGCCACGATACTACTATCGTCAAACTATTTATATTTTTCATTCATAACTTGATGAATAAAACTTTACTTATTACAATTTAGAATATAAATTCATTCCATTTCTAGGATCTGCACAATGACCCCAAACTTTTATAAGTTTCTAATCCTGGTCATTTACTATTCCTGTATTACATCACATTTTATATTATAAGAACGCAGAATAATTTAAACTTTTTCAATTTCTTGAATAAAATCTTTTATTGATTTCATAACTTTGAACCAATTATAATTCTTGAATCAACTATATAATATGAGTCAGTCTATTGGAATTACTGTATAAATATTTACATCTTGATTCGATATCATCTATGTATTAACTAATATATCCTTACAGTACAACAAGTATTAAACATCATAAGTATATATCAAGTACACTCCTAGAACCTAAACCTGGTTCAAGTAATAATCTAAATAGTATCATTCGTTGCGAAACTATCTACTTTGTCAACCAAAAAGCACGAAATCTTTACCGTGAGTCCTTAACATGCAAAAGTGGTTATTTGCAAGGGTGAGCTCGATAGCCCAACAATTCTAACAGTTTTCATGCAGCACATAGCATATAATAGCATATTTAGTTCATGCATTCATAATCAATTAATATTAACAAGGCATGTTACTTCACACATAACATGCATAGAAATTTACTTCATAAGCATATCATCAAAGATCAACTTTTAAATTTCATACATAGCTCATATGCATTTCATATATATACATCAACATTCTCATAGCATAATATAGCTCAACTAATAGTTATAGAATTCATATATCAAATAGGAACTGAAAGACTTGAATGATTCCTAGTTTATCAACTACGACTTAACTGCATAAAGCTTATCTCAGACCATGCAGTATTCCTACCAGCTTATATAATCATGGATTCATATCCATTAGTCATACATTTCATAATTCTTAATATAACAATAAATATTACATCATTTCCTAACTAGGTTTGAAAACCTTCATTTCGCTTTTTTCTCATCATACTCTTAGAATAGCTAGGTATGTATAGGTATACTTAACCATCCGTATTTTGACATCAACATTCATATACATTTATCACACACTTGACTCGTTATGTGTTAGGACACATATTTAATGTTTATAGATCACGTGATCTACGCTCGTTCATATTCAAACTACTTAGTTTCATAATGATTTATTTCAATCAATAAGGCTTAACAACTTTCTTTAACAAGATTCGATGTTATAAGCTTTTAAACCATATATTGGTACTAATAAGCCTCTAATAGCATGCTCATATATATCTATCTCATTTACATAGACATAGCATAGTTCATACCTTTAAAACATGCTTAAATAACTTATGTCATGCTTGACTAGTTGACTGCACATATCATTCATGTTCAAAGGCATAGACAAATCTATCATGCTTGCTTATAAGGTCATAATACAAGTAATAGAATGCTCATCAAAGTTAGTTTCTAAAACTTTTAAATTTCTCTTTAAAATGCATACTAAACCGAGCTTGACAACCTTTTATGTGCAATATATCTTGAAATTACATTCCTTGTCCATCCGTGCAGATAACTAGGCTACAACCACATGTTCCCAAAGTTGACACTTCAAAGACACAAAGTTCGTTAAGTTTCATTGTCAAAACATCAAAATTTTCTTTCAAAACACTTTAAACCAAGTTATATCAATCTAGTATATGCAAGGTAACTTTCAAACTACATTTCATGTCCGTTGATAAGCGTATATAGGGTCCAAGGTCAGAACTCAAAGGACACCAAATTCATCAACTTTCGTTACTCAAAAACTTTATGTTTTCTTTTAGAAAAAAAAATGTTAAAGAATTTCATTATGAGTAAAGAAATCTTAGCTATATGACATGTCTAATATCATGCATATTCATGTTAAATCACTTAGAATAACATATTCCATCGTCGGGAGCACTATATTTGCTTATGTGCTCGCTCGACGCCCTCCGATGGCCTTCAATTACGTAAGAGTCACAACAATAACTATTTTGACCTTTCCTAATGACCTCAAATTGAATACCTTAAAGAACACAGGTTGTAGGTCTATTCGTTCTCGTTCCGGATCATCTTGAATTTCCTCAATCGGAGTTCGTATGAAAACGTTATGGCCGTTTTAGTAAAACATGTTCTGTCAGATTTTCTTAGCAGTTGCATGTCAGACCAACCCCGCTGGGGCGGGGGTCTTGCCCTATAAATAGCCCGCCGGGGCGGGCCTTGCTACTGTAAGTGGGAAATTTCATGCCCTACTACGAGCTAAAAAGCCAAACTACTTTCTAACCTTCATAATTTGAGTTATACATGTCCAAATTAGTCCGTTTTCGATTCTATGGATTCGTATTTCATAGAACTACAACATATTATAATACCCATCAACTAACATAAACATTAACTAACCCAAATATGAATCTATAACTCATGTTCATTCTAATGTTCATGTTTTGGACAATTTAGCGAAATCATTCACTACAAATTCGTTTCTAAACCAAATTGGTTCGTTTAACTTCCGTTGTTTTTCCACTTGACTATATTAACAATATCTAACAACAATTCATGGATTATAACAATCCTTACCCATCAATATTTTGACTCAAAAGCTACTTTATTCTAAAAACTTTGTAAAACTAGAATTTAAGAACATATAGAGGGATGTTACCTTCTTAAGGCTTGATTGGCTAACTATTGCTCTTCAATCTTCCAATCTCAGATTGCTCACTCTAATTTCCACTTACTCTCTATATAGAACTCATCAAGAACCCAATCAACCCAATTAGAGAAGAGAATGCTCCAATTTATAGAGAATCTCTTACCTAGACAATGGCTTTACTCAAAGATTGAATCCAATGGAAGATGGAAGAAGATGTTGGTTAAGGAGGATTTGGTGGAAAATCAAATCAACCCACTCCCCTCTTCATCATTAGGAAGCTATGGATTTTGGAGAAGAAGAATCAAGATAGCTAGCTAGTCTTTTTCATTTCACTGAGTTTGAGAGTTGAAGAGGTAGGCTAGGCCAATGGCCTATTCACGTGATACATGAGGTGAGACTCACAAAATGGGACAACCAACTTAGTTTCTCAACATTTAGAAAAATGGGTATTTAAGACATCTTTGTTTACTTCCTTTTGGATTTACAAGCTTTCCTTTAATGACTTAATATTACTACCATATGATAAAGTAGTTATACATATACCATAATCATACAATCCATGTACATTTGGGTTAGTACCAATAATATTTTAATTGTGCTAATTATAAAATAGTTGGATATTCTCAATCCATCATTTTCTATAAAATTTATCATCTCAAATACACTCAACTATTATAATGATAATCAATATCAATTATTTATTAACTCACCATTTATTTTCTTTTAATACTTCCCATTAAATTTCCCTTCGTTTTAACTTCCCTAGTTATGCCACATAAGGCATAATTATGTGAACTTAGTAATTAATAGTCCACAAGCTTATAATAATATAATCTTACAAAATGACATTAATCTTATAATATGGTCATGGAAGTGGTCCATTGCACCATGTTACATTTTATTCTCTCACTTGTACATAATGCTAACATACCAGCCTTTATATATATTCAAATACTTCCTATATTATATAGTTACCATTAAAGTGTTCTACTTTATATCATATAGATGTAGCTACTATATAATATAAAATCATTGCACATACAAATTCATTCCTTCAATTATTCATTCATTAAATTATTTAATGAATTCTTATTCCATCACTTTGCCATACTAGGCATATCACACAAGCTTACATTAAGCTTATTACTTATATATTCTCATTACTTATTCATTTCCCATCACATTACTATAATAAAAATTATGTACTTTATCATAACATAACATAAGATGTCTTTATCATGTTTTCTCTAAATATAGGAACTAATCATAATAAAACGATTTACTCATTTTCTCAAGATATTATTCTTAATATAATATATATGTATTATTAGAATATTTAAATGCACGACACACGCATTATTACACTATATATAGAAAATAAGTTTATTTCTATTATTATAAATTGTTTCCATCAACTTATATAGCAAATATATTTTAATATATTTACCATATTACTTAATCCCACACATTACCTCGCATAAAAAGCTATATAAGGTAATATCAAAATAATATCCCCCTTTTATTAAAATAATCATATGCTAGAATTTATTTTAATATCCTTTAGTAGAAATATACTATAATTATTTCTCTTTCATTTCTATATATTGCCTCAACACAATTTCTTTAATCTATACATTTAACCATAACTCAATATTAATCAATAAATCTCTAACCAATATTTATCTAAAGGTATATCAATTTCCTTCTCCCGTCAACAACGTACATATATACAAGTCTAAACCTAGCACACATCGAGTCTTTAATAATATTCAATATAGTACACTGAGTGGTTTCCCACAAACAACCAACAAATTAGTTTCCGTCTCGTCTACCCTGTTTTCACAGTGAGTTAGATCGATTACTAATTCGTATATACCTCCGCTCTCTGAAGGAATCATTTTACCCAGCTTCTATACATCCACCATTAAAGGGTACAGTTGCACTGCCTTAGACTTGATACTTACTCATACATATACTCAAGAAATTGGTCATTATCAAAGATATTTAATGTCACAAACTTACTATTATAAAATAATTTCACATAAATTATTTAATAGCAATAGATAGATTTCTATCCATCTTCTTTACTTCAAATAACTCGCCTCTTCAATAAACAACAAATATATAATAATAATATGTTTATTAAACACAGAAATCACTTATTGCATGGTTTATATTATCTCATGCAACACCATTCCACATACCTCACAACATATATATATATTCTAATTAGAACCCTTCTCATGCCTTAAGAATTTTATTTACTACATTCTTATTTTCATAATTTCTAAAAATTCGCATTCTTACATCCTCTCCCCCTTAAAAGGATTTCGTCCTCGGAATCACCGAAACCTCCTCTACTCGGTGTTATTCTGAATATTACCTATTCTTTTTGAATAATTTTATCCATTCTCTTTTCAAAAGTTTTATTATAACTTGTTCACTTACATTCTATCACATTCTCCTTTCTAAGGAACATTCTACTTACTACATTCATCCTTTAGAAGAATAAGAATTTTCTACGATTTTTGAATAATCGGGAAGTAGTATGAATAATCTTAGACTCCAAATTATGCTGAGGGGTCACAAGACCGTGAACTCTTCTCTAGGTTTACAAATGCTTCAAAAAAATCCTTCACACTGCAAACCAGAGTGTTTATCAATCACAAAGACTGAAAACACCTTCCACACGTACACTAGGTGGCCAAATTTATTGTACCACCACGTCAATGCATAACGTATTGTTTTTTAATGACTATATGCGTTACGCTCGGAACCATTGTCCCCAAAAACATGTCCCCTTATAGGGTTGTTCACCTCAGCTTTTCCACATCTGAATCCGCACCAGAGCAATCTGGTTCGGCATAAATACTCAAGAATGCTTGAATTTCACAAATATTTTTTTTCAACATTCGTCTAGCCGAATCAAATAGCATAGACTTTTATCAACAACTCGATCATCAATCGAAATAATTTAGCAAACTTAATTGACCTTCTTCATAATCTAAAAGAAAACAAAAAATTCTTTTATGACGTCATGATATTGTACCAAATTAGTAGTACGTTGAGGATTCCGCCATTATGTGACTTTGTCATATTACATCATACCATAGTGGGCTAACGATCTTTCGATCACAACCAACACTAGGTTCGATTGCATTGATGACTCCCTCGTTTACCATTTTTACACCATATCAAATGACGCACATGGTTAGAAATACATTTTGAAAGTTTTCAAATCATTTTTGTCTTAGCCAAAATAATTAGCATAGACATATGGATAACAATATTATTTTTAAAGCATCATTAGTTCAATCACATGATCTAATGTTTTTCAAAAAAAATAGAAGTACGAACATCAGCACGAAGTCAATAAATTTTGAAAATCTATCAGAGCTAGAAGATTTAGAAAATCCATGTTTCTCTATCAACTTCAATCTTTACTATACCCAAATTTCTAACTTCATAACATATATATGCCCGATACAGTTCATCAAACTTACCACACTTTGGAAATTCAGGAACTTGCCACAATTATATGAGTTTAAGAATTTATCCTAGTCAGACCATAGGCGTCCATTCGCTGAGGGGTTCAAAAAATATTTCATATAATTATGAGTCACGAACGTACCATGTGCATGAGTTTTAAGAACTCGCGCCTAATCTTAATATTTTTTATCTTAATCTTAATAGTTTCTATCTATAAAATATGATATGAGAAAAGAATCACCTTCTCACCATAAGCATATCGATAGCGCGACGCCGACATTCCATTGACTATCATTGTGAGGAACCGAACCTGAGCACAAAGCCTCCGCCCACACAAAGGTTTGTACAACTCAGCTCTCACATGAGTCCTCAACTGAGATCTAACTTAACTCTATCTCACTCTTAACTTGCTCTTTGCTCGATACGAATTCTTCGTATCTCACCATATATAACTCCTCATGAGTTCATATCGTACCATTTCATAGTACAATCTCTTATTGCATCAGGCTATACACACTTAGTCGTTACAGACTATTTATCACTTTATAGCTTAATCGGATCACGTCGTGATCATCAATTTACCTTAGGGTTCTTTCCCTATTATCAACAAAACTCCATCCGAGTTCATTCTTGTTATCTTTGTCATATTCATCTTATAGACATCATCTTATCATCTTTATTACCAGAGTTGGGAAACTCCTGAATTCTCATTCTCTAGATACTTCAAGATTCTTCTTTAAATCTTAACTTATAAATTTTAATCTTTATCTTTCTCTTTCTCAGGTTTTAGCCTAAGCTACACTTACCTAAAGTTTATAACCTACAGCTTTGATACCAACCCGTGACGCCCCTAAATCCGGGTCCTTTCGAACCTCAGATCCGGTCCGCCACGATACTATTATCGTCAAACTATTTATATTTTTCATTCATAACTTGATGAATAAATCTTTACTTATTACAATTTAGAATATAAATTCATTCCATTTTCAGGATCTGCACAATGACCCCAAACTTTTATAAGTTTCTAATCCTGGTCATTTACAATTCCTGTATTACATCACATTCAATATTATAAAAACGCGGAATAATTTAAAATTTTTCAATCTCTTGAATAAAATCTTTTATTGATTTCATAACATTGAACCAATTATAATTCTTGAATCAACTATATAATATGGTTCAGTCTATTGGAATATCTATATAAAATTTTACATCTTGATTCGATATCCTCTATGTATTAACTAATATATCCTTACAATATAACAAGTATTAAACATCGTAAGTATATATCAAGTACACTCCTAAAACCTAAACATGGTTCAAGTAATAATATAAATAGTATCATTCGTTGCGAAACTATCTACTTTGTCAACCATGAAGCTCGAAATCTTTACCGTGACTCCTTAACCTGCAAAAGTGGTTATTTGCAAGGGTGAGCTCGACAGCCCAACAATTCTAACAGCTTTTATGCAGCACATAGCATATAATAGCATATTCAGTTCATGCATTCATAATTAATTAATATTAACTACGCATGTTACTTCACACATAACATGCATAGAAATTTACTTCACAAGCATATCATCAAAGATCAACGTTCAAATTTCATACATAGCTCATATGCATTTCATATATATACATCAACATTATCATAGCATAATATAGCTCAACTAATAGTTATAGAATTCATATATCAAATAGGAACTGAAAGACTTGCCTGATTCCTAGTTTATCAACTACGACTTAACTGCTTAAAGTTTATCTACACTGCGTGTATTCCTACATAGTTATATAATCATGGATTCATATCCATTAGTCATATATTTCATACGTTCTTAATATAACAATAAATATTACATCATTTCCTAACTAGGTTTGAAAACCTTCATTTCGCTTTCTCATCATACTCTTAGAATAGCTAGGTATGTATAGGTATACTTAACCATCCGTACTTGACATCAACATTCATATACATTTATCACACACTTGACTCGCTATGTGTTCGACACATATTTAATGTTTATAGATACGTGATCTACGTCGTTCATATTCAAACTACTTAGTTTCATAATGATTTATTTCAATCAATAAGGCTTAATAACTTTCTTTAACAAGATTCGATGTTATAAGCTTTTAAACCATATATTGGTATTAATAAGCTTCTAATAGCATGCTCATATATATCTATCTCATTTACATAGACATAGCATAGTTCATACCTTTAAAACATGCTTAAATAACTTATGTCATGCTTGACTAGTTGACTGCACATATCATTCATGTTCAAAGGCATAGACAACTCTATCATGCTTGCTTATAAGGTCATAATACAAGTAATACAATGCTCATCAAAGTTAGTTTCTAAAACTTTTAAATTTCTCTTTAAAATGAATATTAAACCGAGCTTGACAACCTTTTATGTGCAATATATCTTGAAATTACATTCCTTGTCCATTCGTGCACATAACTAGGCCACAATCACATGTTCCCAAAGTCGACACTTAAAAGACACAAAGTTCGTTAAGTTTCATTTTCAAAACTTCAAATTTTTCTTTCAAAACACTTTAAGCCAAGCTATATCAATCTAGTATATGCAAGGTGACTTTCAAACTACATTTCATGTCCGTTGATAAGCGTACATAGGGTCCAACGTCAGAACTCAAAGGACACCAAATTCATCAACTTCCGTTTCTCAAAAACTTTATGTTTTCTTTTAGAAAATCATGTTAAAGAATTTCATTATGCGTAAAGAAATCTTAGCTATATGACGTCTAATATCATTCATATTCATGTTAAATCACTTAGAATAACATATTCCATCGTCGAGAGCACTATACTTGCGTATGTGCTCGTTCGACGCCCTCTGATAGCCTTCGATTACGTAATAGTCACAAAGATGACTATTTTGACCCTTCCTAATGACCTCTAATTGAATACCTTAAAGAACAAAAGTTGTAGGTCTATTCGTTCTCGTTCCGGATCATCTTGAATTTCCTCAATCGGAGTTTGTATGAAAACTTTATGGCCGTTTTAGCAAAACATGTTCTGTCAGATTTTCTCAGTAGTTGCAAGTCAGACCACCCTCGTCGGGGCGGGGATCTTGCTCTATAAATAGCCCGCCGGGGTGGGACTAGCTACTGTAAGTGGGAAATTTCATGTCCTGCTACGAGCTAACAAGCAAAACTACTTTCTAACCTTCATAATTTGAGTTATACATGTCCAAATTTGTCTGTTTTCGATTCTATGGATTCGTAATTCATAGAACTACAACATACTATAATACCCATCAACTAACATAAACATTAACTAACCCAAATATGAATCTATAACTCATGTTCATGCAAATGTTCATGTTTTGGACAATTTAGTGAAATCATTCACTACGAATTCGTTTCTAAACCAAATTGGTTCGTTTAACTTACGTTGTTTTCGCATTTGACTATATTAACAATATCTAACAACAATTCATGGATTATAACAATCCTTACCCATCAATTTTATGACTCAAAAGCTACTTTTTCTAAGAACTTTGTAAAACTTGAATTTAAGAACACATAGAGGGATGTTACATTCTTAAGGCTTGATTGGCTAACTATTGCTCTTCAATCTTCTAATCTCAGATTGCTCACTCTAATTTCCACTTACTCTCTATATAGAACTCATCAAGAACCCAATCAACCCAATTAGAGATGAGAATGCTCCAATTTATAGAGAATCTCTTACCTAGACCATGGCTTTACTCAAAGACTGAATCCAATGGGAGATGGAAGAAGATGTTGGTTAAGGAGGATTTGGTGGAAAATCAAATCAACCCACTCCCCTCTTCATCATTAGAAAGCTATGGATTTTGGAGAAGAAGAAGCAAGATAGCTAGCTAGCCTTTGTCATTTCACTGAGTTTGAGAGTTGAAGAGGTAGGCTAGGCCAATGGCCTATTCACGTATACATGAGGTGAGACTCCCAAAATGGGACAACCAACTTGGTTTCTCAGTATTTAGCAAAATGGGTATTTAAGACATCTATGTTTACTTCCTTTTGGACTTACAATCTTACCTTTAATGACTTAATATTACTACCATATGATAAATTAGTTATATATATACTCATAATCATACAATCCATGTACATTTGGGTTAGTCCCAATAATATTTTAATTGGGCTAATTATAAAATAGTTGGATATTCTCAATCCATCATTTTCTATAAAATTTATCATCTCAAATACACTCAACTATTATAATGATAATCAATATCAATTATTTATTAACTCACCATTTATTTTCTTTTAATACTTCCCATTAAATCTCCATTCGTTTTAACTTCCATAGTTATACCGCACAAGGCATAATTATGTGAACTTAGTAATTAATAGTCCACAAGCTTATAATAATATAATCTCACAAAATGACATTATTCTTAACTTTACATCTTATAATATGGTCACAGAAGTGGTCCATTGCACAATGTTACATTTTATTATCTCACTTGTACATAATGCTAACGAAATAAATAACGTTTTTGTCTTTGCATTAGGGTTAGGGTTTTTATTTGATTCTATCAAAACTTTTTTTGTTACAATCGAATAACTGTACTCTCAAAAAATTACAAAATGGTCATTCCGTTCGATTTCCGTCCAAAAATTTGACGAAAATGCTGACTATGTATATTGACCCAGTATTTTTGCTGACGTGGCTCGTTATTTGCTGACGTGGAGGGTAGAAGGCTTGCCTTAAAAATTTTCTTAAAGAAATTTTTGCTAACAAGTGTTGAACTCTAGACCTCCCCAAACTAGAACCTTATATTCTAACAAAAACTATTAAACCAACTACCTATTATGCTAAAATTTATGTAATACTAATATTTAAACCACCTAGCATCGTTTATATGCATGTGAAGATGAGATAATAATAACTGTAATAATAATAATAATTGTAATAATTATTATTGTAATAATAATACTAAATTTTAAATAATTAAAATTTTAAATAATAATAATTATTATAATACTAATAATTGTAATAATTAAAATGGATAATTAAGTTTATAATAATTTTTATAAACATCTGTTTAAATATTAAGATTTCATAAGATAATTTCTAGATGATATTTTATAATATCAAATTAAAAATTAAGATATAAATTAAACGAGGAAGAGGATCCTAATTCTAATTAATGACTGTACGTATTTCTTTTTCTCTGCATTTTTGTTTTATGTTTCTGGACCACTAGCTTGAATTTGATAGTATCTAGCGTAAATTGTATGCTTTAGAAAGAGTTGAGAAATTTAATACTCTACCATATATATATATATTAAGATTAAGATTGAGGATGAGAGTGGTGGAGATTTCCCTTCTTTGCAGCTCTAGTCAGTCTACATCCCAATTCATATTTGAGTACTTGACTTTTAATTTGTTCATTTGACTTTTATTATTATTATTTTAATTATTACAATTATTATTATTATTACAGTTATTATTATCTCATCTTCACATGCATATAAGCGATGCTAGGTGGTTTAAATATTAGTATTACATAAATTTTAGCATAATAGGTAGTTGGTTTAATAGTTTTTGTTAGAATATAAGGTTCTAGTTTGGGGAGGTCTAGAGTTCAACACTTGTTAGCAAAAATTTCTTTAAGAAAATTTTTAAGGCAAGCCTTCTACCCTCCACGCCAAGAAAAAACGGGCCACGCCGTCGGCAAAAATAATTCAAGTTAATATGCACAATCAAGATTTACATCAAATTTTTGACTAAAAAATCGAACGGAATGACAATTTTGTAATTTTTTGAGAGTACATTTATTCGATTGTAACAAAAAAAGTTTCGGTAACCACAATGAAAACTGGACCCTAGTACAGTGACCAAAACGTTATTTATCCCTAATGCTAAATACCAGCCTTTATATATATTCAAATACTTCCTATATTATATAGTTACCATTGAAGTGTTCTACTTTATATCATATAGATGTAACTACTATATAATATAAAATCATTGCACATACAAATTCATTCCTTCAATTATTCATTCATTAAATTATTTAATAAATGCTTATTCCATCACTTTGCCTCACTAGGCATATCACACAAGCTTACATTAAGCTTATTACTTATATATTCTCGTTACTTATTCATTTCCCATCACATTACTATAATCAAAGTTATGTACTTCGTCATAACATAACATAAGATGTCTTTACCATGTTTTCTCTAAATATAGGAACTAATCATAATAAAATGATTTACTCATTTTCTTAAGATATTATTCTTAATTTAATATATATGTATTATTAGAATATTTACATGCACAACACACATTACACACTATATATATAGAAAATAAGTTTATTTCCTATTATGATAAATTGTTTCCATCAACTTATATAGCAAATATATTTTAATATATTTACCATATTACTTAATCACACACATTACCTCGCATAAAGCTATATAAGGTAATATCAAAATAATATCCCCATTTTATTAAAATAATCATATGCTAGAATTTATTTTAATATCCTTTAGTAGAAATATACTATAATCATTTCTCTTTCATTTCTATAGATTGCCTAAACACAATTTCTTTAATCTATACATTTATCCATAACTCAATATTAATCAATAAATCTCTAACCAATATTTATCTAAAGATATGTCGATTTCCTTCTCTCGTCAACAACGTACATATATACAAGTCTAAACCTAGCACACATCGAGTCTTTAATAGTATTCAATATAGTACACTGAGTGATTTCCCACAAACAACCAACAAATTAATTTCCGTCTCGTCTACCCTGTTTTTAGAGTGAGTTAGATCGGTTACTAATTCGTATATACCTTCACTCTCTGAATGAATCGTTTAGCCCAGCTCCTATACATCCACCATTAAAGGGTACGGTTGCACTGCCTTAGACTTGATACTTTCTCGTACATATACTCAAGAAATTGGTGATTATCAAAGATATTTAATGTCACAAACTTACTATTATAAAATAATTTCACATTAATTATTTAATATCAATAGATAGATTTCTATCCATCTTCTTTACTTCAAATATCTTGCATATTTAATAAACAACAAATATATAATAATAATATGTTTATTAAACACAGAAATCACTTATTGCATGGTTTATATTATCTCATGCAACACCATTCCACATACCTCACAACATATACATATATTCTTATTCGAACCCTTCTCATGCCTTAAGAATTTTATTTACTACATTCTTATTTTAATAATTTCTATAAATTCGCGTTCTTACAGCAACCTGGGGAATTCTGGGTTACCCAGAAAAGGAAAGTCATGGTCGTTCAACTATGTTTGACCAGCCATAACTTTTGATATGTTCATGTTCTGACTTTGATTCAAGTTCCAGATCCAAGATTTCATTGCATACTATATATTCAAACCTTTAAACAACAACAACACATAACCGACTGAGGGACCTGACATTCATTTTCAGACCCTTATAATAAAAAATTTCTATATTTGGAAAATCATCAAATCTGAGCCTCTAGATGTTATGGATCTAACATCTAGTTACCCAGATCATTGATTAACACCTCATACAACATATTTAACACACAAAAACTAACATCAAACATAGGATCAAAGTTTAGATTTTGTTTAGGGTTTTTACCTTCTATGAACAAACTTTTGATTCTTGGCTACTGATCTATTATTGGAAGTCGTGGGGCTTGATTTAGGGACTAATATGCCTTATATTTTTGGAGGTTTTAGAGAGAGAGAGAGAGAGTCAAGTTTGAGTTTAAGTGAACAAATGAGGGAAATAATGCACTCTCTCTTTCTTGATCCTTAAAAAAACTTGTATACAATGCATGTGGATAATTAATGGCAGATGTGTTGGAGTTTATTATCTCCTAGCTAGACTAGGTGGATGACTTGCCAAGATTTGGCAAGATTTGCTAGCAATTATTTCAAGAATGGTACAAAAAGGGTACTTTAGTCAATTGCATTTTAATTTTAATGGTATTCTTGTCCATGGTATTTGAATCTAGGGTTTAATCACTAGATTTTAAATCTTAAGGTTTCCCAAATAATTTTTAGGGTTTGAAAAATTAAGTTTAAAGTTTAATAAAATTTTAATTAAAACACACTAATTAAAATTAGAGTTTTTAATAGAAAATTAGGGTTCCCTAATATTATTAGGGTTCCCAAATTAACAATTCAATTTACTAAAATAATAATTAGGGTTTCTAATTTTAGTAATTAGGGTTCCTAATTAGCAAATTAGGGTTTTCCAAATATTAATTAGGGTTTTCCCTAATTAACAAAAATCTATAATATTCAACTTAATTCCTATTTCATAACTACTACACATTCTTGAATCTCAATTTAAGTTTCAAAATTAGGTTTAAATAATTAATATTAGTGTTATGACATTATACACCATAATTGACCAACACATACAAGTATATATATTTATAACACTAAATAATAATATTATATTTAATATAATATTATTATTCTCATTCATTGCTCAAAATCCAAAATTAGGGTTTGGATTCCATATCGATATATCTTTCATATATAATATTATTAATTAAGTTAGAATAATTAACTTAATAATCTTAACTAAAGTTCATATAATAAAATAGTAATTATAATAATTCCAATAATCATTTCATATATTATTTAAGTAATACCAAAATCATATTTTCATGAAAAATAAATAATAAAAACATTTCTACTATAAAATTAATTATTATAATAATATACTTTATAATGATCAATAATTCTAAAATACAATTATTTGAAATTATTCATGTAATAAATAAATTCTATTTATCACATAAATATATACACATTACTTGGCACATATTCCCACCTTTAAAATAATAATAATAAAAAATTTATATGCAAAATTTCTTATTTATTTATATAAAAATATCGGGTTATTACAGAGCTGAACAAAGCTTGTCTCAAAGATAGCTTTCCCGTACCATTCATCCACATACTCATTGACAATACAACGCGGTATGACATGTACTCCTTTGCTGACTGTTTTGCTGGGTACCATCAAATCATGGTTGCTAAAGAGGATCGTGAGAAAACAACATTCATCACTCCTTGGGGAATCTTTTGCTATAGAAGGTTGTCATTCAACCTCATCAATGCTGAAGCTACCTATCAGTGAGCCATGATTGCTCCTTTCCATGATCTAATGCACAAAGAGATAGAAATCTATGTGGATAACATCATTGTCAAGTCCCGAAGGGAGGAAGACCACCTAGATCATCTCAAAATGATTTTTAGTCAGTTACGTAAGTACAACTTGAAGCTGAACCCAACCAAGTGCACCTTTGGCATTAAATCAGGAAAGTTGCTAGGATTCCTAGTGAGCCACGAAGGCATTGAGCTGGATCCTGCAAAAATCCAGGCCATCACGGAAATGCCCATACCCTAGACAAAGAGGGAAATACAGGGATTTTTGCGAAGAATCAACTTCATCAGTTGGTTCATCTCCTAACTCACAGTAACCTGTGAACCTATCTTCAAGTTGCTAAGGAAGAACTCCTCCAAAAAATGGAATGATGAGTGTCAAAAAGCCTTCATTCTCATCAAAGAGCAACTAGTTAATGCTCCTGTTTAGGTACCTCCCGAGGATGGTGTCCCCATGTTTATGTACATGTCAATTAATAACAATGCCATGGGCTACATGCTGGGGTAGAAAAATGATAGAGGCCAAGAAAGAGCTATCTATTATCTCATCAAAAGATTCAGCATCAGTGAACACAAGTACACACTGATTGAGAAAACTTGTTGTGCTTTAGCATGGGCTTCCATGAGATTACATCATTATCTCTATGGTCACACAACCCATCTCATATCTCGCGTGGATCCTCTCAAGTATGTGTTCAGCAAACCCACATTGAATTGTCGACTGTCTAAATGGCAGTTGATCCTACAGTAATTTGACATCATTTACGTAACTCAAAAGTTTATCAGAGGTCAAGGAATTATGGATCAACTGGCCTCCGCACCTTCAGGGGATTTCAAACCTTTGGAAACATACTTCCATGATGAAGGGGTAATGATAATTCAGCAACACCATCAGGATAATATACACTAACCATTGAAGATGTATTTTGATGGAGCGGTAAACATGGAAGGTTCTGGAGCAGGAGTAGTTCTAGTATCAATTTCGGGAGAGCAGTATCCCATTGCAACTAGCCCAATCCATGGGCGTTAGATGGATAACTGTCTTTGAAGATTCCGAACTGGTAATCAGATAAACCAATGAGATCTATAACACCAAAGAATTACATTTGCTGCCTTACCATCGAAAAGTTATCCAGATGGCTTCGGAGTTTGAAGAAATATCCTTCCTCCACATTCCTCAGAATATGAATGACTTTGCGGATGCACTAGCAACTTTGGCCTCCTTGATCATCACACTTGATAAGGAAGACATGTCAAGTATCACATTTACCCGACAAAAGGCACCAGCCTATGGGAACTACATTAGAGAAGTATCGGATGAACTGCCTCCCATCCAACACCCTCGGTATTAGTATATTTAGGAGTATCTGCAAGATGGATCTATACCCGCTGAGGTGAGTCTAGCTGAAAGAAAGAAGATCCATCAAATGGCTATGAAATTCTACCTGAGCGGAGACACACTCTACAAAAGAGATTCAAGACTAGGCCTCCTCAAATGCCTAGACAAAGATCAAGCTCAAAGGCTCATGGATGAAATCCATGGTGGAGTATGTGGCTCACACATGAGCGGCCCTTTACTTGTCAAGAAAATCCTAAGAACAGGGCACTAATGGTTCTCTCTCAAGACTGACTGTGATGATCACATCAAGAGATGTTAACAATGCCAAATTCATGGGACTGTTATCTGTATGTCGACGTCGAGATTTTTAGATGTCCCTTTCCGTTACTTATTCTTTGGTGTTATCATTTTAGGTGAGATTTGTTTGAAAAAACAAGTGAAAAGGTCCCGACATGTATAATGTCGACGATGGATCTGTTAAGAGTCGCCATTGGTTTTTAAATGGTTGTACCAACACAACCGAGAAAAGGTTTGCACATTAACCCGGTGATGTGACATCGCTAGGCGAATTGGTGAAATCGAGATTGATGAGGGTCCAGGGGACTTGGTTATATGGAGGGAAGGTGTTAGGCACCTTCGACATCCGTGTCACCGGTGACCGCCTCTTTTCAAGAAACTATTATCTGAATGTGTGTGTGTTGGTCGGTCAATGTCATTACTTAAAAGTAGTGCGAGGCCTCGTCGCTTTTATATATACTGTGGTTTGAATTTATGTAAAAATTTAATTTTAAGCAAGATATGGCAATGATGTTTTATAAAGGGGTTTATATTTGAATAATTTACAAACAACGTAGAATAATTTACAAGTTGTTTACAATTTGAAAATGTCCATCACGGAACCGAATCTTGATCCAAAATTTGAATCGTGATCACATGATTCCTAAAGCATATGATACCGCATAATTTGTATGAAAGTAGTAAGCAAGTATATATATAAAAGTCAGTAAATATATATATCTGAGACATGATCACCAACCACGAAGCACCTCCATGGGGATCGAAATGTAAATAAAGTCAGTAAAAGCTATCAACCGCCATACGGAGGAAACTCCAAAGGGACAAAACATAAATAAAGATGTAATACGGTCAACCGCCACGAAGAAACTCCTCCAGCGGGACAAAATGTAAATAAAGTTGTATAAAGCAATCAATCGCCACGTAAGTAAACTCCAAGCGAGATTTAAACGTAAATAAAGGCAGTAAAAGCGATCAACCACCATGTAAGTAAAATCGGTGGGGGAATATAATATATATATATATATATATATATATATATATATATATATATATATATATATATATATATATATATAAACGATAAACGATAACGGGATGTAAAATCAGGCTCATCGAGCGAGTTCGACAGCAATTATATATATATATATATATATATATATATATATATATATATATATATATATATATATATATAAACGATAAACGCACGGGATGTAAAATCCAGGCTCATCATAATGCGAGTTCGACAACAGTTCATATATATATATATATATATATATATATATATATATATATATATTAAAGCAGAGTAAACGCATTCATACCAAGTCTAGGCTCATCGAATAATGTTTGACACACGGTTATATATATATAAATATATATATATATATATATATATATCTAAAAGCAAATAAACGCTCGAGGCATCAAGTTCAGGCTTAATCGATGCATAACTCGATAATTTTAGTCCGGAAATATAAATATATATATATATATATATATATATATATATATATATATATATATATATATATATATACAAATGAAATGAAAACCACTTTGACCGATGTCCGGGCAAATGCTGTAACACGACTCTCAACGTGAAGAAGGGTGTGTGCAGAGATGAAGATAATGGCTTTAAAGTGTGTGTGAGAAGGCTTACGGTTGATACGCCAAAGAAGACTTCTATATCTTTAAAGTGGGTAAACATTAGCTTGTAGGTACAAAAGAAGCTATATATGAGCTCACGCTGTGTGTTTAAAATGAGAATGTACACTACATGGGGTGAGAGTGAGAGCAAATTCAAGGAGGGTTTCTCATTGTTTTACATTACAAAATGGGCACCCCAAGCCCTCTATTTATATCGGCAAGTAAGCAGGTGTACTAGAGGCAACCCGGGTTCACCCAGAGTTTCTTGGGTCGGGGGTCGTCTCGTGAAATCGCGTGCACTTCGGGAACCTTTGTAATGTCGGTGATAGAACTTTCAGAAGTGCAATCTGGGCATCCGTTTGAGGTATACAGGACCTATTTTGAGTCGCCGTTGTCGAGAGTTGTACGATGGCATGGGATTAGAGTTTGTACAAAGTTATTGAAGATGGGACGATGCCCTCCGGTCTTCAAGCTTCAACTTTCATCCGTTACCGCGCACAATAGTCACTCGGGATTGGTTAGTCTTGTGGGACATTGTTGTGTAGAGATGTTGAGACGACGTGGCGTGGCATTGCGTTGGCGAGATGACGAGGTTGCCCCTCACCGGTGTTATCATCGGATTGGGCTGATAAAGCATATGTTGCTCAGGCTTCGCTGAGATTGGACTGCTGCAGTTGTTGAAGGTTCTCATTGTTATCTTTAAGGTGTGTCTGTCCTCCCGGTATTATCTCCAAGTTGGTATTGAGTATCTCGTTGTGAGCGCCGAGATTGAAGCTGGTCGCATTTGAAACAAGCATTTCCGGGGTTATCGCCGAAACTACATTCCTTGGGGTTATCACCAAGGTTGGTGGCTATTCCCATGGTTGGGACTGAGACTGGATACCTCATGGTTATCTTCGAGATTAATCAGTCTTCTCCGGTGTGTTCCGGTATTGGATCTACACGCCTCGGGGTTATCTCTTAGGTTGGAATTGTTACTCTCAGTGTGTGTTCTGGGGTTGACGCTGAACTTCCGGTGCTGCTGGCTTGAAAAGTATGTTTCCCTGAGGGGAAAAGTGTAGAAGAGTTGTATGTAGTAAAGGGTTAAAGAACTGGAATGGTTGGTGATCTGATGGTCCAACACCAGGATGTTTGCTTAATGGCAACTTCAGACATAGTACCATTTCACGGCGTCTAAATTGATGAGTTGTGGAAATTCATCGCCGTCCATTTCTTGCAATCTGAGAGCGCCTCCTGTCAATATTTCCTTGACAACAAACGGGCCTTCCCAGTTAGGATCAAATTTTCCCCTAGATTGGTCTTGGTTGTCAAGGATCTTCTTCAAAACCAAGTCATGTTGTTTAAACTGTCGTAACCAGACTTTTTTGTTGTAGGATCTGGCGATCCTTTGTTGATATAACTGACCATGGAAGATAGTCACGGTTCGCCTTTCGTCTATTAGAACCAATTGGTGATACCTGTCTTGTACCCATTGGTCTTCATCCAGCTGAGCGTCTATCAACACTCGGAGGGATTCCATTTCAACTTCTCTGGGGAGTACTGCTTCCATCCCATAGGTTAAGGCGTAGGGGGCTGCCCTAGTTGAAGTGCACATAGAGGTTCTGTAGGCTAACAGAGTGAGAGGCAATAGGTCAGGCCAATATTTGTGGTTGGCGGACATCTTTTGCATATTCTTATTGATGTTTTTGTTAGCCACTTCAACAGCACCGTTCATCTTCGGACGATAGATGATAGAGTTAAGATGTTTGATGTGGAATTTACTACATAGTTCCTCCATCATTTTGTTGTTGAGGTTCTTAGCATTGTCTGACACAATCACCTCTGGTTGTCCATATCGACAAACGACATTGTTTCTGATGAAAGCAATGATGACTTCTCTAGTAACCCTGGGGAAGGAGGCTGCTTCTACCCACTTGGTAAAGTAGTCGATCATGGTGAAGATAAATCGATGACCATTACTGTCTTAAGGCTCAATGGGCCCGATAACATCCATTCCCCATATTGAGAAGGGCCAAGGTGAACTCATATTGTGGAGTTCCCATGGAGGGGCGTGTATAGCATTCCCATGAATCTGGCATTGATAGCATCTCTTGACGTGGTCATTGCAATCAGCTTTGAGAGATAGCCAATAATGTCCTATCCTGAGGACCTTCTTGACAAGGAGGGGGCCACTCATGTGAGGGCCACAGACTCCGCCATGGATTTCGTCCATAAGCCTTTGGGCTTGATCTTTGTCTAAACATCTGAGGAGACCTAGTCTTGCATCTCTTTTGTATAGCGCATCTCCACTCAGGTAGAATTTCGTAGCAAGTCGATGGATCCGCCTTTTCTCAGTCGGGCTCGATTCTGTGGGTGTAGATCAATCTCGTAGATATTCTTTAATATGCTGATAGCAAGGATGTTGGATGGGAGGTAGCTCATCTGATGCTTCTCCAACGTAATTCCCATAGGCTGGGGCCTTGTGCAGGGAAATTGTGACGCTTGGCAAGTGTTCCTTGTCTGATATAGGAATCAAGGAGGCAAAAGTAGCTAATGCATCCGCAAAGTCATTCCTATTACGAGGAATGTGTAGAAAGGAGATTTCTTCGAACTCCAAAACCATCTTTAAAATCTATCGATGGTAAGGCAGCAAATGTAGTTCCTTGGTTTGATAGATTCCGGTGGATTGTCTGATTACCAACTCTGAATCTCCAAAGACCATTAACCGCTTGATGCCCATTGAATGGGGCAAGCTTTAGTCCCATGAGACAGCCTTCATACTCAGCCGTATTGTTGGTGCTAACAAACTGCAATTTTACGGCGATGGGATATTGCTCCCCCGTACCAGATACTAGAAATGCTCCAGCTCCAGAACCTTCCATATTAACAGCTCCATTAAAATACATCTTCCATGATTGGCGCATATCGTACTGATGGTGTTGCTGAACTGTCATTACTCCTTCATCAGGGAAATATATTTCTAAGGGTTTGAAATCCCCTGAAGGTGCGACGGTCAGTTGATCCGCGATTCCTTGACCTTTGATGGACTTTTGAGTCATATATACGATGTCAAATTGTTGTAGGAGCAATTGCCATCTGGACAGCCGGCAATTTAACATGGGTTTATTGAACACGTATTTGAGAGGATCTACACGGGATATGAGATGGGTTGTGTGACCATGGAGGTAATGTTGTAACCTCATGGAAGCCCATGCTAAAGCACAACACGTCTTTTCGATCAGAGTGTACTTGTGTTCACTGCTGCTGAACCTTTTGCTGAGATAATAGATAGCTCGTTCTTGGCCTCTATCATCTTTTTGTCCCAGCATGCAGCCCATCGCGTTGTCTCTTATGGACAGGTACATGAATAGGGGAACATCATCCCTGGGTGGTACCAACATAGGAGCTTTGACTAGCTATTTCTTGATTATGAGGAAGGCATTTTGACACTTATCATTCCATTTCATGGAGGAGTTCTTCCATAATAGCTTAAAGATTGGCTCACAAGTTATTATGAGTTGAGAGATAAACCTGCTAATGAAGTTGATTCTTCCCAAAAATCCCCGTATTTCCTTTTCTGTCTGAGGAATGGGCATTTCCGTGATGGCTTTGATTTTGGCAGGATCCAGCTCAATTTCGTTGTGGCTGACTAGAAATATTAGCAACTTGCCTGATTTAACGCCAAAGGCGCATTTGGCTGGATTCAACTTCAAGTTGTACTTACGCAACCTGTTGAACAACTTTCTGAGATGGTCTAGATGGTCATCCTCCTTCCGGGACTTGATAATGATGTCATCCACGTAGATCTCGATCTCTTTGTGCATTAAGTCATGGGAAAAAGCCATCATAGCTCGTTTATAGGTGGTTCTGGCTCGTCTATAGCAAAATGTTCCCCAAGGCGTGATGAAAGCATATTTCTCACGATCTTCCTCAATAACCATGATCTGATGATACCCCGCAAAGTAATCAGCAAAGGAGTACATATCGTATTGCGCAGTATTATCAATAAGAATGTGGATAAATGGCACGGGAAAGCTATCTTTTAAGCAAGCTTTGTTCAAGTCCCGGTAATCCACGCAAACTCGCATCTTTCCTCCAGGTTTAGGCACGGGCACAATATTGGATATCCACTCAGGATATTTAGACACCATGATGATGCCAGCTTGAAATTGTTTCACAATTTCTTCTTTTACCTTTAAAATCCACTCAGGTTTCAATCGCCTAAGCTTTTTCTTGATTGGCTTAAATCCCTCTTTTATGGGAAGGCGATGAAGAACAATGTCAGTGGACAAACCCACCATGTCTTCATGAGACCAGGAAAACATATCCTGGAATTGGGTTAGTAGCGTAACCATGTCATTCATTTAGTTTAGGGTAAGGTCTGAACCAATCTGGATTAACTTAGGGCTTTCTAAGGTTCCAAGATTGAAAGAAATGGTTTGGTCAAGGTTGGGTTTAGGTTTGTCTTTGATCCATTCTTGAATCTCCGGAGGCACTTCAATGTCATCCTGTATTTCCATCAAGGCTGAATTCATCTCTACATCAAAGGTACAATCCTTGTGGAGAAGAGGCACCGTATCAGCAAGTATAGGCATATCTAAATCCAGAGTCCTGAAACAAAATATGTTTTCATTTATTATATATGAAATTTGTTGATCATACACAGTGTTAGCATTTACTGGAAAAATAAACTGCTAATATTGTACAGAAAAGTAAGCAGTTATTATATCTATAGGGCAGAAAGAGTTTCTGCCCATTTTACCCTTGTCAACCAATGCAAGGAATGTTGTTCAAATTGGCAAGGGTAAAGTCTGGGTGGACCGCAGCGATGGAGGGATTGTTATCATCCTCCCTGTCCCAAATAATGGCCATTACGTCAGGGCAATCATCGTCTAGGGTGTATCTGTTGGTGTGTTCGTCATGAATGATGATGTGTATGCCTGACATCATTTGGATGACGTCTTGCTTGATTTTTCGTTCCTCTTCTTCAACTGCGGGATTTGGAACAAAGACTTCTTTCTCTATTATCGGTACCAGCTTGGGAAATAACATAGCCATTACATTGGCTGGCACCTTTGTAGGAGGTTATGCGGACTCGGAGTTTGAAGGCGAAGATGAACGCCGCATGGTTGAAACTGAAGGAATCTGCTGATGCTTATGAGGATTCCTATGACTAGAATGGCGAATAGCTTAGATCAAATTTATTCGGTTTATGCAGTTAATCGAATTGGGTATTTAATACCCTGGCAATCTTTACCCAGCCCTTGTCCCGATTAATGACCCAATGACATCATTTCTTGAGTAGTCGACATTATCTCGGCAAAAATCATGGGTTCGGGTAATGGCATTCCAATAGCATGGTATTGGGTATTTTTTATTTCTAAGGCATGAAAATTGACCGGTTCAACATCTGTGTTGGAATTGATGAATGGCATGTCCTCATGATGAGGACACTCTAGTTTAGCATTGACCGTGACCAGGCTATTGTTGATAATGTATTTCAACTGTTGGTGAAGAGTGGAGTGGACTGCCCCAACCATATGAATCCATGGTCGTCCCAAGAGCAGGTTGTATCCCGAATCTATCTTGAGTACATGGAAAGATACGCAGAATGTATGAGGACCAATTTCGATTGGCAGTTCAATTACTCCGATCGAATTCCAACGGGCTCCATCAAAAGCTTTGATGATAGTATGGCTACTCCGAATTCAGTTGAGATTGATATTCATCTTCACCAAGGTAGTATATGGATAGATATTAAGAGATGACCCTCCATCTATCAAGACTCCAGCTAGCATGTATCCAGAGGATAAGACCGCAATGTGCAATGGCTTGCAATGACCGGTCCCTTTGGGCGGTATGTCGTCATCAGTGAAGGATATCACATTGTTGTTGAAAATGTGATCAACAAGATTTTGAAATTTTTCCATATCAACTGATGTTGGTAGATAGGCTTCTTCTAAAACCTTCAACAAGACCTTCCGGTGATTCTCGGAAGTTAGGACCAAGTCCAAAATTGATATTTGTTGTGGAGCTTCTTTTAAGCTTAAAACCACCGTGGCTTCGTTATGACCCATAGTGCGGAGGAATTTTTCAATCTTCTCCATGGGTATTTTCCGCTTTGATTTGAGGGTAGACTTAATCACCCGTTGAGGAAGATACAATGGATTTTCCTTCGACACTGTAGCAGTTGTATGTGATGTGGATCCTTCACCTTATCCATAATTCCATGGAACTTTACGCAAGCTAACAATAGGATATTATGCTCTGCACGGCAAGTTGATTGGCTCGGGAGCGACCACTTTCAAAGGATTGTTGCATCCCTTGAGTTGAATTGTTGGCATTGTGAGTGATTTATTAATCCCATTAGTTTTAGTGGATATGACTGCTACCACACTCTTCCACTTAGTAGGACCTGAATTCTCACTTGCACGCAACACAGTATCATTGTCTGCTAAGCACAGGACACCACTATCAATTAGATTGTGGATAAGGTGGCGGAGTGCCCAGCATTCTTTTGTGCTGTGACCACGAGATTGGGAATGATATTGACATACTCCATCAGAGTTGTACCGTCCTGAACGGGGGTTGATTGGAGGTAGAAGGGAACTGATCCTTCCTTCATTGATTAACATATGAAGGATTTCCTCAATAGGTTGGCCCAAATAGGTGAATTCCCTTTTGTTGGAAAAATCCCGACGGGCTTTGGCATTTGCTCTCTTTGTCACTTTGTCTTCCAGCATTTCATTTTCTGAAAGTGACGAGGGAATATTCTTGATGAGAGGTAGGAGACTAGCATGCTTCTGGATGATTAATTGACGTGTCACTTGATGCTGATAAGTCACCAGTTCCGCCAATTGTTCAATTTGCTTGCATAGAGCTTTCATCTTTCGTTCCATTGTGAACTAGAACTTGGCATAATCCCATCTGTCATCATCGTCTTTGAGGGTCTGGGAGGATTCACAGCTGAAATTAGAATTTTGTCCATTACTCAAATTTATCATGTTGACCTCTTTTTCTTTGTGCTGAGGAAAAGGGTTGTCTTAAACGTGAGGCTGATCTGGTTTGGTGACCATGATTTCCCTATTGTCTATCAGGTCCTGGATCTTGTGTTTTAAGGTCCAACAATCCTAAGTATCATGTCCAGGTGCCCGGACATAATAAGCACATTTCTGAAGAATGAGAATGTTCTCGAGGGTATCCCCTAAGGGTGTAAACACTCGAGGGCGTTTGACTTCTCCACCTTTTGGTATTGGAGGTTTCGCAGACTGTGCTTGAAAGGGAGTGTAGTTTCTCCTTTGAATAGGCATGTTCTGATTGCCTTTTTGACCTTGTAGTATCAGGGAAATATCTTCCTATTTTCTTTTTATGGACCCTCCGGGGGTTGTTTCCATAATTTTCGGATTGGATGTGATCAACAACAACTTTAGGGCAGCTAGGTCTTGAATCTTTTCGGACTTTAAACCCATCTCAGCCATCTCCCCATGTTTGACCATTTTAGAAAATGGTTTATCGATTTCGACTAAAACTCTTTCATAGAAAGGCGCGTCTTGTATGTCTATGAAAGTCACGACCATCTCTGATTCTATCATGGAAGGACTAACTTGGGCAGCCAGGCGTCTCCACCTTTGAGCATACTCTCTGAAAGACTCGTTAGACTATTTCTTGATCTTTGTAATTTGACACCGATCAGGAGCCATCTAGGTTTGAAAGCTGTATTGAGTGAGGAAAGCATATGCTAGCTCTTCCCAGCTATGGATCTTCGAATTGTCTAATCTTGTGTACCACGAACGGGCTTTTCCAGTTAGACTTTTTTGGAATAATTGCATTCTGAGCTTTTCGTCCTCTGCATAAGAACCAAGTTCTCCAATAAACACCTTTAAATGTGTATAAGGATCTCCGAGCCCGTCATATTTTTCAAAGTCAGGAGTTTTAAATTTTTCTGGATAATGAACACTAGGAAAAATGCAAAGATCATCATATGAAACACTCCCGTGTGTTCCAATTCCTTTGATAGCACGAAGGGTCTCTTCCATTTGTAAGAATTTCTTTTTGATGTCACCAGTGTCCGGATCTCCAGTAGAATGGGCAACATCATGAATTTTGTTGGTCGTATCCAACTGCAGTTCAGGTATTGTAATGATCTGGGTTCCCCCTTGTATGGAGGATTCAGCATGTACGAGTATTTTTTGACTTGTGTAGTTCTTTGAGTAGAATAGCTAAATCTATAATTTGTTTGCTTGATCAAGTCGAATTTTTTTAGAAGCTGGATTAAGTTGATGCAGTCGGGATGGCGACATGATTGATGATGAGCTTCTTGCGCTTTTGGACTTTCAAGGGTAGTAGGTCTGATTAGTTCCCTGTGAAAGACTTGCATAGTTTAGTCTTTAGGTAATGTGTATAATAACATGATATGTGATATGTCCATTTTAGGAATTTTATCCTGCAAAACGGATGTCAGCTGTTTGTAGCATGTTTAATTAAAATATGTATGTGTACACATTTCTTCATATTTCTCATTACATGGAGATAGATATGGAATGAAATTGCAAGTAATTGTGTTTACAAGTAATTGAAAATGAGAGCATGAAGAGACTTTCCTCCATTTTGGGTTTATCAGAGGTTGACCTATCTTAGGTTTCTCTCGCGGCTTTTTGGCATGAAGGTTCCCAAATCATCGCAATTTACTCAACGGGAAATTAATCCGGTCTTTTAACTGGAGCGAATTTGGGTGGTGCCTTTCCTGAGCCTCGGAGAATTAGTCTTCTCACGAGTCCAGTAATCAAACACTAACGGGATAGCCTCCTGGTGGAGGGACCACACAACATACATTTACATACATCACGTCTCACCGTATGATAATGATGACATGTGCAAAGCACTAATATCACAAACAGATACAGTGCGAAACACTAATATCACAAGCAGTTATGGTGCGAAGCACTAAGTGCAATAAGGAAATGCATTCATACACATTCATCAAAATGTAAATGCAACATCCACACACAAGCAGATAATAGTTTTGAAAAGATTGTAATAGCGTCTTAAGTACTCTTACTGGAGTCCCCAGCAGAGTCGCCACCTGTCGACGTCAGGATTTTTAGATGTCCCTTTCCGTTACTTGTTTGTTGATGTTCTAATTTTAGGTGAGATTTGTTTGAAAAAATAAGTGAAAAAGGTCTGACATGTATAATGTCGACGATGGACTCTTAAGAGTTATTAGTTGGTTTTTTAAATGGTTGTACCAACATAACCGAGAAAATGTTTGCACATTAACCCAGTGATGTGACACTGCTAGACGGGTCGGTGAAACCGAGATTCATTAGGGTTCGGGGACTTGGTTATGCGGAGGGAAGGTGTTAGGCACCCCCCGACATCCGTGTTACCACGGTGACCGCCTCTTTTCAAGAAACTATTATCTAAATGTTTGTGTGTGTGGGTTAATGTGCTGTTATTTAGAAGTAGTGCGAGGCCTCGTTCGCACCTATATACACAGGGTTTGAATTTATGTAAAAATTCAATTTTAAGCAAGATATGGCAGTGATGTTTTATAAAAGAGGTTTTTCAAACCCTGATGCTCAATAGTAATTGAGACCTTTTACACTCCCATTTTATTAAGTGTTCGGCTTGATTGATTTTATTTTACAGATGCGAGGCATCCATACGAAAATAATATACAAAATAATGCCGACTACCTTATGGGTATGGAAACCATCTGAGGAAATTTAGACAATGCAAAATAATTTACAAGTTGCTTACAGCTGAAAATGTCCATCACGGGAACCGAATCTAGATCCAATGGGCTGAATCTATGATCACATGTTCCTAGGCGCACATGATACCGCTATTTATATGAAAGCAGTAACCAAGTATATATATATAAAAGCTGTAAATATATATATACAGACATGATCACCACCCACGAAGCACCTCCATGGGGGATCAGAAATGTAAATAAAGATGTAAAAGCTATCAACCGCCACGGAGGAAACTCGGTGGGAAAAATGTAAATAAAGTTGTAGAATATTATCAATCGCCACGAAGGAAACTCCAAAGGACAAAATGTAAATAAAGTTGTATAAAGCAATCAAGCGCCACGAAGTAAACTCGCAGGACAAAAGCGTAAATAAAGTTGTAAAAGCGATCAACCACGAAGTAAACTCCATGTGGGACGAAAATATATATATATATATATATATATATATATATATATATATATATATATATATATATATATAAGCGAATATAGGATGTAAAATCCGAGGCTCATCGAATGTCAGAACCACAATACATATATATATATAAATATAAATATATATATATATATATATATATATATAAGCGAGTAAACGCTCCGGATGTAAAATTCAGGCTCATCGAACGGAGTTCGACACATAGTTAATATATATAAGTATATATATATTAAGCGAGTAAACGCACTGCATCAAGTATAGGCTCATCGAACAAAGTTCGACACACGATTATATATATATATATATATATATATATATATATATATATATATCTAAAAGCAAATAAATGCTCCGCATCAAAGTTCAGGCTCAATCGAGGCATAACTCGATAATGTTAGTCAAGAAATATAAATATATGTATATAATATATATATATATATATAAACTGAAATGAAAACCACAGACTGAAGTCCGGTCAAATGCGCGCAACACGACTCTCAACGTGAAGAAGGGTGTGTGCAGAGATGAAGAGAATGGCTTTAAAGTGTGCGAGAAGGCTTACAGTTGACTGCCAAAGAAGACTTCAATATCTTTAAAGTGGGTAAACACTGGCTTTTGTAGGTACAAAAGAAGCTATATATGAGCTCACATGTGTTTAAAATGGGAAAGTACACTACATGGGGTGAGTGCATAGCAAATTGGGCAGGGTTTCCTCACCATTTTTTCTTGCAAAATGGGCACCCCTAGCCCTTTATTTATAGATGAAGTAGCCGCAGGTATACCTGTGGCTGAGCCGCAGGTGTACCAGAGGCAAGCCGGGTGGGCCCGAGTTTCTCGGGTCGGGTCGTCTCATAGTACGTGCACTCGGACACTATATTGTCGACTCGAACTTTCAGAAGTGCAATTCGGGCATCCGTTTGAGGTATACAGGACCTATTTCGGACTGCCGTTGTCAAGAGTTGTACGATGGCATGGGATTAGAGTTTGTACGAAGTTATTAAAGATGGGACGATGCCCTCCGGTCTTCAAGCTTCAACTTTCATTCGTTACCGCACACAATAGTCACTCGGGATTGGTTAGTCTTGTGGGACATTGTTGTGTAGAGATGTTGAGACGACGTGGCGTGGCATCGCGTTGGCGAGATGACGATGTTGCCCTTCACCAGTGTTATCGCCGGATTGAAAGATGATGTCATGACGCGTTGCTCGAGCTTCACCGAGATTGGGGCTGCTGCAATTGTTGAAGGTCCTCATTGTCATCTTTGAGGTGTGCCTGTCCTCCCAGAATTATCTCCGAGCTGGTACAGTGTATCTCGTTGTGAGCACCAAGATTGAAGCTGGTCGCATTTGAAACAAGTATTTCTGGGGTTATCGCCGAAACTGCATTCCTTGGGGTTATCACAAAGGTTGGTGGCTATTCCCATGGTTGGGACTGAGACTGGATACCTCGGGGTTATCTCCAAGATTAATCGGTCTTCTCTGGTGTGTGTTCCGGTATTGGATCTGCACGCCTCGGGGTTATCTCTGAGGAAGGAATTGTTACTCCCAATGTGTGTTCCGGGGTTGACGCTGAACTTCCGGCAGTATCCGATATGGATGTGGTTTGTCTTTCAGGGTTCCCTCTTAAAAGACGAATCTATCCTCCTGCAATGTTAGTGACAGTAGTACAGAAAATTTAGAGTGTCTACACTGTAGACACTCCAAATTTCGTTTTCCTGTTACTAACTATGCAGTAGGATAAAAGCGTCTTTTTCACACTCCAGTGATAACCCTGGAGAACCAAACCATTAATTTTAACCTCGGAGATAGCCCCGGGAGATCCAGTTTCCAACCCTGGAGATAACCCCGGGAAAACAGTTTCCAACCCCGGAGATAACCCCGGGAAAGTCAGGTTCAACACCAAAGATAACCCTGGGGGATAAGTTCAAAGCCTGGAGAAAACCCAAGGAGGTCAAGCCAACCTCAGAGATAACCCTGACGACATTCAAAGTCAACATCAGGTCAACCTCAGAGATAACCCTGAAAAAAAAAACCCACTACAATTGTGCGAAGACCAAAGATAACCCCGGGAGGGGCAAAATGGTCATTTTGCCAACTCAACTTCATCTTAAATCAAATGCACTCATTTCAACTCAAATTGCTTCAAAAGAAGTCCCACAAAAACCATATCTTAACGTCCAAGCGCAAACTACGCAAAATGGCTCAACGAACTGCTTGGCAAAAACCCAGAAATGCCATTTCGGTGGACCCATCTGCCCGACATCAAAAAGGGAAAATCCTATGTCATTGCATAGCTCTCGGAAAGAGCTTTCTGGAATGGTATGACACATTTCCATCGGACTCCCGGATTGAAAATTATGAAGGTTCGAGCGAATAATGCGTTGTTTGAGTGCACGTACTTCGAGCGGTGGGACCCACACTGCCTATGGCACCCAGGCGCACATGCAGTACAATTGTTGTTGTATGTACACATCTTTGCTATTAGTACACACTATTCTTGTAGTAAGTACACCTGTGGCACCCCCCCTCTATAAATAGAGGGCTTGGGGTGGCCATATTTGTAAAAGAAACGGCGAGGAAGCCCTGTCCAATTTATTCTGTACACACTATAAACTGAGTGTTTTCTCATTTTAAACACTTGTGAGCTTATATTCTGTTATATTTTTACTGGTGAGAGCCGAGTGTTCATCCACTTAAAGTTATAGAAGTCTTCTTTGGTAGTTCACTATAAGCCTTCTTACACACTTTAAAGCCTTTCTCTTCATATTTGCACACATTGTTCTTCACGTTGAGAGTCGTGTTGTGTGTATAGGCCTGGACTTCGGTCCGTGGTTTTATTTTTTGTTTGTATATATATATATATATATACTTATATATAAATATACTTATATATATATATGTGGACTAACATTATCGACTTATGCCTCGACTGAGCCTTGACTTACGCCCGCAGCGATTACTTCTTTTATATATATATATATATATATATATGAACTATTGTCGAACTTTTATTCGATGAGCCTGGATTTTACATCCGGTGCATTTACTACTTATATATATATATATATGAACTGTTGTCGAACTCTGTTCGATGAGCCTGGATTTTACATCCGGTGCATTTATCGCTTTTATATATCTGTAGACACTCAAAATTTTCTGTACTACTGTCACTAACATTGCAGAAGGACAAATTCTTCTTTTAAGAGGGAACCCTGAAAGACAATCCATATCCATATCGGATACTACTAGAAGTTCGGACATCGACCCGGAATACACCTTTGGGTAACAATTCCAACCTCGAGAGATAACCTCGAGGCGTGCGAGATCGATATCGACACACACAGGAGTAGGCAGATTAATCTGGAGAATAACCAAAGGTATCGGTCTCGGTCCCAACTATAGGAATAGCCACCAACCTTGGTGATAACCCCGAGGAATGCGGTTTTGGCGATAACCCTTGAAATGCTTGTTTGAAATCGACCGACTTCAATCTCGAAATTCCTGACAAGAAACTCACTTTTGACAGGAGATAACAGGGAGGGCAGGCACACCAAAGATGACCTTTGAGGACCTTCAACAATTGCGGCGGTCAATCTGCGAAGTCACGAAATGTCTACTTTATCATTGATCCGTCGATAACACTTTAGTGAGGGCAACATCGTCATCTACTTGACCACGATGCTACGCCATATCGTCTCGACATATCATGAACATCTATACCTGCAGCGATGTCCCACGAGAATCGAGACCAATCCGGTGACTATTATGCAGAAGTAGCGGATGGAATTTGAAGCTTGAAGGCCAGGAGGCATCGTCCCATCTTCAATGACCGTCTGAACTCTAATCTATGCCATTGTAGAACTCTCGATACTTGTGGTCGAAATAGGTCTGTATACCTCAATCGAATGCGAATTGCACTTTTGAAAGTTCGGCGGACATTATAGTTCAGAGTTGCGTCTTCTGAGAGACTGACTCGATCCGAAACTTCGGGCCCACGGGTTGCCTCTGGTACACTGCGGCTCCACCCTCTATAAATAGAGGCTTGGGGTAGCCATTTGCAAGAAAAGCGGTGAGTAAGCCACCTTGATTTGCTCTGCACTCACCCCATCTGATGTACTTTCTCATTTTAAACACATGTGAGCTCATATATACTACTTTTGTACCTACAAAAGCCGGTGTTTCCACTTTAAAGATATAGAATTCTTCTTTGGCGATCAAATGTAAGCCTTCTCACACACTTTAAAGCCTCTCTCTTCATCTTTTGCACACCCTTCTTCGCGTTGAAGTCGTCTTTGCGTGCATTTGCAGGACTTGATGCGTGGTTTTATTTTAGTTGTATATACATTTATATTACATATATATATTTATATATATTGATTAACATTATCGAGTTATGCCTCGATTGAGCTGAACTTGATGCGGGGCGTTTATTTGCTTATATATATATATATATATATATATATATATATATATATATATATATATATATATATATATATACGGTCGGGATCAAAAAATTCTCCTTAAATAGCATTCCTCCTTAAATAACATTCTTTTATTAAAACTACGTCATTTTGGAGGGACACGGTGGCATTTTTTGTAAATGCTGGCGGTGGCATTGTATTTAAAAATGCCCAAGAATCAAAAATAATAAATTTAATAAAGATATATAAGCTTTAGTGAATGGTTGTGTTTAAAAGTACATGTGTCCAATGCGTGTGTGGGAAGAACAAAGTAGTATGCACACAAGCCCGATCATGTTTGATGATAAAGCATATACTTTGTAACAATCTTATTCATTTATTAATAAAAAGTATTAATTTATTAAAGGCTTTTAATTATCTACATGATCTTTGTTTTATAATATGTGATAAACCCGTAGTTTTAAGCAATGCTTTTAGAATAATGATGATGATCATTCTAATGAGATCTAAATTCTTAGAAAGCTTAAAACTAAAATAGTTCCCAATCGTTGGATTACTAAATTGGGGATTAGTGAATCCAGGATAGATTGGTACATCGTTGCTTGCTCGTTGGATGAGGATGATTGATCTCATGATCATTTGTGTGTGGAACTTAAAAGCAAGTATGTAGGTGCTTATTAGAGAATAAGTTCTTTGAGCATTGGCTCGCTAAGGAATACCTAATGGAGTTTTATTTGCTGTCGATAGGAATTTCTGTAGTGATAGTAGTACAAGTAATCCTTGGACTTGAGATCATCATAGTATCTTGTGTATGATGAGTTATACTTTGACTTATTCCTTAAGACCCTTAGGGTATATCAAAGGTATGCTTGGGTATAATAAGTTATACGTGGAGATAATGTATGATCGATAAAGAATCTACCACTTTAATAATAAAGAGAAATGTCTATGTGATTCGATAAATGACAACCCAGTAGTCCTTGGCAAGCGAGAATGAAATTAGAAAGGAGTTTCTAATTTGCATTATTTGGAGTTGTGCATTTAAGGATCGAAATACATATAATTAAATAAAATAAGACTTTGTGGTAATTCCATATCTTATATTTAATTGGGACATTGTATGGTGGAAGGATTGAATTATGCGGTAACTATTTACTCGAAAGGTTCTTTTATGATTAATGTTGAAATCTATATTATACGGAAAGTCGTTGATCATTAGGGAGGCTTATCCTATTGTAGAATAAATATTATTTATTTAAATAAATTAATTGTTTAATTTATTTATTTAAATAAGATTAGAATTATTCTAATTGATTTATTCAATAGGTTTAATATGGAGAACCTAAAGGGTCACACCATAAAAGGAAGAATAATTATTTAAGAAGTTAATGGCATAATCGTAATAATAATATGTTAAGTATATTTAATTTAATCTATGGTGATAGAATAAATTAAATAGCTTAATATTATTATTTAATATTTTAGAAATATTAAATATAAATTAATAAGAGAGTCTTATTAATATTATTACAATTATTATTATTTTAATTTCTAAAGAGTTTAGGAATTAATTTAATATAAGTACTCTCATTTATTCCTAATTGGATTAGGAAGGAAAATTAGTTAAAGGAGTTTAATTAATTATCCTAATAAGATTAGGGAGCTTAATTAATTAAAAGAATTTAATTAATTAAATAAAACCCAATTCTTAATTGTTAAGGTGGGTTGCCCACATCTATAAATAAGAGAGTCTTATTATGGGTGGTATGGGTTGTTGACTTTTAACTTGTACGTAATAATTCAATTTGTTGGGAGTACACCTTTTACTATAGAGATAGAAAAACTAGGGTTTGAGCATAAACACCCTTCTTCTTGAATTTTCTTCTTCCTTGGTGGATCACCTCTAGAGGCCAAACATTTGGGTGGCTAGCGTTGATCGAAGGAAGGAACCAAAACCGGTGGATTCAAGTTGAGCGAAAGGATTTGGAGGTGAACTTGTACACGAGGAAGCTCGATCTTGAGGGTATGATTTATTCTTTATCTTTTCGTTTAATTAATAATTATGCATAAAGGGTGATCGGGTATATGGTTTGTAAATTTTTAAACTACGATTTTTACGCTTAGCATTAATTTTATGCAATTTGATTGCGTTATGAATATTACAAACCTAACGGTGGCATCGAGAGCCAAACCTTTATCACGAATTATTAATTGTTTTTAATTTGATATATATATTGATATGTGTTTAGAACAATTTAATTGGGCATAATTTTATTTATAAAATTTATTAAAAAAAAAAAAAAAAAAAAAAAATTTGCCGTATAAAAAAAAAAAAAAAAATTTTTTATATTTTATTTTTAATGTTTACAAAGTAAATAAATTTTTAAATTAAAATAAAAAAAAAAAATTTAAAAAAAAAAAAAAAAAAAAAGAAAAAGGAAAATAATAATAAAAAATATAAAAAAAAAAAAAAATGATAGGTTAAATTTAAATAACGGAATATAGAAATCAAAAAAAAAAAGCGCATATTAAATATAAAGGCGTGAGTTATAGTTATATACAATATTAAAATTACGGAATATGGATGGAAATTTATATATATATATATATATTTTTATATATATATATATATATATATATATATATATATATATATATATATATATATATATATATATATATATATATATATATATATATATATATTATATATATATATAAATATAAGGTTTATTTTATTTTAAAATAAAAGGTTTATTATATATATATATATATATTTATATTTAATTTTAATAATTTTATAATTAAAATAAAAGTTTATTTTAATTTTAAAATAAAAGTTTATTTTAATTTAAAAATAAAAGTTTATTTTAATTTTAAAATTAAATTTCATCTAACTAATTAGAGTTGGAATTGGATTCCATGATAACTAATTGGAGTTGAAATTGGATTCCTAAAATAAAGGATTTTTCCTTAAATAAAGGAGTTTATTTAGATATGAAATAAGATTTCATATATTATTCAAAATAAAAAGAGTTTATTTGTGAATAGGAAAGAAGAAATCTAATTTCCTTAAATAAAAGAGTTTATTTAAATATGAAATAAGATTTCATATTATTCAAAATAAAGGAGTTTATTTGTGAATAGGAAAAAATCAAGTGTTTCCTTTAATAAAATTTTTTTTTACATGGAATTGGATTCATAATTAATTAATTAAATAAAAAGAGTTTATTTTAATTAAAGATATTTTTTTTATATATATGGAATTGGATTCCATAATTAATTAAAATAAAGGAGTTTATTTTGATTAAAATTTTGATTAAAATAAAATAGTTTATTTTATTCAAAATTGGATAAATTAAAATAAAATAGTTTTATTTTGATTTAAATTTGGATTAAAATAAAGGAGTTTATTTTGATTCAAAAATAGATTTTATACTAACTAAATTTGCCCATTAAATGATATCAATATATATATTAAATGTTTATTATTCATGAGATGAATGTTATTTATTGATGCGTATGGTGATGTGTATGATAATAAATGGGATTGATTATGGATTTATTGACGATGCGATTGGATTTTATTTTAGTTGGATGCATGAATGTATGGGTTTTATTAAATGGAATTCTGCGTACCTCGTCTTCTCTAATTTTTCTTAATGTAAATTCTATCTCCCTCTATGTACTTCCCTTGGCTCTTGATCGAGGTTTCTATTTATTTTAAATAGTTTTGTAATAGGAATAGTTAGAATTAATTTTGAAAAATTAGAGATCAAAGAACAAAGGCGCTTGAAGACCCGTTTGTAATGGAGCAGGGTTTAAATGTAATAGTTATATTTAAATATTATTTCTTGCACCCCTAGGGTTTGACCTTTTGGTTCACTTGGTGGCTCTAGTGAGACAAACTAGAATAAAAGTCCATAATCAATCGGGTAGAATATAGTATTCTATATATGCATGCTTATACTATATATATATATATATATATTATGCAAACATGCTTCGCATGTTCATTAATATAATAGTATTTATTATATATATATATATAAATGCATGCGCTAAACAAGATGAGACAAATTAATAACAAACCCCTCGATTTTTTATATTAAGTCTAGCGTTCAAAGATATTTGGAATATCGAGCGTGTAGCCTTCTAGCATGATAAAATTAATAGAGTATTAAATATTTAATATGAGTTTGTTGTGTCACCACAAAATGAGTATTAAGTATTTAAGATGTTAATTTATCACATTTGATGCTTATAAAGAAAATTGAACAATATTGTTTTGTTGTGTCACCACAAGGATGATATTTTCTTTTTGAATATATGGAGTGCTAGGTTGGACTTAACTTGGATAATTTTGATTCGGATGTGCCACCACTTGATCAAAATAATCTAAGAGGCAAAAAGAAAGGAGTTGCATAGTTGATGTAATTGACAAAAGTTGTCTACCTATTTATTTATATATAGTTTGTTGTGTCACCACAAGGCTATATACATTTGAAATGGGATCCTTATTCTCTCACTAGCAAATCTTTAATTAGATTTTCTTAGAACTATATAAGTGAGGTAATATAGTTTGAAGAAAATAGTGGGAGATACCAATTTAAAACAAGACCTAATTTATTTTGGTAATTAATAAAAGAATGTATGTTAAAATGTTGTTAATTACAAATTCATTTCTGAGAATTTTACAATGTCTAAAATTACTATCCTTTGCGAAGCATATTAGATGCTAAATTAATCGGAATAGAATTAAGCGGATTGGTTAAGGAATTTGAGAATAGTTCTCATGGTGAAAAGCTATCTTATGTCCTTAATCGCCTATCCTGCAATGGTTGCGAGACAATGCCTACGAGGAAGACATTGCTACTTTTAGAAAGTGGCAAGATGATGCTGATTGGCTCGATGCATCATGCTCGCATCCATGATATGAGCTTGAGCTTGACGTCGGCATGAAACTATGGATGCTCTACTATATTCTCCACATCAAGTAGTTGATGGTGAGGAAAATGGGGGTGATAGATATCGGATATCTAAGGAGCTCTTAGATCTAGAATGGCGATGGCACTATAAATGCAGACAAAAGTTCTTAACATAATCAATTTGATTGATCGATTAGGACATTGGTTTTGTCATGGATGGAGAGTTTGAGCGAGATTTGATCTTGCACTCACTCCGGACTCCTTTCACAATTGTTGTGAATTTTTCATATGAACAAGCTAGATATCGACCTCATTTGATTTGCTTAACATGTTGAAAAATGTTGAGAGTCACTTTCAACCAAGAAAGATCAAGTCTTCTTGGTAGGGGCCAAAGGATCTTACGAAAGAAGAGCGATTCAAAGAAGGTAAATAGAAAGGCATAAACAAAGGATAATAAGAACAAAAGCGTCACGGATAGCAAAGGGTTTGCTTCCCTTTGCAATAAGCTGGACCTTTGGAAAAAAGCTGCGAGAAGCATCTTGCGAGAGGCTAACAAAGAAGCTTAGTGAAGTTTGGTTACAAATCTGATTTTGTTCATGATTGAAATAAATTTTTCTTTAAGTCGAGGTTCTACTTGGGTATTGGATCTGACTTTGGTTATCATAAATATAGATTTATGAAGGGACCAAGCGAGTAGAAAGCTAAACAAATATAAGTAATCTATGTGTGGAAAATGAAGCAAAGGTTCTTTGCATTAGCTATAGAAACTTATAGTTTAGCAATGCTCTGGGCAAATCTATTAAGTCGATAAGTTGTTATTGTATTCGGTTCTTGTTAGAAATATTATTTCCATTTTATTGTTGGATGATGAAATCTTTTGGTATTATAATTAAGAACAATTGTTGTTCTATTTATAATAATAATGTTTTGTATATAAATGGAATATTACTTAATAAATTTTGTATACTTGACTTACATGAAAATAATTTTGCATATTGAACAAATTAGTATAAGAAAAGGAGATGATCATTCAAAAGAGTTGAATGTGTGTATTTCTTTGAAATACAAGTGTGAATTATTTGAAAGGTTGAAAGAATTGAAAGTGAAACAAATTGGCAAAGTATTAAGATTCTTTGATTAGATCGAGGAATAAATACTTGTCTGATAAGTTTCTAGATCATCTCAAATGGTTTTCTCATAATGGACACATCATCGATCTGTGATAATTGATTGATGTATACGAAAGGAAAAATCGTACCTTGTTGGACATAGGTGCGGTCCATAATGATTTCTGACATTCCGGTATCCTTCTAGGATATGTGTCTAGAAATGGGCTGCATATCTACGAAAAAGGTAACCTCAAAATCCAGCCCCAAGACTCCATAAAAGTTATGGGACGGGGAGGATTCTAATCTTAAGTATGTTAAGATAAGGGGTTGTCGACTTATGTGAAAAGGTTTCAAAGGATAAGCTTGGGACAAGATTTGACAAGTCTGATTTGTGGGACATCCTAAAGTAAGTTTAGGGTATATGTTCTATAAATACCTACTTAGCAAAAAAGGTGTTTGTTTGCGAAACACTGCGCTTTCTAAGATAAAGGTGTTTATCATTAAAAGGGGCTAGTGGGAGGATAATAGATCTTGAAGAGTTCAAGAACCACAAAACCTTATAAGTCGAATAAGAGGAACACGTAGATAGACCTATTGTACCTGGCCAGAGATCGTAAATGCGGAATAGTACAAGAAGATACCTAGGAGGTATGGATTCATCATAGATGATGATGATGAGGTACGCATCATAGAAGATGATGATCCGATTACATCGATGAGGTAAGTGTTGTAGACACTTTCGGAGAAATGGATTGAAGCAAGTTTCTCAAATATGGAACATTCGTTTTGATGAAACAAATCAAAAGAGTTTGATTTTATCAAAAATAAGAATGAACCTAGTGTGTACAAAAGGGCGATTGGGGCGTCGTGACATTCCTAGTATTATATGTTGATATACTACGGATAAGGAATGACATACCAATGCTACAATCGGTAAAGATAAAGTTGTCTAAACATTCCTCCATGAATGATTTGGGAAGAGTATCTTAATTGGGGATATAAATCTATATAGATAGATTTAAGAGGATGCTCGACTTAACCCGAGAGCGTATATTCATTTGATGCTAAAGTCGTTTAGCATGGCAAACTCAAGAGATGTCTCATGTTGATGAGCTATGGAGTGTATCTCTCTTAATAGTCCCCACAGACTCACGAAAAGAGAGTCGCATGAGTGACAATCATGTATGCTGATGAAATATCTGAGACACGATGTTGATCGGTCGTATTATGGAGAAGTTCACTATGAGTCGGTGAAAAACATCTTAAAGTGCTTAGCAAGGCACTAAGGATGTGATCATATTCATGGGTGGGTCTGCGAATTAAAACTAGAGGGCTTATGAGACTCAAGTTTTCGAGACGAGACCAAGAGATGACGAGAAAATCCACTTTAAGGTAAAGCGTTATCTTGAGCGAGTGGTGCGAGTGAATTGGAAAGGTTTCAAGCAATGCAAAGAGTTCTTTGGTTTAGTGATAAAAAAGAAAAAGTATATAGCTATAAATGAAAGCTGCAAGTTGATTGTTTGGATTAAAAGTTCATTCTGAGAACTAGGAATAGTTCTAAGTCTCATCTTGGATCTAAACATGTGTTGTGGCACTTTCATTTGATTATTAGAATCATTGAAGATGGGAAATCACTATAGAGATAGTGGACTCTCATGAACAACATTACATATCCATTAACTAAAGCTTATCCAACGGCGGGATAATCGTCACTTAGAGAAGAAGAGTATGAGATACCATGGCGATTGGCTTTAGTGCAAGTGGGAGATTGAAAGTAGTATGCACACAAGCCGATCATGTTTGATGATAAAGCATATACTTTGTAACAATCTTATTCATTTATTAATAAAAAGTATTAATTTATTAAAGGCTTTTAATTATCTACATGATCTTGTTTTTTATAATATGTGATAAACCCGTAGTTTTAAGCAATGCTTTTAGAATAATGATGATGATCATTCTAATGAGATCTAAATTCTTAGAAAGCTTAAAACTAAAATAGTTCCCAATCGTTGGATTACTAAATTGGGGATTAGTGAATCCAGGATAGATTGGTACATCGTTGCTTGCTCGTTGGATGAGGATGATTGATCTCATGATCATTTGTGTGGAACACTAAAGCAAGTATGTAGGTGCTTATTAGAGAATAAGTTCCTTTGAGCATTGGCTCGCTAAGGAATACCTAATGGAGTTTTATTTGCTGTCGATAGGAATTCTGTAGTGATAGTAGTCAAGTAATCCTTGGACTTGAGATCATCATAGTATCTTGTGTATGATGAGTTATACTTTGACTTATTCCTTAAGACCCTTAGGGTATATCAAAGGGTATGCTTGGGTATAATAAGTTATACATGGAGATAATGTATGATCGATAAAGAATCTACCACTTCTAATAAAAAAGAGAAATGTCTATGTGATTCGATAAATGACAACCCGGTAGTCCTTGGCGAGAATGAAATTAGAAAGGAGTTTCTAATTTGCATTATTATTTGGAGTTGTGCATTTAAGGATCGAAATACATATAATTAAATAAAATAAGACTTGTGGTAATTCCATGTCTTATATTTAATTGGGACATTGTATGGTGGAAGGATTGAATTATGCGGTAACTATTTACTCAAAGGTTCTTTTATGATTAATGTTGAAATCTATATTATCTGGAAAGTCGTTGATCATTTGGGAGGCTTATCCTATTGTAGAATAAATATTATTTATTTAAATAAATTGTTTAATTTATTTATTTAAATAAGATTAGAATTATTCTAATTGATTTATTCAATAGGTTTAATATGGAGAACCTAAAGGGTCACACCATAAAAGGAAGAATAATTATTTAAGAAGTTAATGGCATAATCGTAATAATATGTTAAGTATATTTAATTTAATCTATGGTGATAGAATAAATTAAATAGCTTAATATTATTATTTAATATTTTAGAAATATTAAATATAAATTAATAAGAGAGAGTCTTATTAATATTATTACAATTATTATTATTTTAATTTCTAAAAGAGTTTAGGAATTAATTTAATATAAGTACTCTCATTTATTCCTAATTGGATTAGGAAGGAAAATTAGTTAAAGGAGTTTAATTAATTATCCTAATAAGATTAGGGAGCTTAATTAATTAAAGAATTTAATTAATTAATTAAAACCCAATTCCTTAATTGTTAAGGTGGGTTGCCCACATCTATAAATAAGAGAGTCTTATTATGGGTGGTATGGGTTGTTGACTTTTTAACAATACGTAATAATTCCAGTTATTTGGGGAGTACACCTTTTATATAGAGATAGAAAAACTAGGGTTTAGCCAATACCCTTCTTCTTGAATTTTCTTCTTCCTTGGTGGATCACCTCTGAGAGGCCAAACATTTGGGTGGCTAACGTTGATCGAAAGGAAGGAACCAAAACCGGTGGATTCAAGATTGAGCGAAAGGATTTGGAGGTGAACTTGTACGAGGAAGCTCGATCTTCAAGGTATGATTTATTTTTATTCTTTATCTTTTCGTTTAATTAATAATTATGCATAAAGGGTGATCGGGTATATGGTTTGTAACTTTTTTTAAACTCGATTTTTACGCTTAGCTTTATTACTTTTTATGCAATTTGATTGCGTTATGAATATTACAAACCTAACGGTAACACGGATGTTGGAGGGTGCCTAACACCTTCCCTCCGCATAACCAAGTCCCCGGATCCTAATAATGAAAGTAGTATGCACACAAGCCAATCATGTTTGATGATAAAGCATATACTTTGTAACGATCTTATTCATTTATTAATAAAAAGTATTAATTTATTAAAGGCATTTAATTATCTACATGATGCTGTTTTATAATATGTGATAAACCCATAGTTTTTAAGCAATGCTTTTAGAATAATGATGATGATTATTCTAATGAGATCTAAATTCTTAGAAAGCTTAAAACTAAAATAGTTCCCAATTGTTGGATTACTAAATTGGGGATTAGTGAATCCGGATAGAATGGTACATACATTGCTTGTTCATTGGATGAGGATGATTGATCTCATGATCATTTGTGTGGAGACACTAAAGCAAGTATGTACGTGCTTATTAGAGAATAAGTTCACTGAACGTGGCTCGCTAAGGAATACCTAATGGAGTTTTACTTACCGGTCAATAGGAATTCCTGTAGTGATAGTAGTACAAGTGATCCTTGGACTTGATATCATCATAGTATCTTGTGTATGATGAGTTATACTTTGACTTATTCCTTAAGACCCTTATGGTGTATTAAAGGGTATGCTTGGGTATAATAAGTTGTACATGGAGATAATATATGATCAATAAATAATCTACCGCTTCTAGTAAAAGAAGAGAAATGTCATATGTGATTCGATAAATGACAACCCAGTAGTTCTTGGCCAAGGCAGAATGAAATTAGAAAGGAATTTCTAATTTGCATTTTTTGGAGTTGTGCATTTAAGAGTCGAAATACATATAATTAAATAAAATAAGACTTGACAGTAATTTCATGTCTTATATTTAATTGGGACATTGTATGGTAGAAAGATTGTATTGTACGGTAACTATTTACTCAAAGGTTCTTTTATGATTAATGTTGAAATCTATATTATCTGGAAAGTCGTTGATTGCTACGGAGGCTTATCCCTATTGTAGAATAAATATTATTTATTTAAATAAATTAATTATTTAATTTATTTATTTAAATAAGATTAGAATTGTTCTAAATGATTTATTCACAACTGGTTTAATATGGAGAACCTAAAGGGTCACACCATAAAAGGAAGAATAATTATTTAAGAATTCAATGGCATAATCGTAATAATATGTTAAGTATATTTAATTTAATCTATGGTGATAGAATAAATTAAATAGCTTAATATTTATTTTTAATATTTTAGAAATATTAAATATAAATTAAAAAGAGGAGTCTTATTAATATTATTACAATTATTATTATTTTAATTTCTAAAAGAGTTTAGGAATTAATTTAATATAAGTACTCTCATTTATTCCTAATAGAATTAGGAGGGAAAATTAGTTAAAGGAGTTTAATTAATTATCTCTAATAAGATTAGGGAGCCCATTTAATTAAAAGAGTTTAATTAAATAAATAATACCTTATTTTTAATTAAATAGGGTTACCTGATATCTTTATAAGAGGAGTCTTGTATCAGATATCAATATACGTAATTCCAACAGTTGGGAGAGTATGCTCTTTTTCTATGAGAGATAGAAAACTAGGGTTTTGCCAAATACCTATCTTCTTTAATCCTTATTCTTTCTTGGTGGATCACCTCTAGAGGCCAAACATTTGGGTGGCTAATGTTGATCAAAGAAAGGAACCAAACCCGGTGGATTCAAGTTGAACGCGAAAAGGATTGGAGGTGAACTTGTACCCGAGGAAGCTCGGATCTTCAATGGTATAATTCTTGTTCTTTCTTTTTCGTTTAATTAATAATTGCGCATAAAGGGTGATCCGGGTATATGGTTTGTAAAATTTTAAAACTTTAATTTTTCACGTTTCCGCTTATTTTATGCAATTTGATTGCGTTCATGAATATTACAAACCTAACAAATGAATCTCGGTTTCACCGACCCTTTTAGCAGTGTCACGTCACTGGGTCAATGTGCAAACCTTTTCTCGGTTGTGTTGGTACAACCATTTAAAAAACCAACTGGTGACTCTTAACAGTCCATCGTCGACATTATATATGTCAAACCTTTTTCACTTATTTTTCCAAACAAATCTCGCCTAAAATGAGAACACCAAAGAACAAGTAACGGAAAGGGACATTTAAGAAATCCCGACGTCGACAGGTGGCGACCCTGTTGGGGATTCTAGTAAGAGGACTTAAGCCGCTATTACAATCTTTTCAAAACTGTTATCTGCTTATGTGTGTATGTTGCATTTACATTTGATGAATGTGTACGAATGCATTTCTTGATTGCACTTAGTGCTTCGCACCATATCTTCTTGTGATGTTAGTGCTTCGCACCATATCTGCTTGTGATATTAGTGCTTCGCACATATCATCATTTTCATACGGTGAGACGCGATGTATGTGAATGTATGTTGTGTGGTCCCTCCACCAAGAGGCTATCCCGTCGGTGTTTGATTACTGGACTCGTGGGAAGACTAATTCCCCGAGGCTCAGGAAAGGCACCACCCAAATTTGCTCCAGTTAAAAGACCGGATTAATTTCCCGTTGAGTAAATTGCGATGATTTGGGAACCTTCATGCCAAAAAGCCGCGAGAGTAACCTAAGATAGGCCAGCCTCTGATAAACCCAAAATGGAGGAAAGTCTCTTCATACTCTCACATTTCAATTACTTGTAAACATAATTAATTGTAATTACGTGCCATATCTATCTCCATGTAATGAGAAATATAAAGAAATGTGTACACATACATATTTTAATTAATATGCTACAAATAGCTGACATCCGTTTTGCAGGATAAAATTCCTAAAATGGACACATCACATAGCATGTTATTATACATTCCCTAAAGACTAAACTATGCAAGTTTCTTGCAGGGAACCAATCAGACCTACTACCCGGTCAAAATACAAAAAGGCTACAGGCCTACAGTCAATCATGTCGTCATCAGACCAGATTGAACATAATCCAGTTTCTCCCAAAGAGTTCGACGGATTAAGAAAATGAATTACAGATTCGGTTGTTCTACTCAAAGAACTACACCAGTCCAATCAAGGTCCAAAAATACCCGTACATGTTGAATCCTCCACACAAGGGGGAACCCAGGTCATTACAATACCTGAACTGTAGTTGGATACGACCAACAAAACTCATGATGCTACCTATCCCACTAGAGATCCAGACACTGGTGACATCAAAAAGAAAGTCCTCCAAATGGAAGAGACCCTTCGTGCTATCAAAGGAATTGGAACACACGGGAGTGTTTCATATGCTGATCTTTGCATTTTCCCTGGTGTTCATTATCCAGAAAAATTTAAAACTCCTGACTTTGAAAAGTATGATGGGTTAGGAGATCAGCGTACACACATTTACTGGTGTTTATTGGAGAACTTTGATCTTATGCAGAGAACGAAAAGCTCAGAATGCAATTGTTCCAGAAAAGTCTAACTGGAGAAGCCCGTTCGTGGTACACAAGATTAGACAACTCAAAGATCCATAGCTGGGAAGAGTTAGCACATGCTTTCTGTAACAACCCGATATTTTCTATATAAATAAATAAGAAATTTTGTGTATAATTTATTTTTTTTAAAGATGAGGATTTGTACAAGATAATATGTATATGTATTTATGTGGTAAATAAAAATATATTTATTACATAAATATTTACAAATAAATTTATTTTATAATTATTGATTATTATAAAGTATATTCTTATAATAATTAATTTTATAAATGAAAAATGTTTTTATAAATTATTTTCCATGAATATATAATCATATATTATTTAAATAATATATGGAGTGATTTTTAGAATAATTATAATAATTATTTTATTATATAAATTTTAGTACGAATTTTATTAAGTTAATTATTTTACCTTAATTATTCAAAGTTAAATACGAAGAATAAATCGGATATGGAATCCAAACCCTAATTTTGGATTATTATCAAGGAATGAGAATAATAATATAATATTAATTATATTTTAATTTTTCAGTGCTATAAATTTGTACTGTATGTACGTATTGAGGATGGTTGGTCAATTATGGTGTTTAATTTCAAAACTCTAATATTAATTGGTTAAACCCTAGTTTTACTGGGAAAAACCCTAATTTGAAAATCAATTGTGAGTTTAAGATTGTTATATAACTGTGTTATATGTTTTATGATGTGTATTAAATGATTAATTAGGTAAACCCTAATTAAAAATTTAGAAACCCTAAATATTTTTTAAAAAACCCTAAGTTATTAAAAACCCTAATTTTAAATGCTAAACCCTTATTTGAAACCCAAATTAGAGTTCAAGATTGATTGGTGATTGTGTTAATGTGATAAATATCATGTACAGTAGATTTTATTGCGAATTATGGAAAACCTAATTAGTAATTTAAAACCCTAATATCTAGAACCCTAATTTGGTAATTTGAAACCCTAATTATAATTTGGTAACCCTAATTACCAAAAGACTAAACCCTAATTGCTAAATTAGCAAATTTAATTATAATTAGAGATATTAAACTCTAATGTTCCTGTATAAATTAATTAGAAAATTAATCATAATTAGGAAACCCTAATTTCAAAATTTTAGAAACTAAAATTTATTTAATTTTATTTTTGTGCAAACCCTAAATTGGAAATCCTACATTTGATTTGTGCTAAACCTTAGGGTCAAACCCTAAATTGGAAATCCTACAAGATTGCCATTAAAATTCCATACAAAAAGACCATTATACCCCTCTTTCATTATTGGTTTTTGCCAAGTGTTAGAGTTGTTGGGGTTGTTGGAAAACTCTTGACTTCTTAGTATGACTGAAATCAACACAAATCAGCAGCCATATCTCAGCCATGTGCATTACAACATGTTATATATAGAGTTAGAGAGAGAAAAGTGCTCATTTTCTCTCATTTTCTCATCAAACACTCAACCAGTTCTCTCTCCCTCAAAACCTCCGAAATTATTTGCTAGATCAGTCCCTAAGAACATCCCCACGATCAGCCATAATATATCAGAAGCCAGAAATCAAAATTAATCAAAGAAGGTATAAAACCCTAGCTTGAAATCTGAGCATTGATCCGTTGTTAAATGTTATGATTGAGTGTTAGAATATGTTATTTTTAGTGTATAAAGATGATCTGGGTTGCTAGATGTTAGATCCATAACATCTAGAGGCTCGAATTTGGCATTTTAAGAAAATCTGGGAAGAATTTTTGTGTTGTCTGACAACTAATGTCAGACCCGGTAGATCTATTTCTGTGTTTGGTTTTGGGGTTTTGAGCGTTGGTAATTATAGTATGTCAGGTGGTCTGTATTCTGGAACTTTAATCTAGCCCAGATCGTGCACAGGATGAAAGTTACGGGTGGTCAAACCTCATTGACCGACCATGACTATCGGATTTCTGGAAAACCCAGATCGTGCCTAGAAACGTCTGACAATATGTTCTTGGGCTCTAATCTTCAAGTTGTTTGTCGATTTATTGTTTGTGTTGCATCTATGTTGTAGTAGGTAATATGATCTACAATATCATGCCTTAAGATCACCTAACCATCAAATATTATGAGCACAAAGTCTTGTCAAAGTAGGTACCACGAGAGCACGCTTTTCGCATTTTACGGGTAACCCATAAAAGCAGATGATGCGCGTGTCGTCGACATCCTTCGATTGAATTCGATATCTAGCGATTCTATTATTTTTATAGTGATGTTAAGTAATGAATCTCTTCATGTACATGTTGGTTACACACTGCAATCTTTATATCATTAAACCTTTACAAGAATCACTAGTTATTGAAGCCCAAAAATGGACAGTCGAACTTTTCTTCATTTCTGGGTAACCCAGAAATGAAGAACAGCTCTGACAGCTTGTTCATGAGCCTAGATCTTGCATTTGAGTTATGTTATGAACCTATTGGTGGCTGGATCCTGTAGTATTGCATGAGTACTACAAGATCTAACCAAGTTCATCCCCAGAATCATCACGGTTTACAAACTATTGTTGGTCAAACCAGCTACCTCGTCAACTGACATTGGTTTCTGGGTTTGGCCAAGTACAGCTCAAGAACACCTATAGCGACAGTTTCATCACTATAGGGCCCTTTAGCGACAGATATTTTCAGAAATTAATTAATTTAATTAAATAATTATAGAAAATTAGTTTTTAATTATTAAAAATACAAAATAAATTATTAAAAAATATTTTAAATTCCAAAAATTTGTTTTTAATTATTTTGATTAAATTTAATAAATATTTAATATTTTTGGAATATTAAAGGTATTTAATTTATTTAATAATAATATTAAATAAATTATTTAAAATGATTTTAATACATGAAAAATCATTTTAAATTATATTATGATATAAGAAAATATTTTAAAGTTATTTTTAATGACTTTTAATATTTTGTGATGAAATTCATTAAAAAATTAATATTAATGATAATTAAGTTATTTACTAAATGAATTAAATAAATTAATTAAAAATGATTTTATTATAGTAAAAATCATTTTAAATAATAATAAGGTATTGAAAAATATTTTAAGTTATAAAATATAACTTTTAATATTTAAAGATAAATTTCATTAATTAATTTATTATTAATGATATTAAGGTTATGTAATAATTATATTAAATAATTTAGTTTAAAAATGATTTTAATATTATAATAATCATTTTAAATGAAAATATAGTGTTTAAAGATATTTTAAGTTATAAAATACAACTTTTAATATTAAAAGATAATTTCATTAATAATTTAATTTTAATAATTATTAATTTGTTATTAATGATATTAAATTTATTTAATAATTATATTAAATAAATAGTTTAAAAATGGTTTTATTAATTTAAAAATCATTTAAAAAGGATATAAATGAATGAAAAATATTTTAAGTTATAATTAATGACTTTTAATATTTTGATAAATAGTACATTAATATTTAAATATTAATGATAATTATTTAAAATGATTTTTAAATATTTTAAAAATTATTTAAGGATAATATTAATACTTTAAAAGTATTTTGAGTTATTATAAATAAATTTAACATTTTGGAAATGATTTCATTAATAGTTTAAAATTAATTAAATATTAATGATAATAGAATTGTTTAATATTTAAATCATATAATAATGATTCCGATGTTTTAAAATTCATGATAAATTATAATAAATGTTTTAAAATTATATTAAGTCATTTAAAAATAATATGACTGATACTAAGTTACAGGATAGAGTCTTAGACTCGATAATTACTCGATAAAGCTGTCGGTACCCTGACATGTTTCAGAAATTGATCTGGACTTAGATAATTTAATTAGATATGTGATTATTTATGATTCAATGGTTGTTAAACATGGGTACTAATGTGACTAGGTTATGTGCTGACTGCGAAATGCAGTACTATGTGTTATAGTATATTGTTCTAATCGAACGAATGATCTGATTAATGATAGGTCATGATATAAACGATAAAACTAAGTTGTGAACTGTAAGCAGCGCATCAGGCAAGTATCTTACCTTTGCATTTTCTTTATGCAATGGACATGAGTAAGAATGTTTCTAAATTATATTATTACTGTACATATTATTAACCTTATATTATATACGCTAATTGTTTATCAACATGTTAGTATATGATAATTCAGATATATATATTTTGTTCGTTAATTTCTAAAAATGGTTATACAAGTGTCCCCACTTGGATAATCATTGTATTTAATAACATGTTAATATACCTTGGTCAATTACCCGTATAAAAATATGTTGAATTATAGATTATTGTTGAACAAGATAAAACCTTTGATTTGGAAACCAGACAAGTATGAACATTCCTACACGGGAAAACTATTTATGCACCCAAGGTGGACAGAGTGAACGATACCCTCGTTCTTGCATGTTGTATTGATCAATGCAAGGCATAACGGGATAATCACCCCCCATGCCCGTAAGTTATGACGGTTTGCAGATGAATTTCTGTTTAACCTTTTCGAAAATAAAAACAATGTTCATAGCATGTCACAATAACCCCAGTTATAGTCAATATGTAGTTTTAAATTTTTGAAAGAGAGTTGTTATGATATTATTATCGGTTCAGATTACTTCACAACTATTACTTTGTTGTAGAAGGGTAGTCCAAAGAAAACATTTAAATTCTTTCAGCTTATATATATAATTGATATTACTTGTTGGGCACTCAAATGCTCATCCTTGCTTAATTTAAATGTTTTCAGCAAAGTGTGAACAACCAGAGAGCTCTGTTAAGAACAAGGGAAAGGGAAAGGTTGCTGAATGAACGAAATGTTACTTTATGTAATAGTTAACTTTATTAAGACAAGTATGTTATATATTATCTATCATGGGTTGTAATGAACGTTTAAAGGTACCGTACTTGGGATTCAGACTCTGATGAATATGTAAGTTAAGTTAATCTTTATATTATTGTTATTATTATTAGTATTATTCCACTCATAGAAATGGTATCGTGAAGCACCGAGTTCGGGTTTCAAGTACCCGGATTTGAGGGCTTTACAGGTTGGTATCAGAGCTTAGGGTTAAAAACCTTAGGTGGGCTTGACCTTAGGCTATAACTTTAGAACAGAGGGAAATGTTGAAAATATAAATTACTCATATAGAGTTTGAAAAGAGATGAATTGGATAAATTGATCATCAAACAAAATAAAAGATAACTTATATAAAACTCTTATTTGCTGTGTGTATATAGTATATGCTAATCAGGATAATTTATGTGTGTAGATGTCTGGTGGAAAAGGCTTGTTATATGCATATAGCATGCAGAAGGGTCAAACCCATACACCAGAGCTGATATCGAAGCCAATAGTTGAAATGGAGGCTCACAATGAAAATAACTCAAACGAGGTGGTTATTATAGAAAATGTAATACCAGATCCGGAGATGGTGGAACTGACAGATAGCGATTCAGACACTAAAGTTAAAGCTGATCAAGCATCAACAGAGGTGCAGGATCTGAGGAACAAAGTTTCTTCTCTGGAAAGGTTGTGGGAAATAGAAAAGTTGTTGAATAGTCAGTTGCGTCAAGCATTAATAGAAACAATGGAAGAACAAGATAAGCTTAAAATCCAAATTGATCAGATGGGAGCCATAAGCAACACGTCGTGTGCAGCTCCGAGCAAGAAGGGGAAAAGAAAGATAGAAGACAATGACTTAGGAAAATTCGATAAGAAGAAAGGGAAAAGAATATGTTATCTTTGCGGTTATGAAGGACATACTACTCTGTATTGTCCCGACTACAAACCAGGAGCATGTTTTATCTGTGGGATAGAAGGTCATCAGGCAAAAAGTTATCCAAGGAAGAGGTGTAATAAATAGGTAGTATAAGTTCTGTTATGTAGGCGTGTTTAATGTAATATGTGTGCTTAGTATGTCTGTGTAATGTAATGTTTCAAACTTTTGTAATGATCAAGTTTATAAATCCCAACTTTTGTAGTCACAAAAGGATAACTGATGTTTAAAGCATTATATGTTATGCTATGTAAGATATTCAATGAATATGAATCTAAGTTTGAGAAATGAAACAAGTTGAATATATTAAATTTATACGATAAGGTTTAGAATGTAAGTTAAATTTATGATTTCATTTGATCAGATAATGCCGCCAAGACGTCGAACTCGAAATCAAAGGGCAGAAGAATCTGTCAAAAATGTTAAGAGACAACTACAAGCCGACCCAATGCAGTACTTTGCAAACATGGTAGCACAAGCTATGCAGCAAGGGATACCAATCGCTGTAAATCAGCCGGATAATCGTTTAGCAAACTTCAAAGACTTTAAGGATGTAGGACCGCCGAAATTTAAAGGTACAACTGACCCTGTAGAAGCCCAAACTTTGGTTAAGGAGATTGAGAAGGCGTTCGTAATAGCTAGGGTAGCTGAGGGGCAAAAGACCGATTTTGCCACCTACATGATGAAGGGTGAAGTAAATTTTTGGTGGGAGGCGAATTAGGCGAGGGCAGGAGAAGGTGTAATCACATGGGATAGATTTAAAACTTTGTTTTTCGAAAATTATTTTTCACCTAGTATGCAGGCTAGGATGGAGGTAAAATTTTTAGAGTTGAAGCAGGAAAACATGATGGTGTCAAAATACGCCGCAAAATTTAATGAGTTAGTTAGGTTTGTCCCACATCAAGTTGATACGGAGGCTAGGAAAGCGAGAAGGTTTAAGCTGGGATTAAAACCCTAGCTCTACAATAAGGTGGCGGTGTTGCAGATCCCTACATTTGTAGCACTCATGGAGAAGGCGATTATTACTGAGGAGGGGAGTGAGGCTATGAGCCTCCACAACAAGGAGAGGAAGAATAAGGGTAAGACCGAATGAGCTGGGAAGGTAGGAATTAATAGTGGGAGCAGGAGTGGAGATGGCAAGAGGAAGGGGGACTACGTTGGAAATGTCCAGGTGAAACAAGAAGGTGTTAAGAAGCCAGCGATACAATGCAAGACTTGTGGAAATAACCACTCTGGGGAATGTCTGAAGGGAAAATTTGTTTGCTATAAGTGCGGGCAAGAGGGCTATATCTCTCCCAACTGCCCCAATCCTAGGATGAATTGTAAGACCCCAAAATTTTTAAATAAAAAGGAATTTCCTTTATTTATTATTTTGAAATAGTAAGGGTTGATTTGATTAATGTGGATAGTTAAGGGTTAAATACGCAAATATTTCAAAATAAGCAAGTGGTTATAAAATATTCATTATCGCTTAGGGAATATTCGTTTGGTCGTGGAATATTAAATGCTCGTCGGGGAATATTAAATGCGACTGCCACAACCATGTGTGGGCCCCATAACGGAAAGCGATTGGATGAAGAAAACGACAAATATAAGTTGTTTTTAAATAACGGCGTAGTTGTTGTTGTTAATACTATTGGAATACCCGGTGGTTAAAATACACTAATACGCGTTGTTGAGCAGTTGCACACGGTATTGCACCAATTATTGATTCTTACGTAAGAAGGCACTACTAAATAATGATTACGATAATTCTTTATTCAAATTATTTTATTGAGTTAATAATTCTTTGCTTTGATATTTTATATTTGTTGTTTCAATAATTGTCATTTACAAGTATTTTTCATTATCGAAGCAATAATTCATATTATCTGAATAATATTATTAGATAACATTATTGACAATGTCTAGAAAGTTACGCTCTAAGGAGAGGTTTGGTCACCTAATTGCGGCGCCAAGAAGAAGAAATTCTTATTGAAAGCCCCTCTCCTCAGTGAGGCGCACTGGTTGTCAATATTGTGATTCTCGTAATATTATTTGTGAATAATTAATTATTGATTTATATGATGAGGAAAATATTGATTTTATGTGGATATAGATGGAGAAAATTTTTAAAATGACAATTGTTGAAAATTAATATTTTATCTTTTTCTGATAAAATAATTCATTTAAATATATTATTTTAATAATATATTAACGGTGATATTTTTACAACGAATGTGGGATATATGAGTATACGAGGAGGAAGAGTATTTTTGTTGCAATAAATGTTTAAAACATGTTAAACATGTAAATTGGACCCCATTTATCGATTTGAAATTTGATTATATACACGTAAAATCGCCCGTTTGTGGATTTCGGTCAATTTCTATTTGGAATTTGAAAAAACTTTCTTCTGCAAAGTTGTAGAGAATTGAAATTCCTATAAAAACTCGCGAGATTAAAATTTTCTGATGAAAGGGCTATTTATTATGAATTATTGAAGTTCTGAAGCTCCGAAATAATTGATTTTTGGGAGTTTAAATTATTTTTGTTAAGAAAAACGTTTTTTGTATTTTTTTGGACATCATTAACATGTGTGGCTGGTGTTTTGACCAAAAGGTGGGCTAAGAAAAATTTGTATAATTATATTAATATTATATTAAATTTTACGCTTTGGTGTTCTAAGCAATTTCTATAAATAGGTGCTTAGGTTAGAATTGAAAATCACATTAAACTGAAGTTTTCTCTATTTTCTCTCGATATTTTGAGCGTATTCTTGTGAGTATTTTGAGTATACTTTGAGTATTGATATACGGTGCAAGTTCATTCAGCGTTATTCCAGTCAGAAGTACTGCTCTTTTGAGGTAAGGGATATTATTTTTTTTCGTAATGATATTATTTCTTCAATATCATTATGCTGAAATGTTGATCTGAAGTTTTTATCAAATTTGGAACTTTTTCATGTCGGGGTTACTATTCATGGGTTACTATTCATGAGTTACTATTCACGAGTTACTATTCATGAGTTACTATTCACGAGTTACTATTCACGAGTACTATTCATGAAGCGTGAAGATGTTTTTGTGGAATTTCTATCTTTTGGTGTCGGAGTTACTATTCACGATATCGGCACTATTCACGATACTGATACTATTCACCAAAAATAAAATTTCTTCTTTTTCGTCAAAACATCTATTCGGATACTAACTCGATTGTATCCATGTTTTGATCATTCTTGAATTTTACACCACTATGATTATTTTTGAGGTATTTTTGGACGTGGATAAAACCAAGTACGAATCCTTAATCCTTGATCCTTGTCATTTTGTTTCTTTGGATTCGTTTCTTTAAAAAAAATATTTTCATCATCCTCGGTCTTAAATGATGATATTATGGAATATCTTTGGCTCATGGTGCGTAAAAAGATGAATGATTTCTTAAGAATATCTTTGGGCCCAGTGTAAAAGATGAATGATTTCTGAAGAATATCTTTGGCCGTAGTGCAAAAGATGAGCAGTGTTTAAATGAACATGACTAATCGATGATGAATATCTTTGGCCTGTAGTGCAAAGATGAATATTTGATTCTAGATGTATATTGATTGATGTTACGGGGATAAAAGATAGGCGATGAACTTTTAAATTCATACATAGAAGATAGTAGTTTGCATTCTCTACTTAACTCTTCTAATGAATTATTATTTCATTGCGAATATTGATTTAAAATTTGTTGTCTATTGTATTCTATTATATTTTTCCTGTTGAAGACTAACGATAATTTGTTGTATATTATCTTAGTCATAATATTCTTTTTCTTGAGCTAGTTGAGCTCACCCTTTTCCTTTTTGTTCCATTTTTCTCGGGAGGCGAGAATATAGCGAGTATGAGTGGGGTATGGAATGAAGGTTTTAGAAAGGATTGTTTAGTAGTCCTCACCATTTTGTAAATTAATGTACCAATAAATGTGATGAGGATTTATTTGAGTATAGATATTGTACAGAAGATAATATTTGTATTCAAACTCACAGTTTCTTGTTGTAATAATAAAGTTGTAGTTGTTTACGTACCATGTATTGACAATTTCGAAATAGGTGATGTATACCTATTTTGGGGTGTCGCTGTTAGTATCGAGCTTAGGGATATGATCTCTGGCGGAGATCGGGGAATAGAACTAGAGAGGAGAGGCGAGTAAATCCTTCGCTAGTGTGTCCTACCTAAGCTTATTTGTTAGTTGGTCGATTATATAGGGATATTATGTGATATATTGATTTCCTTAATTAACCCTTGTTTTATGACGGTATTTGAGAATGTCGATTGAGAATATTAACAATGGAAATGAGACCAGTGGAGATGCCTGTACTCACCAACGAGGAGAACGCGTCAACAGTGGCAATGTTCATCCATGAACAACACCATTGAAAGCGAGATGATGAGCGAGGGGATGTTTAGAAGTTTTTTGCGGTTCATGCAAAATCGAGACGAGGAGACTTCGTGTTCAAAATACAGGAGGAAATGATAGCAATTCACGGGTTGTCTCACCCAAGCGATTCAAAGAGTTGGGACCACCGAATTTAAAGGAAAGCGGATCCGATCATGGCGGAAACATGGATCAAACAAATTACCAAGATATTCGATGTCTTGGGATGCGGAGGACGAAGGTTCCATTTGCCACCTTTATGTTCCGTGGCGAAGGCGATCTCTTGGTGGGAGTCGTGAAGCGTACCCATCCGTACTTTTCAAAGATGTCTGGGAAGCGTTTCAGAACTATTTAATGACAAATACTTTCACGAAAGTGTTCGTCATATGAAGGAAGTGGAGTTCATCAGATTAGAGCAAAACAACATGACGGTGTCTCGATGACGAGGCAAAGTTTGTAGAGTTATCGAGTTTGCACCTCATTTGGTGGAGAATGAGGAGCGATGACGCGGATGTTTCTTAGAGGTTTGAAACCCAGATACGTCAAGTATCTCATTTCTCATAAATTTTCTCTTTATTCGAGATGTTGTAAGCAGGCTCAATTATTAGAAGCGAGATAACGAGTACTGGCCAACCGAGGGACCACAACCAGGATCGATCGTCGAGATAGCGATCAACAGAATAATGATAACTGCGGAGAAGAAAAAACAGACGGACAGAAATGGTAACCACTCTGGGTGGTAATCATGGCCATGAAAATAGAAGAAGCGAGTCGGGAGGAGATTTTAAAAGAGGAGATTTAACAACGACCATTATGAAAGACGACAAAGGCGTGACAGCAAGAATGGTTCTAAGGGAGGAGAACGACCACCGGTCGTATGCTACAAATGCGGAAAAGAGGACATATCGGTCAAAGCGCCCACAACAGTTCAAGGTATGCTATAATTGTGGAAAGGAAGGACATATCGCTCGAGATTATACGAGAGCTGAAACCTAGTTAATGGGACGGTGACTCAAAAAGATCGTCCCGTAAAAGTCAAAGTCAACGATTCGGGAAGAGCGTTTGTTGTAGATTGGTCATAATGCGAGGAACCCAAACGAGGTGATCACGGGTAAGCTATTTATAAATTCTTGCGAAGTTTATACCTTACTTGATCTGGGGTGCTACCCATTCATTTATCTCTCTGCATGTGCTCAACGTTTAAACTTGACTCAGGAGAAATTAGACTTTGACCTATCTGTGGAAACTCCGTTAGGAGAAACTTTCATCACATCCACTTTGTTTATAAATCTTGTTTGATTCAAGTTGGCACCATTATTACCTTACCATTGACCTTATCTCTTTAAAGATACTTGCTTTTGATGTGATTTTAGGGATTGATTGGTTAACTACTCATCATGCCAAAATTGATTGTTTTCGTAAGGTTGTTAGTTTTCATATTCCTAACCAACCCGCTGTTATGCAATTCAAGCAACTAAACCATTAAAATCAATCCTTGTCATATCTAATCATAAAGCTATTCGTTTATTAAAAAATGGATGTCAAGCTTTCCTAGCCCATGTTATGGATTTGAATAAAGACACGTCAAATTTGAATAATATTCCTGTTGTTATTGACTTTCCTGACGTATTTCCAGAAGAACTTCCGGCCTACCCCAGGCGTGAAGTTGAATTCTTTATTGATCTTGAACCTGGTAAAAGCCCATTTCTAAAACCCCATATCGAATGGCTCCTATTGAACTTCAGGAGTTAAAGGTCCAACTACAAGGAATTGTTGGACATCGGTTTCATTCGTCCTAGTACTCTCCTTGGGGTGCTCCTGTTTTATTTGTAAAGAAGAAAGGCGGGAGTATGCGACTTTGTATTGACTATCGGGAATTGAACCATGTCACCATCAAGAATAGGTATCCTCTACCTCGTATTGATGACTTGTTTGACCGATTGCAAGGGGCACAATTCTTTTCAAAAATCGATCTTCGTTCGGATATCATCATTTGAAGATTAGAAGGCGAGGATATTCCAAAGGCGCCTTGAGAACTTCGGTATGGGCATTATGAATTCTTAGTCATGTCTTTCGGACTAACTAATGCTCCTGCGACTTTCATGGATATGATGAACCGAGTATTCAAGGAATATTTGGATCGGATTTGTTGTTGTCTTTATTGATGACATCCTTATATATTCCAAAAGTCGTGAAGATCATGAGCATCATTTGAAGTTTGGTACTCCAAAGGCTTCGTGAAAACCAACTATATGCCAAATTGAAGAAATGCGAGTTCGGCTAGAGGAAGTAGCATTCCTTGGGCACGTGGTGTCGAAACATGGAGTATCTGTTGATCCGTGAAGATTGAAGCAATACAAAGTTAGAACAACAGGAAGTCGGTGTTGAAATACGTAGCTTTTTGGGCTTATTTGGTTATTATCGGAGATTCGTGGAAGGTTTTCTCGAATCGCTACTCCATTAACTTAGCTAACTTCGGAAGGATACAAAATTCGTTTGGGAGCGAAGAATGCGAGAAAAGTTTCCAAGAGCTTAAGAGGAGACTTATTTGACTGTTCTAACAATACCATCCGGTTGGGATGGATTTGTTATCTCAAATGATGCTTTGGTGCAAAAGGGTTAGGATGTGTTCTCATGCAGCGTGGGAAAGTCATAGCCTATGCCTCATGACAACTTAAAGAGTATGAGAGGAATTATCCTACTCATGATCTAGAGTTAGCATTGATCGTTCAGCGCTAAAGATATGGAGGCACTATCTATATGGGGAGAAAGTGGAGATATATTCGGACCATAAAAGCCTTAAATATTTCTTCACTCAAAAAGAACTCAACACGCGGCAATGACGTTGGCTCGAGCTATTGAAAGACTACGACCACACTATTCAATACCATCCCGGTAAAGTTTAACGTAGTAGCTAACGCATTGAGTAGAAGATCATATGCGAGGAACGAGTGCGATGATGTCAAGTATACGATAGAGCCAACTTTAATAGAAAAAGTTAAGGTTGCTCAAGCCACCCAGGCCGGAAATGGCGCGTATGAAGAAGAAAGTACAAGAAGGAGCTATTAGGAAGCGAGAATTGATGAAGAAGGAATACTTCGAGTCCACTCTAGACTTTGTGTTCCTAACGACTCTGATTTGAAGTACAAGATTATGATGGAGGCACACAATACGCCATTTGCAATCCATCCTGGAAGTACTAAAATTTATCGTGATCTTCGACATACATTTTGGTGGAACAATATGAAGAGTGAGATTGCAAAGTTTATCTCGATGTGTTTAACTTGCCAACGTGTAAAGGCGGAGCATCTTGTACCTAAGGGTCCGTTGCAACCACTTGAGATTCCGGAATGGAAGTGGGAACACATTACTATGGATTTCGTTACGGGTCTTCCTACGGTTTCTCAAGGCATCAATGCTATTTGGGTTATTGTTGATAGATTAACCAAGTCCGCTCATTTCTTCTTTGAATCACGGAGACTTATTCCTTGAGCGTCTTGCTAGTATATGCGTGAATGAGATTGTGAGGTTGCATGGCATACTGTATCCATAGTTTGAATCGTGACCCAAGATTCACTTCAAGATTTTGGGTTAGCTTGCAAAAAGCTATGGGCGCAGATTTGCGATTTAGTTGAAGCATACCATCCCCAAGCGGACGGACAATCGAGAGGACTATTCAAACTCTTGAAGATTTATTAAGACTACGTGTCCTAGACTTCAAGGCGGTTGGGATAAGTATTTACCATTGGTGGAATTCTCCTACAACACATGCATTATCAGCAAATATAGGTGTGGCTCCATTGAAGCATTATATGGGACGAAAATGTCGTTTCTCAATATGTTGGGATGAGGTGGGTGAAGCAACATTGTTGGGACCCGAGTTAGTACGTATGATCACCTAGAAAAGATCCAAATGATTCGACAGCGTATACAAAGCGGCACAAGATCGACAAAAGAGTTATGCGGATCTTCATCGAAAGGGCGTGGAATTTAATGTAGGGGATCATGTATTGTTGCGAGTTGCTCCATGGAAGGGAGTTACAAGATTTGGGAAGAGAGGAAAGCTCAATCCACGATTTATTGGTCCATTTCAAATTCTTGACCGAAGTAGGAAATGTAGCCTATAGACTTGCGTTACCTCGAGGTATGTCTCGTGTTCATAATGTGTTTCACATATCTGCATTTCAGTAAATATGTGAAAGACCGAACCACGTTATTAAGTTAGAACCAGGACGAGATAGTAGAAGACTTAACGTATGAGGAGGTACTGTCAAGATCTTGGATAGGAAGGAGCATGTCCTATGTGTTGAAAGGTCATACCACAAGTTAAAGTTTTGTGGAGGAATCATGCTATAGAGAAATGACACAGGAATTGGAAGCGGAAATGAAAGCGAGGTATCCTCACCTTTTGAAAACACAGTATCGCACGTCAATTTCGAGGACGAAATTTCATAAGGAGGGAGGTTGTAAGACCCCAAAATTTTTAAAAAAAAGGAATTTCCTTTATTTATTATTTTGAAATAGTAAGGGTTGATTTGATTAATGTGGATAGTTAAGGGTTAAATACGCAAATATTTCAAAATAAGCAAGTGGTTATAAAATATTCATTATAAATGGGAATATTCGTTTGGTCGTGGAATATTCATCTTGTAGGGGAATATTAAATGCGACTGAGTAGCGACCATGTAGGGCCCCATATGTGAAAAGCGATTGGATGAAGAAAGCGACAAATATAAGTTGTTTTTAAATAACAGGCGTAGAAGTTCTTAGATTATCTTGTTGGAATACCCGGTGGTTAAAATACACTAATACGCGTTGTTGAAAGCGATTGCGCACTGCAGTATTGCACCAATTATTGATTCTTACGTAAGAAGGCACTACTAAATAATGATTATAATGATTACACAGTATTTTTCATTATCGAAGCAATAATTCATATTATCCGAATAATATTATTAGATAACATTATTGACAATGTCTAGAAAGTTTATCTAAGGAGAGGTTTGGTCACCTAATTGCGCTGGCGCAAGAAGAAGAAATTCTTATTGGAAAGCCCCTTCTCTGGGAAGCGCACGGTTGTCAATATTGTGATTCTGTAATATTATTTGTGAATAATTAATTATTGATTTATATGATGAGGAAAATATTGATTTTATGTGGATATAGATGGAGAAATTTTTTAAAATGACAATTGTTGAAAATTAATATTTTATCTTTTTCTGATAAAATAATTCATTTAAATATATTATTTTAATAATATATTAACGGTGATATTTTACAACGAATGTGGGATATATGAGTATACAAGGAGGAAGAGTATTTTTGTTGCAATAAATGTTTAAAACATGTTAAACATGTCGGTGGACCCCATTTATTGACTGAAATTTGATTATAGCCTGTAAAATCGCCCGTTTGTGGATTTCGGTCAATTTCTATTTGGAATTTGGAAAAACTTTCTTCTGCAAAGTTGTAGAGAATTGAAATTCCTATAAAAACTCACGAGATTTGAATTTTCTGATGAAAGGGCTATTTATTATGAATTATTGAAGTTAGAAGCTCAAAATAATTGATTTTTGGGAGTTTAAATTATTTTTGTTAAGAAAAACGTTTTTGTATTTTTTGGACATCATTAACATGTGTGGCTGGTGTTTTGACCAAAAGGTGGGCTAAGGAAAATTTGTATAATTATATTAATATTATATTAAATTTTCTGCTTTGGTGTTCTAAGCAATTTCCTATAAATAGGGTGCTTAGGTTAGAATTGAAAATCACACCAGAAACTGAAGTTTTCTCTCTATTTCTCTCTCGATATTTTGAGCGTATTCTTGTGAGTATTTTGAGTATACTTTGAGTATTGATATACGGTGCAAGTTCATTCAGCGTTATTCCAGTCAGAAGTACTGCTCTTTTGAGGTAAGGGATATTATTTTTTTTGTAATGATATTATTTCTTCAATATCATTATGCTGAAATGTTGATCTGAAGTTTTTATCAAATTTGGAACTTTTTCATGTCGGGGTTACTATTCATGGGTTACTATTCATGAGTTACTATTCACGAGTTACTATTCATGAGTTCTTATTCACGAGTTACTATTCACGAAAGTACTATTCATGAAGCGTGAAGATGTTTTTTGTGGAATTTCTATCTTTTGGTGTCGGAGTTACTATTCACGTATCTAAGACTATTCACGATATCTGGCACTATTCACGATATCACAGACTATTCATAGAAAAATAAAATTTCTTCTTTTTCGTCAAAACATCTATTCGGATACTAACTCGATTGTATCCATGTTTTGATCATTCTTGAATTTTACACCACTATGATTATTTTGAGGTATTTTGGGCGTGGATAAAACCAAGTACGAATCCTTAATCCTTGATCCTTGTCATTTTGTTTCTTTGGATTCGTTTCTTTAAAAAAAATATATATTTTCATCATCCTCGGTCTTAAATGATGATATTATGGAATATCTTTGGCACGTAGTGCAAAGATGAATGATTTCTTAAGAATATCTTTGGCTGTAGTGCAAAGATGAATGATTTTGAAGAATATCTTTGGCCCGTAGTGCAAAGATGAGCAGTGTTTAAATGAACATGACCCGGTGATGAATATCTTTGGCTGTAGTAAAAGATGAATATTTGATTCTAGATGTATATTGATTGATGTTACGGGGATAAAAGATGAGCGATGAACTTTTAAATTCATACATAGAAGATAGTAGTTTGCATTCTCTACTTAACTCTTCTAATGAATTATTATTTCATTGCGAATATTGATTTAAAATTTGTTGTCTATTGTATTCTATTATATTTTTCCTGTTGAAGACTAACGATAATTTGTTGTATATTATCTTAGTCATAATATTCTTTCTTGAGCTAGTTGAGCTCACCCTTTTCCTTTTGTTCCATTTTTCTCGGGAGGCGAGAATATAGCGAGAATGCAAGTCGGGGGGTATGGAATGAAGGTTTTAGAAAGGATTGTTTAGTAGTCCTCACCATTTTGTAAATTAATGTATCAATAAATGTGATGAGGATTTATTTGAGTATAGATATTGTCAGAAGATAATATTTGTATTCAAACTCACAGTTTTACTGTTGTAATAATAAAGTTGTAGTTGTTTCTGTACCATGTATTGACAACTCAGAATAGGTGATGTATACCTATTTTGGGGGTGTCACATGAATAGTGGGTGTTTTCTATGCTGATCGACTGAGCACAAGGTGAAGGATTGTCCGAAGAGGAGGGTGGAGGCAGGAAGTGTGAATACGGGCACTGGCAGCGGAACTTTAGTAATCACAGAACCGACTTCGTCAAACAAGCCAAAAAAATCAACGGCAAGGGTCTACAACATGACGGTCAATGATACGATGGCAACTGGCAATGGAACTCCAGGTATTATTCATACAACTTTTATTTGATTATATACGATTTTCCTATATATAGTAAAATATTATATAAAGAAATTTTGAAGGAGGAATTTGAATTCTTTTAGAATTTAAATTTTCGTTTAATTAGAAAGACAAGCTTTATTTGAATAGTTAAAGATCAGTTCGATCAAAGTTGATCAAGATCTACTTGAAATGATTGTGTATGCTATGTACCCTAGTATGTATAGGTTTTTAAAACGGTGATTCCGGGGACAGAATCTTTATAAGGGAGGGTGAATGTAACAACCCGATATTTTCTATATAAATAAATAAGATGAGGATTTGTACAAGATAATGTGTATATGTATTTATGTGGTAAATAAAAATATATTTATTACATAAATATTTACAAATAAATTTATTTTATAATTATTGATTATTATAAAGTATATTCTTATAATAATTAATTTTATAACGAAATATTTTTATTAATTATTTTCCATGAATATATAATCATATATTATTTAAATAATATATGGAGTGATTTTAGAATAATTATAATAATTATTTTATTATATAAATTTTAGTACAACTTATTAAGTTAATTATTTTACCTTAATTATTAAGGTTAAATCTGAAGAATAAATCAGATATGGAATCTAAACCCTAATTTTGGATTATTATCAAGGAATGAGAATAATAATATAATATTAATTATATTTTAATTTTTCAGTGCTAACAATATGTACTGTATGTACGTATTGAGGATGGTTGGTCAATTATGGTGTTTAATTTCAAAACACTAATATTAATTGGTTAAAACCTAGTTTTACTGGGGAAAACCCTAATTTGAAAATCAATTGTTAGTTTAAGACTGTTATATAACTGTGTTATATGTTTTATGATGTGTATTAAATGATTAATTAGGTAAACCCTAATTAAAAAATTAGAAAACCTAAATAATTTTTAGAAAACCCTAAGTTATTAAAAACCCTAATTTTAAATGCTAAACCCTTATTTGAAACCCAAATTAGAGTTCAAGATTGATTGGTGATTGTGTTAATGTGATAAATATCATGTACAGTAGATTTTATTGCTAATTATGGAAAACCTAATTAGTAATTTAAAACCCTAACATCTAGAACACTAATTTGGTAATTTGAAACCCTAATTGTAATTTGGTAACCCTAATTACCAAAAGAATAAACCCTAATCGCTAAATTAGCAAAGTTAATTATAATTAGAGATATTAAACCCTAATGTTCCTGTATAAATTAATTAAAAAATTAATCATAATAGGAAACCCTAATTTCAAAATTTTAGAAACTAAAATTCATTTAATTTTATTTTTGTGCAAACCCTAAATTGGAAATCCTACATTTGATTTATGCTAAACCTTAGGGTTAAACCCTAATGCTACGTTTGGATCGATGGAGTATGAGGGAGAATGGAATGAATCATTCCATTGGAATGATAAAAATATTGTTTGATTTGTTTATTCCAACGGAATAATGTATTCCTAGTGGAATAGGTGTTAACTTAAAATTATAATTTTTATTCCTGGAAGGGGGTTCAGGAATAACTTATTCTGTAAGACCCCAAATTATTAATAAATGAAATATATTTTCCTCTATTTATTATTTTGAAATAGTAAGGGTTGATTTGATTAATGTGGATAGTAATGGGTAAAATACGCAAATATTTCGAATAAGCAAATGGTTATAAAATATTCATTCTTTGTCGGGGAATATTAAATACGATATGTAGCGATCTTTTGTGGGCCCCATAACGAAAAGCGATTGGATGAAGAAAGCGACAAGTATAAGTTGTTTATAAATAACGACGTAGTTATTACAATTATCTTGTTGGAATACCCGGTGGTTAAAACACACTAATCTGGCGTTGTTGAGCAGAAGCACTGCGGTATTGCACCAATTATTGATTCATACGTACGTGAAGGCACTATTCAATAATTGTTACGAGTAATTACTATTCGGTATTTTATTTTATTGATTCAATAATTCTTTGCATTGATATTTTATATTATTGTTGTTTCAATAAATTGTCATTACGGTATTTTCCATTATCGAAGCAATAATTCATATTATCTGAATAATATTATTAGAAAACATTATTGGCAATGTCTAGAAAGTTACATCTAAAGAGAGGTTTGGTCACCTAATTGCACACCATTAAGGAGAAATCTTTATTGGAAAGCCCCTCTTTCCTAGGAGCAGCTACCGTTGCTAGTCTTGTGATTACGTAATATTATTTGTGAATAATTAATTATTTATTTATATAATGAGGAAAATATTGATTTTATGTGGATATAGATGGAGAAAAATTTTAATGTGACAATTGTTGAAAATTAATATTTTATCTTTTTACGATAAAATAATTCATTTAAATATATTATTTTAATAATATATTAACGGTGATATTTTATAATGAATGTGGGATATATGAATATATGAGGAGGAAGAGTATTTTGTGACATTAAATGTTTATCACATATTTTGTGTGTTGGTGGACACAATTATTGGATAGAAATTTAATTATAGCTTGTAAAATCGCTTGGTTTATGGATTTTGGTTAATTTACGTTTGGAATTTGGAAAAACTTTCTTCTGCAAAGTTGTAGAGAATTGAATTTCCTATAAAAACTTGCTAGATTCGAATTTTCTGTTAAAAGGGCTATTTATTATAAATTATTGAAGTTCCGAAGCTCCGAAATAATTGATTTTTGGAAGTTTAAAATATTTAAAATAGGAAAAACGTTTTTATTGTTTTGTGGGCAGCCCTAGCATGTGCAAGATAAGTTGAAATCAGTTGTCAAAATGTGCGTAGAGAATTTGTAATATATATATAATATTATTATATTAAATTTTCTACTTTGGTGTTCTAAGCATTTTTCTATAAATAGGGTGCTTATGTTAGAATTGAAAATCACATTTAAATCGAAATTTTCTCTCTATATTATCGGCGTATTCTTGTGAGTATTTTGAGTATATTTTGAGTATTGCTATACGGTGCAAGTTCAAGTCATAGCCTTATATTCTATTTTCAAATTTAAATCTTGATCTTTCGAGGTAAGGGATATTTTTTTGTAATGATATTATTTCTTCAATATCATTATCTTTGAAATATTGATCTGAAGTTTTTTTATCAAATTTGGAACTTTTGGTGTCGAGTTACTATTCACGATACAAGACTTTATTCACGTATCTAGATCTTATTCACGAATCTGACTATTCACCAAAAATGAAATTTCTTCTTTTTTGTCAAAAATATCTATTCTGGATACTAGCTTTGATTGTATCCATGTTTTGATCATTCTTGAATTTTACTCTACTCTGATTACTTATGAAGTATTTTTGAACTTGGATTGTTTAAAATACGAATCCTTAATATTGTTCTTCTGTTTCACTGAATTCGTTTCCTTTAAAATATTTTTCATCATCCTCAGTCCTAAATGATGATATTACTGAATATTTTTGGCCTTTAGTGCAAAGATGAATGATTTCTTGATGAATATCTTTGGCCCGTAGTGCAAAGATGAACATGTGTTGAGATGAACATGACCTACTGATAAATATCTTTGGCCCGTAGTACAAAGATGAACAGGTGTTAAGATGAATATGACCAACTGATGAATATCTTTGGCCTGTAGTGCAAAGATGAATATTTGATTCCAGATATATATTGATTGATGTTACAGGGATAAAATATCGACGATGAATTTTTAAATTCATATATAGAAGATAGTAGTTTGCATTCTCTACTTAACTCTTCTAATGAATTATTATTTCCGCTGCGAAGATTGATTTAAAACTGGTTGTCTATTGTATTCTATTAGATTTTTCTCTGTTGGAGACTAACAATAATTTGTTGTATATTATCTTAGTCATAATATTCTTAACTGGGCTAGTTGAGCTCACCCTTTTCCTTGTTGTTCCATTTTTCTTCTAAGGAGGCGAGAATGTAGCGAGTACTAGTCGGGGTATGGAATGAAGGTTCTAGAGAGAGTGGTTTAGTAGTCCTCACCATTTTTATAAAATAATGTATAAATAATTGTGATGAGGATTTATTTGGGTATGTATATTATCTAGAAGACAATAATTGTATTTAAACTCACAGTATATATGTTGTCGTATTTTGCATGACAAATGTATTAATAAAGTTGTAGTTATTTTTGTACCATGTATTTGGCGACTCAGAATGGGTTGGATGGAATGGACCTATTTTGGGGGCGTCTCAGTTGGTATCAGAGCTTACAGATATGATCTCTGGCGGAGATCAGGGAATAGAACTAGGAGGGGAGAGACGAGTAAATCCTTCGCTAGTGTGTCCTACCTAAGCTTATTTGTTAGTTGGTTAGTATATAGTGATATTATGTGATATATTGATTTCCTTAATTAACCCTTGTTTTATGAAAGTATTTGAGAATGTCGACTGAGAATATTAACAGTGGAGTAAATGAGACCGTGGAGATGCATGAACTTACCAACGAGGAGAACGTGCAACAGGCTGGTAATGTACCTCCTGTAACAACACCACTGAGCAGATGATGAACGAGGGGATGTTTAGAATCTTTTGCAGTTCATGCAAATTGAGACGAGGAGACTTCGTGTTCAAAATCTGAGGAGGAAATGATAGCAATTCACGGGTGGTCACAACTGCAACAGTTCAAAGAGTTGGGACCACGAGTGCAGGAAAGCCAGATCCGATCATGGCGGAAACATGGGTCAAGCAAATTACCAAGATATTCGATGTCTTGGGATGCATGGAGGAATAAAAAGTTCCATTCACTACTTTTTATGTTCGTGAACGAGGCGATTCTTTGGTGGGAATCGTGAAGCGTACCATCCAATTTGTACTTAGCATGTCATGGGAGACGTTTTAGAAACAGTGAAAGTAGTATGCACACAAGCCAATCATGTTTGATGATAAAGCATATACTTTGTAACAATCTTATTCATTTATTAATAAAAAGTATTAATTTATTAAAGGCTTTTGATTATCTACATGATCTTTGTTTTATAATATGTGATAAACCCATAGTTTTAAGCAATGCTTTTAGAATAATGATGATGATCATTCTAATGAGATCTAAATTCTTAGAAAGCTTAAAACTAAAATAGTTCCCAATCATTGGATTACTAAATTGGGGATTAGTGAATCCGGATAGATTGGTACATACGTTGCTTGCTCATTGGATGAGAATGATTGATCTCATGATCATTTGTGTGGAGACACTAAAGCAAGTATGTAGGTGTTTATTAGAGAATAAGTTCACTGAACGTGGCTCGTTAAGGAATACCTAATGGAGTTTTATTTGCCTGTCAATAGGAATTCCTGTAGTGATAGTAGTACAAGTAATCCTTGGACTTGAGATCATCATAGTATCTTGTGTATGATGAGTTATACTTTGACTTATTCCTTAAGACCCTTAGGGTATATCAAAGGGTATGCTTGGGTATAATAAGTTGTACATGGAGATAATGTATGATCAATAAAGAATCTACCACTTCTAATAAAAGAAGAGAAATGTCCTATGTGATTCGATAAATGACAACCCAGTGAGTCCTTGGTTTAAGCGAGAATGAAATTAGAAAGGAGTTTCTAATTTGCATTATTTGGAGTTGTGCATTTAAGGATCGAAATACATATAATTAAATAAAATAAGACTTGGCAATGTAATTCCATGTCTTATATTTAATTGGGACATTGTATGGTGGAAGGATTGAATTATGCGGTAACTATTTACTCAAAGGTTCTTTTATGATTAATGTTGAAATCTATATTATACGGAAAGTCGTTGATCATTTAGGGAGGCTTATCCCTATTGTAGAATAAATATTATTTAAATAAATTAATTGTTTAATTTATTTATTTAAATAAGATTAGAATTGTTCTAATTGATTTATTCACAAATAGGTTTAATATGGAGAACCTAAAGGGTCACACCATAAAAGGAAGAATAATTATTTAAGAAGTTAATGGCATAATCGTAATAATATGTTAAGTATATTTAATTTAATCTATGGTGATAGAATAAATTAAATAGCTTAATATTATTATTTAATATTTTAGAAATATTAAATATAAATTAATAAGAGGAGTCTTATTAATATTATTATAATTATTATTATTTTAATTTCTAAAAGAGTTTAGGAATTAATTTAATATAAGTACTCTCATTTATTCCTAATTAGATTAGGAAGGAAAATTAATTAAAGGAGTTTAATTAATTATCCCTAATAAGATTAGGGAGCTTAATTAATTAAAAGAATTTAATTAATTAATTAAAACCCAATTCCTTAATTGTTAAGGTGGGTTGCCCACATCTATAAATAAGAGGAGTCTTATTATGGGTGTGATGGGTTGTTGATTTTTCAACATACGTAATAATTCCAATTGTTGGGAGAGTACACCCTTTCTATAGAGATAGAAAAACTAGGGTTTAGCCAACCCCACCCTTCTTCTTGAATTTTCTTCTTCCTTGGTGGATCACCTCTAGAGGCCAAACATTTGGGTGGCTAACGTTGATCAAAGGAAGGAACCAAACCCGGTGGATTCAAGTTGAATGCGAAAAGGATTGGAGGTGAACTTGTACCTGAGGAAGCTCGGATCTTCAAGGGTATGTTTGTTCTTCATATCTTTTCGTTTAATTAATAATTATGCATAAAGGGTGATCCGGGTATATGGTTTGTAAATTTTTTTAAACTCTGATTTTACACGCTTCCGCTTAATTTGTGCAATTTGATTGCGCACATGAATATTACAAACCTAACAAACAGTTCAATGACAAGTACTTCCCTGAAAGTATTCGTATATGAAGGAAGTGGAGTTTATTAGACTAGAGCAAAATAACATGGCCAATTGTCCCAAAGACGAGGTGAAGTTCAGCGGAGTTATCCGGTTTGCACCTCATTTGGTGGAGAATGAGGAACGTATGACGCGGATGTTTCGAGAGGTTAAAACACGGCATACGTCGGTATCTCATTTCTCATAAATTTTCTCTCTATTCGAGATGTTGTCAGGGCGGGGCTCGGTTGTTAGAGCGAGATAACGAGTACGTTCAACCGAGGGACCATAACGAGAATCATCAAGAAGATAGCGATCATCGAATAACGATAACCAAAGAGAGAAAGAAGAATACGGACAAGGCGGTAACCACTCTGGTGGTAATCGTGGCCATGAAAATAGAAGAAGCGAGTTGGGAGGAGATTTTAAAAGAGGAGATTCAACAACGACCATGTGAAGACGTCAACACCAAAGAAGAATCGGTTCCAAGGGAGGAGAAAGACCATCTATCGTATATGTTACAAAATGCGGAAGAGGGACATATCAAGACTGGCGCCTTAGCAGTTTAAGGTATGCTATAATTATGGAAAAGAAGGACATATCGCTCAAGATTTACGATATCGAAACCCGATCCGGCGGGAATGGTGACTCAAAAGGATGTCGAGAAAAGTCAAAGTCAATGGTTCACGGAAGAGCGTTTGTCGTGGCCGGTCAAAATGCGAGGAACCCGAACGAAGTTTAGACGGGTTAGTTAATTATAAATTCTTGCGAAGTTTATACCTTACTGATATACCTGGTTCTACCCATTCTTTTATCTCTTTGCTTGCGCTCAACGTTTGAACTTGACTACGAAGAAATTAGATTTTGACCTATTTATGGAGACTCCGTTAGGAGAAACTTTCATTACATTTGTTGTTTAGAAATCTTGCTTGATTCAGGTTGGCACTATCACATTACATGTTAACCTTATTTCTATAGAGATATTTGCTTTTGATGAGATTTTAAGGTTAACTACTCATCATGTCGAAATTGATTACTTTCGTAAGGTTGTTAGTTTTCATATTCCTAAGCAACCTGTTATTCGAATTCAAGCAATCAAACCATTGTAGTCAAACATTTTCATATCAAGCCATGAAGTCATTCGTTTATTATGGATGTCAAGTTTTCTTAGTCCATGTTATGGATTTGAATAAAGACACGTCAGATTTGAATAATATTCCTGTTGTTATTTATTTTTCCTGACATATTTCTTGAAGATTTTCTTGGTTTACTCCCAAAGACTGATATTAAATTTTGTATCGACTTTGAACCCCAGACAAAACTCATTTCTAAAATCTCATATCGAATGGCTCTATTGAACTTCGTGGAGTTAAAAATTTAACTATAGAATTTGGTACTGAGCCTTTATCGGTGACTTCCTTTGTGGAATGCACCGGCCGGACTCTCCGTAGGGGACACCATAATCGCAAGCGATAGTAAACCGATAGGTGTCATTGTAACGCTTATCCAAGGTTTGGATATGAGTCACGATTGAGAACAACCTAAGTCAGTAATCGAAATACATATCTTTCTAGGCTTAGTTGGTTATTATCGGAGATTCGTTGAAGGATATTCTCGAATCGCTATTCCATTAACGATCGACTCGTAGAGATACAAAATTCGAATGGAGCAAGGAATGTGGGAAGAGCTTGAAGAACTCAAGAGGAGACCCATTTCAAAGACATGTTCGACCATGCCATCTGGAAAAGCGAACGTGGTAGCTAACGTGTTGAGTAGAAAATCGATACAAGTAATGAAAGTACGATATTGTCAAAGACTCATTTCGTATAATTTACAAATAATAGAGATGGAGATGAAAACTCTAGGTACCTACGTGATGATATCTGAGTATAATCGACTTTAATCGATAAAGTTAAAGTATTCAAGCTACACACCCTGAGTGATGAATTTGAAGAAGGAGGCAAGAAGTTGTTATTTCAAAAGCGAGAATAGGTGAGGTGAGGAAAGCTCAAACCTTCGATTTATTAATCCATTTGAAATTCTCAATCGAATAGGAACTGTGGACTATAGACTCGTTTTACCGCCAAGTATGACGCGTGTTCATAACGTTTTTCACGTATCGATGTTACGTAAATATGTGGACGACCCGAACCACGTCATTGAGTTAGAACCGGATGAGATAGCCAAAGACTTAACGTACGAGGAGGTACCTGTCAAGATCTTGGATAGGAAAGAACATGTCCTATGTACCGAGGTTATACCACAAGTTAAGGTTTTGTGGAGAAACCATGCTATTGAGGAAATGACCTGGGAGTTGGAAACGGAAATGAAAGCGAGGTATTCTCATCTTTTCGAAATACCAGGTACGTACATCAATTTCGAGGACGAAATTTCATAAGGAGAGGAGGTTGTAAGACCCCAAATTATTAAAAAATGAAATTTATTTTCCTCTATTTATTATTTTGAAATAGTAAGGGTTGATTTGATTAATGTGGATAGTTATGTCTAAAATACGCAAATATTTCGAATAAGCAAATGGTTATAAAATATTCATTACTATCGGGGAATATTAAATACGACAGTAGCGATCTTTTGTGGGCCCCATAACTGAAAGCGATTGGATGAAGAAAGCGACAAATATAAGTTGTTTATAAATAACGGCGTAGTTATTACCAGCTATTATCTTGTTGGAATACCCGGTGGTTAAAACACACTAATACGGCTTGTTGAGCGGTAGCACTACGGTATTGCACCAATTATTGATTCTTACGTGAAGGCACTACTCAATAATTGTTACGATAATTACTATTCATTATTTTATTTTATTGATTCAATAATTCTTTGCATTGATATTTTATATTACCGTCGTTTCAATAATTTGTCATTACAAAGTATTTTCTATTATCGAAGCTAATAATTCATATTATCTGAATAATATTATTAGAAAACATTATTGGAAATGTCTAGAAAGTTACATCTAAGGAGAGGTTTGGTCACCTAATTGCGCGCCCGATGAGGAGAAATCTTTATGGAAAGCCCCCTCTTTCCACGGAACTACTAGTTGCGATCTTGTGATTCTATAATATTATTTGTGAATAATTAATTATTAATTTATATGATTAGGAAAATATTGATTTTATGTGGATATAGATGGAGAAAATTTTTAATGTGACAATTGTTGAAAATTAATATTTTATCTTTTTTCGATAAAATAATTCATTTAAATATATTATTTTAATAATATATTATCGGTGATATTTTTATAATGAATGTGGGATATATGAGTATATTAGGAGGAAGAGTATTTTGTGGCATTAAATGTTTAACACATATTTTGTGTGTTGGTGGACACAATTATTAATAGAAATTTGATTATAGCTTTTGTAAAATCGTCTGTTTATGGATTTCGGTCAATTTCTGTTTGGAATTTGGAAAAACTTTCTTCTGCAAAGTTGTAGAGAATTGAATTTCCTATAAAAACTTGCGAGATTCGAATTTTCTGATAAAAGGGCTAATTATTATGAATTATTGAAGTTCCAAAGCTCCGAAATAATTGATTTTTGGAAGTTTAAAATATTTAAAATAGGAAAAACGTTTTTTTTGTTTTGTGGGCAGCCCTAGCATTTGCAAGATACGCTGAAATCAGTTGTCAAAATGTGCATAGAGAATTTGTAATATATATAATATTATTATATTAAATTTTCTACTTTGGTGTTCTAAGCATTTTCCTATAAATAGGGTGCTTAGGTTAGAATTAAAAATCACACCAGAAACTGAAGTTTTCTCTCTCTATATTATCTAGCGTATTCTTGTGAGTATTTTGAGTATATTTTGAGTATTGCTATACGGTGCAAGTTCAAGTCATAGCTTTATATTCTGAGTTTCAAATTAAAGTCCGATCTTTCGAGGTAAGGGATATTTTTTTCAGTAATGATATCATTTCTTCAATATCATTATCTTTGAAATATTGATCTGAAGTTTTATCAAATTTGGAACTTTTGGTGTCGAGTTACTATTCACGATATCGACACTATTCACGAATCTGGCACCATTCAATAGAAAAATGAAATTTCTTCTTTTTGACCAAAATATCTATTCTGGATACTAGCTTTGATTGTATCCATGTTTTGATCATTCTTGAATTTTACTCTACTCTGATTACTTATGAAGTATTTTTGAACTTGGATTGTTTAAAATACGAATCCTTAATATTGTTCTTTTGTTTCACTGGATTCGTTTCCTTTAAAATATTTTTCATCATCCTCAATCCTAAATGATGATATTACTGAATATCTTTGGCCTGTAGTGCAAAGATGAATGATTTCTTGATGAGTATCTTTGGCCCGTAGTACAAAGATGAACAGGTGTTTAGATGAACATGACCAACTGATGAATATCTTTGGCCTGTAGTGCAAAGATGAATATTTGATTCCAGATATATATTGATTGATGTTACAGGGATAAAATATCGACGATGAACTTTTAAATTCATATATAGAAGATAGTCGTTTGCATTATCTACTTAACTCTTCTAATGAATTATTATTTCCGCTGCGAAGATTGATTTAAAACTAGTTGTCTATTGTATTCTATTAGATTTTTCCCTGTTGGAGACTAACGATAATTTGTTGTATATTATCTTAGTCATAATATTCTTTACTGGGCTAGTTGAGCTCACCCTTTTCCTTGTTGTTCCATTTTTCTTCTCAGGAGGCGAGAATATAGTGAGTACTAGTCGGGGTATGGAATGAAGGTTCTAGAGAGAGTTGTTTAGTAGTCCTCACCATTTTTGTAAAATAATGTATAAATAATTGTGATGAGGAATTTATTTAGGTATGTATATTGTCTAGAAGACAATAATTGTATTTAAACTCACAGTATATATGTTGTCGTATTTTGCACGACAAATGTATTAATAAAGTTGTAGTTATTTCTGTACCATGTATTTGGCGACTCAGAATGGGTTGGATGGAATGGACCTATTTTGGGGGCGTCACATATTCCATCTATTACTTTTAAGTAATTAACAAATATGCCCCTTAAAAATAAAATAGGGTTCCATGTTGTTTCATTCAATCAATCTATCGATCTGCGAAAGAGGAGGAGCAGAGGCGAGCGAAAGAGGAGCAGAGTCACCCCCCACGCACACCCCACCCCCACCCACACCCCCACCCCCACCCCCACCCCACCCAAAAAAATAATATTATGTGATTATGTATACATCCCACCCCCCCCCACCCCACCCCACCCCAAAAAAATAATATTATGTGATTATGTATACACCTCTTACCCCCCACCCCACCCCCACCCCCACCAAAAAAAATAATATTATGTGATTATGTATACACCCTTTACCACCACCCCACCCCACCCCCACCCCACCCAAAAAAAATATATGAAAAATTATATGAAAAAGTGTATGAAAAAGTATAGTAAAAAAGAAGAAGAATATAATTATAAAAAAAATCTAGAGAAATATGTGTTAATTTTTTTAATATAAATTGAATTTAAGTTAAATTTGAACATTTTGGGGTATTTAGGTCACTTTTTAATTATTTATTTCATTCTTAGATGTATTCATAACATCAACCAAACATGTACATAGAATATTAAAAAATCATTTCATTCCCTTCCTTATTCCATTCCCTACTCTATTCCATTCCTTCAATCCAAACGTAGGATTAGGGTCAAAAACCCTAAGGGTTTGCCAAATGACAAGATTGCCATTAAAATTCCATGCGAAAAGACCATTATACCCCTCTTGCATTATTGGGTTTTGCCAAGTGTTAGAGTTGTTGGGGTTGTTGGACAACTCTTGACTTCTTAGTGTGACTGAAATCAACACAAATCAACAGCCATATCTCAGCCATGTGCATTACAACATGTTATATATAGAGTTAGAGAGAGAAAAGTGTTTATTTGCTCTCATTTTCTCATCAAACACTCAACCAATTCTCTCTCCCTCAAAACCTACGAAATTATTAGCTAGATCAGTCCCTAAGAACAGCCCCATGATCAGCCATAACATATCAGAAGCCAGAAATCAAAATTTATCAAAGAAGGTATAAAACCCTAGCTTGAAATCTGAGCATTGATCCGTTGTTAAATGTTATGATTGAGTGTTAGAATATGTTATTTTTAGTGTATAAAGATGATCTGGGTTGCAAGATGTTAGATCCAAAACATCTAGAGGCTCAGATTTAGCATTTTAAGAAAATCTGGGAAAAAATTTTGTGTTGTCTGACAACTAATGTCACACCTGGTAGATCTATTTCTATGTTTGGTTTTTGTGTTTTGAGCGTTGGTAATTATAATATGTCAGGTGGTCTGTATTCTGGAACTTTAATCTAGCCCAGATCATGCACGGAATGAAAGTTACGGGTGGTCAAACCTCATTGACCGACCATGACTATCGGATTTCTGGAAAACCCAGATCGTGCCCAGAAACATCTGACAATATGTTCTTGGGCTCTGATCTTCAAGTTGTTTGTCGATTTATTGTTTGTGTTGCATCTATGTTGTAGTAGGTAATATGATCTACAATAGCATGCCTTAAGATCACCAAACCATCAAATATTATGAGCACAGAGTCTGGTCAAAGTAGGTACCACGAGCACGTTTTCTGGGTAACCCAGAAAACAGATGAACGTCTAACATCATTTAACCGTTCGATATCTAGCGATTCTGTTATTTTTATAGTGATGTTAAGTAATGAATCTCTTCATGTACATGTAATTGGTTACACACTGCAATCTTTATATCATTAAACCTTTACAAGAATCACTAGTTATTGAAGCCCAAAATGGATATTGAATCGTTCTTCATTTCAGGTAACCCGAAATGAAGAAAACGACTGGGCAAACTTTTGTTCATGAGCCTAGATCTTGCATTTGAGTTATGTTATGAACCTGTTGGTGGCTGGATCCTATAGTATTGCACGAGTACTACAAGATCTAACCAAGTTCATGCCCAGAATCATCACGGTTTACAAACTATTGTTGGTCAAACCAGCTACCTCGTCAACTGGCATTGGTTTCTGGGTTTGGCCAAGAACAGATATTTTTGGAAATTAATTAATTTAATTAAATAATTATAGAAAATTAGTTTTTAATTATTAAAAATACAAAATAAATTATTAAAAATTATTTTAAATTCCAAAAATTAGTTTTTAATTATTTTGATTAAATTTCATTAATATTTAATAATTTTGGAATATTAAAGGTATTTAATTTATTTAATTATAATATTAAATAAATTATTTAAAAATGATTATAATACATGAAAAATCATTGAAAATTATATTATGATATAAGAAAATATTTTTAAGTTATTTTTAATGACTTTTAATATTTTGTGATGAAATTCATTAAAAAAATTAATATTAATGATAATTAAGTTATTTACTAATTGAATTAAATAAATTAATTAAAAATGATTTTATTATAGTAAAAATCATTTTAAATAATAATAAGGTATTTAAAAATATTTTAAGTTATAAAATATAACTTTTAATATTTAAAGATAAATTTCATTAATTAATTTGTTATTAATGATATTAAGGTTATGTAATAATTATATTAATTAATTTAGTTTAAAAATGATTTTACTATTATAATAATCATTTTAAATGAAAATAAAGTGTTTAAAGATATTTTAAGTTATAAAATATAACTTTTAATATTTATAGGATAATTTCATTAATAATTTAATATTAATAATTATTAATTTGTTATTAATGATATTAAATTTATTTAATAATTATATTAAATAAGTAGTTTAAAAATGGTTTTATTAATTTAAAAATCATTTTAAAAGGATATAAATGAATTCAAAATATTTTAAGTTATAATTAATGACTTTTAATATTTTGATAAATAGTACATTAATATTTAAATATTAATGATAATTATTTAAAAATGATTTTTAAATGTTTAAAAAATTATTTAAGGATAATATTAATACTTTAATAGTATTTTGAGTTATTATAAATAACTTCAACATTTTGGAAATGATTTCATTAATAGTTTAAAATTAATTATATTAATGATAATAGAATTGTTTAATATTTAAATCATTTAATAATGATTCCGATGTTTGAGAATTCATGATAAATTATAATAAATGTTTTAAAATTATATTAAGTCATTTAAAAATAATATGACTGATACTAAGTTACAGGATAGAGTCTTAGACTTGATAATTACCCAATAAAGTTGTCGGTACCCCGACATGTTTCAGAAATTGATCTGGACTTAGATAATTTAATTAGATATGTGATTATTTATGATTCAATGGTTGTTAAACATGGGTAATAATGTGATTAGGTTATGTGCTTACTGCGAAATGCAGTACTGTGTGTTATAATATATTGTTCTAATTGAATGAATGATCTGATTAATGATAGGTCGTGATATAAAAGATAAAACTAAGTTATGAACTGTAAGTAGTGCATCAGGCAAGTATCTTACCTTTGCATTTTTTTTATGTAATGGACATGAGTAAGAATATATCTAAATTATATTATTACTGTACATATTATTAACCTTATATTACATATGCTCATTGTTTATCAACATGTTAGTATATGATAATTCATATATATATATATATATATATATATATTACATTGATTAATTTCTATAAATGGTTATACAAGTGTCCCCACTTGGATAATCATTATATTTAATCACATGTTGATATACCTTGGTGATTACTCGTATATATATATATATATATATATATATATATATATATATTTATATATTGAATTATAGATTATTGTTGAACAACATAAAATATTTGATTTGGAAACCAGACAAGTATGAACATCCCTACACGGGAAAACTGTTTATGCAACCAAGGTGGACAGAGTGAACGATACCCTAGTTCTTGCATGTAGTATTGATCAATGCAGGGCATAACGGGCTAATCACCCCCCGTACCCGTAAGTTATGACGGTTTGCAGATGAATTTCTGTTTAACCTTTTTGAAAATAAAAACAATGTTCATAGCATGTCACAATAACCCCAGTTATAGTCAATATGTAGTTTCAAAAATTTGAAAGAGAGTTATTATGATATTATTATCGGTTCAGATTACTTCACAACTATTACTTTGTTGTAGAAGGGTAGTCCAAAGAAAACATTTAAATTCTTTCAGCTTATATATATAATTGCTATTACTTGTTGGGCAATCAAATGCTCATCCTTGCTTAATTTAAATGTTTTTAGCTAAATGTGAACAACCAGAGAGCTCTGCTAAGAACAAGGGAAAGGGAAAGGTTGCTGAATGAATGAAATGTTACTTTATGTAATAGTTAACTTTATTAAGACAAGTATGATATATATTATCTATCATGGGTTGTAATGAACGTTTAAAGGTACCGTACTTGGGATTCAGACTCTGATGAATATGTAAATTAAGTTGATCTTTATATTATTGTTATTATTATTAGTATTATTCCGCTCATAGAAATGGTATCGTGAAGCACCGAGTTCGGGTTTCAAGTACCCGGATTTGGGGGCTTTACACTTTCCTCACTCAATACAACTTTCAATCTCAGATAGCTCCTGATCGGTATCAAATTACCAAGATCAAGAAACAGTCTAACGAGTCGTTCAGAGAGTATGCTCAAAGGTGGAGACGCCTGGGTGCCCAAGTTAGTCCTTCCATGACAGAATCAGAGACGGTCATGACTTTCATAGACATACAAGAAGCGCCTCTCTATGAAAGAGTTTTAGCCTACTGTAGACACTCGAAATTTCCTATACTACTGTCACTAACATTGCAGGAAGACAGATTCGTCTTTTAAGAGGTAACCCTGAAAGACAATCCATATCCATACCGGATACTACCGGAAGTTCAGCATCAACCCCGGATCACACTTTGGGAGTAACAATTCCAACCTCAGAGATAACTCCGAGGAAAGTGCGCAGATCCAGTACCGGAACACACAAGAAGACCGATTAATCTCAGAGAAAACCCCGAGGTATCCAATCTAAGTCCCAATCATGGGAATAGCCACCAACCTTGGAGATCACCCCAAAGAATGCAGTTTTGGCGATAACCCTGGAAATGCTTGTTTCAAATGTGACCAGCTTCAATCTTGGCTTTCACAACGAGATACTCAGTACCAACCCAGAGATAATACCGGGAGGACAGTCACACCTCAAAGATGACAATGAGGAACTTCAACAAATGCAGTAGTCTAATCTCAGCAAAGCTCTGAGCAACATCTGCTTTATCAGCCCAAACCGGCGATAACACCGGTGAAGGGCAACATCATCATCTCGCCAATACGATGCCACGCCACGTCATCTCAACATTTCATACACATCTCTACGCAACGATGTCCCACAAGAATCAAGGATAATCAATCCCGAGTGACTATTGTGCGGGGTAACGGATGTAATTTAAAGCTTGAAGACTAGAGGGCATCGTCCCATCTTCAATGACTTCGTACAAACTCTAATCCTATGCCATTCTACAACTATCGACAATGGCGGTCCGAAATAGGTCCTGTACAACTCAATCGGATGCCCGGATTGCACTTCTAAAAGTTCGAGTAGACATTACAGTGCCCGAGTGCACGTATTACGAGACGAACCGACCCGAGAAACCCGAGCCCACCCGGGTTACCTCTGGTACACCTGCGGCTCAGCCGTAGGTACACCTGCGGCTCCACCCTCTATAAATAGAGGGCTTGGGGTGGACATTTGGCAAGAGAAAACGGTGAGGAAGTCCTGCCCAATTTGCTCTGCACTCACCCCATACAGTGTACTTTCTCATTTTAAACACATGTGAGCTCATATATACCTACTTTTGTACCTACAAAAGTCAGTGTTTACCCACTTTAAAGATATAGAAGTCTTCTTTGGTAGTCAACTGTAAGCCTTCTCACATTCTTTAAAGTCGTTCTCTTCATCTCTACACACACCCTTCTTCACGTTGAGAGTCGTGTTGCGCACATTCTCCAGGACTTCGGTCTGGAGCATTTATTTGCTTTTATATATATATATATATATGAACTGTGTGTCGAACTTTGTTCGATGAGCCTAGAACTTGATGCAGTGCGTTTCATGCATTAATTATATATATATATATATATATATATATATATATATATATTAACTATGTGTCGGACTCTGTTCGATGAGCCTAGATTTTACATCCGGAGCGTTTATTTGCTTTTATACATATATATATATACTTATATATATGAACTGTTATCGGACTCTGTTCGATGAGCCTGGATTTTTCATCTTATGCGTTTATTCGCTTTTATATATATATATATATATTTATATATATATGAACTATTGTCGAATTATGTTCGATGAGCCTGGATTTTACATCCAGTGCGTTTATTACTTTTATATATATCTATATATAAATATATATATATATATGTATATATATTTCGTGCCACCTGGAGTTTACTTCGTGGTGGTTGATCGCTTTTATAGCTTTCTTTACGTTTCGTCCTGCCTGGAGTTTACTTCGTGGCAGTTGATCGCTTTGTATAGCTTTATTTACATTTCATCCCGCCTGGAGTTCCCTCCGTGGCGGTTGACCGTATTTACAGCTTTATTTATGTTTTGTCCTGCCTGAAGTTTCCTCCGTGGCGGTTGATAGCTTTTACAACTTTATTTACATTTCTGATACCCCATGGAGGTGCTTCGTGGTTGGTGATCATGTCTGTATATATATATTTATAGCTTTTATATATATACCTGCTTACTGCTTTCATACAAATTGCAGTATCATGTGCACCTAGGAATCATGTGATCACAGATTTAGCCCATTGGATCTAGATTCGATTCCCGTGATGGACATTTTCAGTTGTAAGCAGCTTGTAAATTATTATGCGATGTCTGAATTTCCTCAGATGGTTTCCATACTCATGAGAAAGTCGGCATTATTTTGTACATTATTTTAAATGACGGATGCCTCGTGATCGTAAAATAAAATCAATCAAGCCGAACACTTAATAAAATGGGAGTGTAAAAGGTCTCAATTACTATTGAGCATCATGGTTTGAAAAACCTCTTTTATAAAACATCACTGTCATATCTTGCTTAAAATTGAGTTTTTACATAAATTCAAACCATGTGTATATAGGTACGAACGAGGGCTCGCACTACTTCCAAATAACAGCACATTGACCCACACACACACACATATTCAGATAATAGTTTCATGAAAAGAGGCGGTCACCGTGGTAACACGGATGTCGTGGGGTGCTTAACACATTCCCTCCGCATAACCAAGTCCCCGGACCCTAATGAATCTTGGTTTCACCGACCCGTTTAACATTGTCACATCACTGGGTCAATGTGCAAACCTTTTCTCGGTTGTGTTGGTACAACATTTTAAAAAACCAACTGGCGACTCTTAATAGTCCACCGTCGACATTATAAATGTCGGACCTTTTTCACTTGTTTTTTTAAACAAATCTCACCTAAAATGAGAACACCAAAGAACAAGTAATGGAAAGGGACATCTAAAAATCCCGACGTCGATAGGTGGCGACTCTGTTGGGGACTCCAGTAAGAGGACTTAAGCCGGTACTACAATCTTTTCAAAATTGTTATCTGCTTGTGTGTGGATGTTGCATTTACATTTGATGAATGTGTACGAATGCATTTCTTGATTGCACTTAGTGCTTTGCACCATAGCTGCTTGTGATATTAGTGCTTCGTACTATATCTACTTGTGATATTAGTGCTTCACACATGTCATCATTTTCATACGGTGAGACGCGATGTATGTGAATATATGTTGTGTGGTCCCTCCACCAGGAGGCTATCCCGTCAGTGTTTGATTACTAGACTCATGGGAAGACTAATTCCCTGAGGCTCAAGAAAGGCACCACCCAAATTCACTCCAGTTGAAAGACCGGATTAATTTCCCGTTGAGTAAATTGCGATGATTTGGGAACCTTCATGCCAAAAACCCGCGAGAGTAACCTAAGATAGGTCAGCCTCTAATAAACCCAAAATGGAGGAAAGTCTCTTCATGCTCTCATTTTTAATTACTTGTAATTATATTCCATATATATCTCCATGTAATGAGAAATAAGAAGAAATGTGTACACATACATATTTTAATTAACATGCTACAAATAGCTGACATCCATTTTGCAGGATAAAATTCCTAAAATGGTCATATCACATAGCATGTTATTATACACATTCCCTAAAGACTAAACTTTGCAAGTCTTTCGCAGGGAACCAATCGGACCTACTACCTGGTCAAAATCAAAAAAGGCTACAGGCCTACAGTCAATCATGTCGTCATCCGACCAGACTGAACTTAATCCAGTTTCTCGCAAATAATTCGACTGATTAAGAAAACAAATTACAAATTTGGTTGTTCTACTCAAAGAACTACACCAGTCCAATCAGGGTCCAAAAATACCCGAACATGCTGAATCCTCCACACAAGGGGGAACCCAGGTCATTACAATACCTAAATTGCAGTTGGATACATCCAACAAAACTCATGATGCTGCCCATCCCACTGGAGATCCAGACACTGGTGACATCAAAAAGAAATTCCTCCAAATGGAAGAGACCATTCGTGCTATCAAAGGAATTAGAACACACGGGAGTGTTTCATATGCTGATCGTTGCATTTTTATCGGTGTTCATTATCCAGAAAAGTTTAAAACTCCTGACTTCGAAAAATATGACGGGTTAGGAGATCCTTACACACATTTAAAGGTGTTTATTGGAGAACTTGGATCTTATGCAGAGGATGAAAAACTCAGAATGCAATTGTTCCAAAAGAGTCTAACTGGAGAAGCCCGTTCGTGGTACACAAGATTAGACAACTCAAATATCCATAGGTGGGAAGAGCTAGCACATGTTTTCCTCACTTAATACAGCTTTCAATCTCAGATGGCTCCTGATCGGTATCAAATTACCAAGATTAAGAAATAGTCGAACGAGTCTTTCAGAGAGTATGCTCAAAGGTGGAGACGCCTGGCTGCCCAAGTTAGTCCTTCTATGACAAAATCAGAGATGGTCATGACTTTCATAGACATACAAGAAGCGCCTTTCTATGAAAGTGTTTTAGCCGGCATCGACAAACCATTTTCGAAATGGTCAAACATGGGGGATGGTGAGATGGGATTGAAGTCAAGGAAAATTCAAGACCTAGTTTGCACTCAAAGTCATTCGATGATCATCCAATCAGAAATTATGGAAACAACCCACGAGTGTCCATAAAAGAAAGAGGAAGACGTTTCCCTGATACTACAGGGTCAAAAAGGCAATCAGAACATGCCTATTCAAAGGAGAAACTACACTCCCTTTCAAGCACAGTCTGCGAACCCTCCAATACCAAAAGGTGGAGAAGTCAAAAACCCTCGAGTGTTCACACCCTTAGGGGATACCCTCGAGAGCATTCTCAATCTTCTGACAACACAGAAGAAAATTACACATCTTCTTCCACCAGCCAGCCCTAATGGATGGGGTTTCAATGCTGCTCGGAAGTGTGCTTATCATGTCGGGGCACCTAGACATGATACTCAGGATTGTTGGGCCTTGGAACACAAGATCCAAGACCTGATAGACAAAGGGGAAATCATGGTCACAAAACTAGATCAGCCTCATGTTCAAGACAACCCTCTTCCTCAACACAAAGAAGAAGAGGTTAACATGATAAATTGGAGTAATGGACAGAATTCCAATTTCAACTGTGAATCCTCCCAAACCATCAAAGATGGTGAGGACAAATGGGATTATGCCAAGTTTCAGTTCACAATGGATTAAAAGATAAAAGCTTTAGGCAAGCAAATTGAATAATTGGCAGAATTGGTGACTTATCACTCCCTTCTACCTCCAATCAACCCCCGTTCAGGACGATAAAATTTTGATGGAGTATGTCAATATCACTCCCAGTCTCGCGGTCACAACACAGAAGAATGCTGGGCACTCCGCCACCATATCCAAAATCTAATTGACAGTGGTGTCCTGCACTTAGCAGACGACGATACTGTGTTACGTGCAAGTGAGAATACAGGTCCTACTAAGTGGAAGAGTGTGGTTGCAGTCATATCCACTGAAACTGATGGGGTTAACAAATCACTCACAATGCCAATAATTCAACTCAAGGGAAGCAAAAATCCTTTGAAAGTGGCCGCTCCTAATCCAATCAACTTGCCGTACAGAGCACAATATCCTATTGTTAGCTTGCGCAAAGTTCCATGGAATTATGGAGAAGGTAAAGGATCCACCTCATATACAACTGCTACAGTGTCGAAGGAGAATCCACTATATCTTCCCCAACGGGTGATGAAGTCTACCATCAAATCAAAGGGGAAAATACCCATGGATAAGATTGAAAAATTCCTCCGCACTATGGGTCATAACGAAGTCACGGTGGTTTTAAGCTTAAAAGAAGCTCCACACCAAATATCAATTTTTGACTTGGTCCTAACTTTCGAGAATCACCGGAAGGTCTTGTTAAAGGTTTTAGAAGAAGCCTATTTACCGACATCAGTTGATTTGGAAAAATTTCAACATCTGGTTGATCACATTTTTAACAACAATGTGATATCCTTCACTGATGATGACATACAGCCCGAGGGGATCGGTCATTGCAAGCCGTTGCACATTGCGGTCTTGTCCTCCGGATACATGTTAGCTGGAGTCTTGATAGATGGAGGTTCATCTCTTAATATCTGTCCATATGCTACCTTAGTGAAGATGAATATCAATCTCAACCGAATTCGGAGTAGCCATACTATCATCAAAGCTTTTGATGGAGCCCGTCGGAATTCGGTCGGAGTAATTGAACTGCCAATCGAAATCGGTCCTTATACATTCTGCGTATCTTTCCATGTACTCAAGATAGATTCGGGATACAACCTGCTCTTGGGACGACCATGGATTCATATGGCTGGGGCAGTCCCCTCCACTCTTCATCAACAATTGAAATACATTATCAACAATAGCCTGGTCACGGTCAACGATGAACCAGAGTGTCCTCAACAGGGGATATGCCATTCATCAATGCCAACGCAGATGTTGAACCGGTCAGTTTTTATGCCTTGGAAATAAGCAATACCCAATACCATGCTATTGGAATGCCATTACCCGAACCCAAGATTTCTACCGAGGTAATGTCGGCTACTCAAGAAATGATGTCATTGGGTCAAGAACCGGGACAAGGGTTGGGTAAAGATTGTTAGGGTATCAAGTAACCAATTTGATTAACCAAGCAAACTGGAACAGCTGGGCTAGGCTATTCTACCAGTTCTAGTCATATGAATCCTCATAAGCATCAGTAGATTCCTTCAGCTTCAACCATGCGGCAATTATCTTCGCCTTCAAACTCTGAGTTCGCACAACCTCCTATAAAGGTACCAGCCAATGTAATGGCTATGTTATTTCCCATACCGATACCGGTAAAGGAAAAAGAAGTCTTTGTTCCAAATCTCGCAGTGGAAGAGGAGGAACGAAGAATCAAGCAAGACGTCATCCAAATGATGTGAGGCATACGCATCATCGTTCATGATGAACATACCAACAGACACACCGCAGACGATGATTGCCAAGACATAATGGCCATCATTCGAGACAGGGAGGATGATGACAATCCCTCCATTACTACGGTCCACCTGGACTTTACCCTTGCCAATTGGAACAACATTCTTTGCATTAGTCGATAAGGGTAAAATGGGCAGAACTCTTTCTGCTCAATAGATATAATAACAGCTTACTTTTTTGTACAGTATTAGCAGTTTATTTTGCCAGTATATGCTAACACTGTGTATGATCAAACACATTTCATATATACTAAGTGAAAACACATTTTGTTTCAGGACTCTGAATTTAGATGTGCCTGTACTTGCTGATACAGTGCCTCGTCTCCACAAGTATTGTACCTTTGATGTAGAGATGAATTCAGCCTTGATGGATATACAGGATGACATTGAGGTGCCTCCACAAATTCAAGAATGGGTCAAAGACAAACCTAAACCCAACCTTGATCAAACCACTTCTTTTAATCTCGGAACCTTAGAAAGCCCTAAGTTAATCCAGATTGGTTCAGACCTTACCCAAAACCAAAGGAATGACATGGTTACGCTATTAACCTAATTCCAGGATGTGTTTGCATGGTCTCATGAAGACATGGTGGGTTTGTCCACTGACATTGTCCTTCATCGCCTTCCCATTAAAGAGGGATTTAAACCAGTCAAGCAAAAGCTCAGGCGATTGAATCCTAAGTGGAGTTTAAAGGTGAAAGAAGAAATTGTGAAACAATTTCAAGATGGAATCATCATGGTGTTCACATATCCTGAATGGATATCCAACATTGTGCCCTTGCCTAAACCTAGAGGGAAGGTGCGAGTTTGCGTGGATTACCAAGACTTGAACAAAGCTTGATTAAAAGATAGCTTTCTCGTACCATTTATCCACATTCTCATTGACAATACTGTGCAATACGACATGTACTCCTTTGCTGATTGCTTCGCGGGGTACCATCAGATCATGGTTGCTGAGGAAGATCATGAAAAAACTTCTTTCATCTCGCCCTGGGAAACCTTTTATTATAGAGGGTTGTCATTCGGCCTCATCAATGCCGGAGCCACCAATCAACGAGCTATGATGGCTCTTTTCCATGACTTAATGCACAAAGAGATCGAGATCTACGTGGATGACATCATTGTCAAATCCCAGAAGGAGGATGACCATATAGACCATCTCAGAAAGTTGTTCAACAGGTTGCGTACGTACAACTTGAAGTTGAATCCAGCCAAATGCGTATTTTGCGTTAAATCAGGCAAGTTGCTAGGATTTCTAGTAAGCCACAAAGGGATTGAACTGGATCCTGCCAAAATCTAGGCCATCACGGAAATGCCCATTCCTCAGACAAAAAAGAAAATACGAGGATTTTTAGGAAGAATCAACTTCATTAGCAAGTTTATCTCTCAACTCACAGCAACCTGTGAGCCAATCTTCAAGCTATTAAGGAAGAACTCCTCCATGAAATGGAATGATGAGTGTCAAAATGCCTTCCTCACAATCAAGAAATAGCTAGTCAAAGCTCCCGTGTTGGTACCACCCAGGGATGATGTTCCCCTGTTCATGTACATGTCCATAAGTGATAATGTCATGGGCTGTATGCTGGGACAGAAAGACGATAGAGGCTAAGAACGAGCTATCTATTACCTCAGCAAAAGATTCAGCAGCAGTGAACATAAGTACACTATGATCGAAAAGACGTGTTGTGCTTTAGCATGGGCTTCCATGAGGTTACAACATTACCTCCATGGTTACACAACCCATCTCATATCCCGCGTGGATCCTCTCAAATACGTGTTCAATAAACCCATGTTAAATTACTGGCTGTCCAGATGGCAGTTGATCCTACAACAATTTGACATCGTATATGTGACTCAAAAGTCCATCAAAGCTCAAGGAATTGCGGATCCACTAGCCGCTGCACCTTCAGGGGATTTCAAACCCTTGGAAACATATTTCCCCAATGAAGGAGTAATGACAATTCAGCAACACCATCAGTACGATACACGCCAAGCATGGAAGATGTATTTTGATGGAGCTGTTAATATAGAAGGTTCTGGAGCTGGAGCAATTCTAGTATCTAGTACGGGGGAGCAGTATCCCGTCGCCGTCAAATTATAGTTTGTCAGTACCAACAACACAGCTGAGTATAAAGGCTGTCTCATGGGGATAAAACTTATTTGTTCAATGGGCATCATGCGGTTAACTGTCTTTAGAGATTCAGAGTTGGTAATCAAATAATCCACCAAAATATATCAAACCAAGGAACTACATTTGCTGCCCTACCATCGCCAAGTTTCACAGATGGTTTTGGAGTTCGAAGAAATCTCCTTTCTACACATTCCTCGTAATAGGAATAAATTTGCGGACGCATTAGCTACTTTGGCCTCCTTGATTCGCATATCAGATAAGGAACACTTGCCAAGCATCACAATTTCCCTACACAAGGCCCCAGCCAATAGGAATTACTTTGGAGAAGTATCAGATGAGCTACCTCCCATCCAACATTTTTGGTATCAGCATATCAAGGAATATCTACGAGATGGATCTACACCCGCGAAAGCGAGCCCAACTGAGAAAAGGCGGACCCATCGACTTGCTATGAAATTTTATCTGAGTGGAGATACACTCTACAAAAGAGATGCAGGACTAGGTCTCCTCAGATGTTTAGACAAAGATCAAGCCCAAAGGCTTATGGATGAAATCCATAAGCGGAGTCTGTGGCCCCCACATGAGTGGCCCCCTCCTTATCAAGAAAGTCCTCAGGACATTACTGGCTATCTCTCAAAGTTGATTTCAATGATCACGTCAGGAGATGCTATTAGTACCAAATTCATAGGAATGCTATACACGCCCCTCCACGGGAACTCCATAATATGAGTTCACCTTGGCCCTTCTCAATGTGGGGAATGGACATCGATTTATCTTCACCATGATCGACTACTTCACCAAGTGGGTAGAAGCAACCTCCTTCCCCAGGGTTCCTAAAGAAGTCATCATTGCTTTCATCAGAAACAATGTCGTTTGTCGATATGGACAACCAGAGGTGATTGTGTCAGACAATGCTAAGAACCTCAACAACAAAATGATGGAGGAATTATGTAGTAAATTCCACATCAAACATCTTAACTCTGTCATATATTGTCCAAAGATGAATGGTGCTGTTGAAGCGGCTAACAAAAACATCAAGAAGATTTTGCAAAAGATGTCTGCCAACCACAAAGATTAGCCTGACCTATTGCCTCTCACTCTTTTAGCCTACAGAACCTCAAGCACACTTCCACTGGGGCAACCCCCTATGCATTAACCTATGGGATGGAAGCAGTGCTCCCCATAGAAGTTGAAATGGAATCCCTCAGAGTGTTGATAGATGCTCAGCTGGATGAAGACCAATGGGTACAAGATAGGTATCACCAATTGTCTCTGATAGACGAAAGGTGAACCACGGCTATCTTCCATGGTCAGTTATATCAACAAAGGAGAATCTAAGGGAAAATTCGCTCCTAACTGGGAAGGCCCATTTGTTGTAAAAGAAGTATTGACAGAAGGTGCTCTCAGATTACAAGAAATGGACGGCGATGAATTTCCACAACTCATCAACTCGGACACCGTGAAACGGTACTATGTCTGAAGTTGCCATCAAGCAAACACCCTGGTGTTGGACCATTAGATCACCAGTCATTCCAATTCTTTAACCCTTTATCACATATAACTTTTCTACACTTTTCCCCTCAGGGAAACAAACTTTTCAAGCCAGCAGCCTGGCTCTTTTGCATTCCTACGACTTAGGTCATCCCACTACGAATTGAACCTCTCGCGTTTGCAGTTTGGCTACCCATACATGGGATCAAACTTCTCATACCTACAGTTTATCTTCAACCTAGGATTAAACTTTCTCCTCCCCTTTTCGACACGGACATGGGATTACGTTTTCACACTCATACGAGGGGCGAACTACGTCGACCTGGTCTCCTCTTCAATAGGAGTACGTATGCAACCATTTCATATGGCCTGGTCGCAATAAAACAAAAACAACAAAAACATTTCTACCCATAAAAAAACAAAAAACAACCAAAAACATTCCTACACCATTTTTGCCATATACATCGTTGAACCTCTTACACCAGGTTCAAACTACGCAGACCTGGTCTCCTCTTCAATAGGAGTATGTAGGCAGCCATTCATGGTGCGGTCTCACCCCCTACCAAAACACAAACCATTGTCAACTGGTACTGGGATCATCCTTCAAACCATTACATTTCATTCAGCTTTAGACCAAAGGGATGGAATTACCTGAACTCCTCCCAAATAGGAGATTCGGCTACCATCTAAGTTGCGGTCATACCTTGAAGAGCAACACCAATCCATAAGAGATGGAATTAACTAGGTTTCTCCTCAATAGAAGTACTGGCAACCATCTGTGGTGCGGTCAATCTCAGAGAGGAAAGCCACACTCCTCTCCACATTTTTATACAAAATACAGTCCCAAGACACCAAAGATGGTAGGGATACACAGAGATCGATGATCCATTCTGAAATATCCAGAGACAACTCAATGTCCATCCACCCAGGAGGAATTCGGAATACATCAAGATCACAAGCCCTAAAGCAGCAGGCAAAATATCAAGCAAGTAGCAAAGTATATCTAATAGGGAAGTGATCCAAAAATATATTTCCCTGTCATATATATTGTAACAACCCAATATTTTCTGTATAAATAAATCAGAAATTTTGAATATAATTTTTTTTTTATTTTAAGGATGAGGATTTGTACAAGATAATGTATATATGTATTTATGTGGTAAATAAAAATATATTTATTACATGAATATTTACAAATAATTTTATTTTAGAATTATTGATTATTATAAAGTATATTCTTATAATAATTAATTTTATAGTAGAAATGTTTTTATTAATTATTTTCATGAAAATATAATTATATATTATTTAAATAATATATGAAATGATTTTTTGAATAATTATAATAATTATTTTATTATATGAATTTTAGTATAGATTAATAAGTTAATTATTTTACCTTAATTATTAAGGTTAAATATGAAAGATAAATCGAGATATGGAATCCAAACCCTAATTTTAGATTTTTATCAATAGATAAGAATAATAATATAATAATATTATATTTTAATTTTTTAGTACTATAAATATGTACTGTATGTTTGTAGACTGACAATAGTTGGTCAATTATGGTGTATAATGTTAAAACCCTAGTATTAATTTGTCTAACCCTGCTGTAAGACTCAAATGGGAGATCCAAGACTATGCAATGATTGTGTGATGTGATTTATGTTGCGTATGATATAATTAATTAGGTAAACCCTAATTAAAATTTAAAAACCCTAAATAATATTTATAAACCATAATTTTCTATACTAACCTTAATTGTCAAGTGGGGAAACCCTAATTTAAAACTCCATCATGAGTTCGAGAATGTTTTGTAATTGTATTATTATGATTAAGGATAAGTATTATGGAATTTAGAATTAATTAGGAAAAACCCTAATTTTTTAAACCCTAATTATTATTTGAGAAACCTAATTATTAGGAAACCTAATTCTAAAATTGGAAAACTCTAATTTGAAACTCAAGTATGAGTTTGAGACTGTTATGTAATTGTGTTATATGAAGTATGATACGTATTATAGAATTTAATATTAATTTGAGAAACCCTAATTAATATTTAGAAATCTTAATTTCTATAAACCCTAATATTTAAATTATAAATCCTAATTGATGATTGTAAACCCTAATTTCTAATTTGGCACGCTTTATGATAATTAGTAAAACATAAACCTAATTATAAAGTCTATGTAATTAGGAAACCTAATTAATTAAGAAATCTTAATTTTGTATTTTTTGAAACTAAAATTTTATTTTTACAAACCCTAATTGTAGTTTTGCAATTTTTTATGCTAAACCCCAGGGTTAAACCCTAAGGGTCAAACCCTAAGGGTTTGCCATGTTACAAGATTTCCCTTAAATACATAATCCAAATGACATTAGTACCCCTCTTATATTTTTTTGAGCTTTCTTGCAAAATTTACCAATACTTTAGTTGGTGACCTAACATGTTGACCTTGTGACAAAAAAATCTCAGCAATATCAGCAGCACCTCAGCCTTATACAATGTATCTAACACATATATATAGATTATGAGAGAGAAAAGTCTCAATATTTGCCCCATTTTTGCACAACACCCATCCAAGTCCCTCTCTAGCTCAAGACCCACGAAATTATATTACATATCAGTCCCTTAGACAAGCCCTACCACTTCCCTTAATAGATCATTAGCCCAAAATTCAAAAATTATCCAAGAAAGGTATAAACCCTAGCTTGAAAATCTGAGCATTAATCGGTTGTTGGATGTTATGATTCTGTGTTAAAACATGTTATTTATGATGTATAATGATGATCTGGGTTGCTAGATGTTAGATCCATAACATCTAGAGGCTCGTATTTGGCATTTTACAAAATCTGGAAAATTTTGTTTTGTGTTCTGACAATGAATGTCAGACGCTGTAGCTCCTTCACGATTTATGGTTTTGGTTATTTTATGTTTTAGATATGTAGTCTGTTATGTACTCTTTGGTCTGGATCAAGAATCATACTTATATCTGGTCTAGTTTGCTAGTTATTCTTGGTCAAAGGTCGTTAACCGACCATGACCGGACCATTTCTAGGTAACCCAGAAATGGGTTTTCAGTTTCTGACAAGCTTTTCCTTATCCTTGATCTTGCTGATTTTTGTTTATTTTGTTGTTGTGGTTGTAATATAATTGTAATATGTTGTATAGACTACAAGTTTATACCTGAAAAGCTCTTAAATATCAATTTAGTCGATTGCAGTGGTTGGTCAAAGTAGACCATCCGGTCACGAAAATTGGTTTCTGGAATTTCCTGAAAAATTAAGAACGCAGCCTCTGACAAGGTTTGACCAGCCTTGATCGTTCAATTGTTTTGTTGTTATTATGATATGATAATATTTTATTGTACCTTGTCATGTATATTATAATCTTGGACCATAAAAACAATTTTTTCAGGACCAGAACCTAAAGCAGATTGAGCCTTAAATTGGACCCTCAAAGCTAACTGGGTTTCTAGGTAACCCAGAAAACCTAGAGAGCTCTGACAAAGAGTTTGAAGGGAGAGATCTTGTTGTGTTGTTATATGGCCTAGTTTGTTGCTCTTAATTGTAGTATTGCATAATCACTACAAGAGAAATGTTTTATCTCGCCCAAAAAACGCATAGATTAAAAGTAATCACTGGTCAAACTCACCCACTCGGTAACTGACATATATTTTCTAGGTTTGGCCAAGAATGCGAAGAACACCTATAGCGACGATTTTGTCGCTATAGGCAGTCTTTAGCGACAGTTAGTATATATGAATAATTAGTAATAAATAGTTTTTAATTATAAAAAATACAAAATAAATTATTAAAAATTATTTTAAGGTCCAAAAATTAGTTTTTAATTATTTTGAATATATTTCATAAATATTTAATATTTTTGGAATATTATAAGTATTTAATTTATTTAATTATAATATTAAATAAATTAATTAAAACTGATTTTAATACATGAAAAATCATTTAAAAATTATATTATGGTATAAGAAAATAATTGAAGTTATTTTAATAACTTTTAATATTTTGTGATGAATTTCATTAATTAATTAATATTAATGGTAATTAAGTTATTTAATAAATGTATTAAATAAATTATGAAAAATAGAATTAATGATTTAAAAATTATATAAAGGATCATAAAAAATATTTTTAAGTTATACAATATAACTTTTGATATTTTGTCATGAAAATATTAATTATTTAATATTATTTATATTAGATTTATTTAATAATTATAGTATATAAATTAGTTTAAAAATGATTTTAAAATTAGAAAAATCATTTTAAATGAAAATAAATAGTTTAAAAGTATTTTAAGTTATAAAATATAACTTTCAATATTTAAAGGTAAATTCCATTAATTAATTACTATTAATGATATTAGAATTATTTAATAATTATATTAAATAAATTAGTTTAAAAATGATTTTAATATTATAAAAATCATTTAAAATGAAAATAAAGTGTTTAAAGATATTTTAAGTTATAAATTATAACTTTTGATATTTAAAGGAAAATTTCATTAATAATTTAATATTAAATGATATTAGATTTATTTAATAATAATATTAAATAAATAGTTTTAAATGGTTTTATTTTTTTAAACAAATCATTTAAAAAGGATATAAATGAATTAAAATATTTTAAGTTATAATTAATGACTTTTAATATTTTGATAAATAATACATTAATACTTTAATATTAATGATAATTATTTAAAATGATTTTAATTTTTTTAAAAATCATTTAAGTGTAATATTAATACTTTAAAAGTATTTTGAGTTATTATAAATAACTTTAACATTTTGGCAATGGTTTCATTAATAGTTTAATATTAATTAAATATTAATGATAATAGAATTGTTTAATATTTAAATCATTTAATAATGATTCCGGTGTTTAAAAATTTATGATAAATTATAATAAATGTTTTAAAATTATTATAAGTCATTTAAAAATAATATGACTGATACTTACAGATATTGAGCAACAGGATAGAGTCTTGGACTCGATAATTACCCGATAAAGCCGTCGACACACCGACATGTTTCAGAAATTGATCTGGACTTAGATAATTTGATTAGATATGTGTTTATTTGTTATTCAATGGTTGTGGAACATATGTGACTGTGATTAGGTTATGTGCTGACTGCAATATGCAGTGCTATGCGTTATAGTATGTTATTCTAATCGATCAAATGATCTTATTACTGATAGGTGTTATATAAGGATAAAACTAAGTTACGAACTATAAGCAGTGCATCAGGCAAATATCTTACCTTTGCATTTCCTTTATGCAATGGACATGATTAAGAAGTTTCAGAATTATATTATTATTATGCTATATTATTAACCATATTGTGATATATTCTATATCCGATCATTGTTTATCAACATGTTTGTATATGATAATTCAGATATATATATTCTATTCGTTAATTTCTAAATATGGTTACACAAGTGTCCCCACTTGGATAATCATTGTATTTAAACACATGTTGATATATATATATATATATATATATATATATATATATATATATATATATAAGCCATCTAAGCTACTTGATCACTAGACACAAATTTAGAAAATATCGTTGAATAAGTTAAATTTTTTTTTTGTATCCAATCAAATTGTTTTGGTTTGGATTCGATGAAAGTATGAACATCCCGATCACGGGAAAACTTTTACGCGCCAAAAAGGGACAGAGTGAACGATCCTATCGTTCTTGCAATGTAGTATTGATCAATATGGGGCCCATGGGAAGTACTGACTAACGCGCTCAGTAAGTTATGACGCGGTTATTGATTAAGTTCTGCTAAACCTTAGCAAAAACTAAAAGCAATGTTCATAATCTGTCGACTAATACCTATATATATATAGTCAATACGTAGTTTCAAAAATTTGAGATAGAATTGTTATGTTGTTATTATCGGTTCAAGTTTACTTCACAACTATAAATTCGTTGTAGAAGTGATGTACAAAGAAAACATTTATTTCTTTCAGCTAATTATATTCATAATTGTTATTACTTGCTGGGCACCTAAATGCTCATCCTTGCTTAAATTTAAATGTTTTCAGCTAGGCATGAACAACTCGAAGGTTCAGACAAGAACAAGTGAAAAGAAAAGCAAATAGAACGTGTTTAATGGTATCTTTTGTAATAGTTAGATAATATATAGACAATGATATGTATTATATATCATGTAAAGAATTATAGTAAAGGTTGCGTAATTGGGATTAGACTCTGATAAATGGAAGATAAATTTGATATTTATATTGTTGGTATTATTATTAGTATTTATCCGCTCATAGAAATGGTATCGTGAAGCATCGAGTTCGGGTTTCAAATACCCGAGTTTGGGGACTTTACAAGTTGGTATCAGAGCTTAGGGTTAAAAACCTAATGTGGGTTAGACCTTAGGCTATAACCTTAGAACAGAGGGAAACGTTGAAAATACAATTAACTCATATAGAGTTTAAAAAGGAGATGAATTGAACTAGCCTCATCCCACTCAACAACAGCGACATCTCTGCGAACTAATGCCTCGTCTCTCTCTAATAGAGATGCGTCCCTCCCATCAAGGGCAGTCAACATCATAAATCGAGCCTGATCTCTCTCACAGGTCATCAGATGAAGACTCTGCTCAAAGTACTGTGCTGAGTGCTAAATCACAACAGTACTGGTACTGGGAGAATCCGGAGGAAATGCTGGCAACCTAGCAATGGGCTCCTCCTCGATGTAGGAATCGATGTCCTCCATAGGCTCTATACCATCTGACTCGCTATCCGGTACTGTAGATACTGCTGTAGCCGATAAAATCTCTGTCTCCATCCATACGGAATACTCTGCAGAACAACCTGGATGACTGATAGAAAAATCAGTTATCTCACGCTGATCCCAATAAACATACACCCAGGATCGGTCCTCTGCTGAAAGATATCGAGAAGCTGAACGCTGATCTATCGCCCCCTCGAAAGGATGAAAATCTTGAAACTGGTCAAACTGCGACATCACAGCCAGCGGGTGATAAGTAGTCACGTCCCTTAAACCAACCAGAGAGAGGTAGTCCATGCTCAAATTAGGAGTAATAAAGTTGTATGGTGAGCTAAGCCCCGAACACGACAATATGACAAATGGATCTCAGATATCCGCCAAAAATATGGGCCCCACCCCTCTGGCTCGGTCCAGTTCGAGTTGCGAAGGAGTTCTTGCAGACTAGAAAGCTCAAATCGGGAATAAAAATGCTACGCGATTAAGCAAACCAGCATGCAATCATGGTCTTCTCAGATGAAACTTTGAGTCTGTATATCACTCATTGGTAGTCACCCGAACATGAGGTTTACCCTGCCAATTACCTCATTTGTCATAAATCACATTCAGCAATACCTTGTACAGGTCCGATGCCGCCAACTCCGGGTCATTACCCTAAAAGATCAACATAGATCCCCGACGGGGGTTACAACGTAGATCCCCAACGGGGGTTACAACATGGATCCCCGACGGGGGTTACAACGTGTGTCCCCGACGGGGGTTACAACGTGAGTCCCCAACGGGGGTTACAACGTGAAGCCCCGACAGCTGATTACAATGTACATTCAAGCCGTTGACACACATATCAACGAAGGTCAAGCAGCCTTGACGTTATTTCATCCGATAGCGATTAAACCTATCAGAGCTCTAGAGCTATTCAAGGATTTTATGCTCGATTACTCATATTCCCCAGCGAATCCTCAGCGGGGGTCACAACGCAGTGTTTTATTGATTCACACATCAGCGAATGTCAAGCAACCTTGATAATCTACCCACAAAATATTAGCCGTTGGTTCACACGTCAGCGAAGGTTAAGCAACCTTGACAGTATATCCCACATGATTTTTTAGCCGTTGATTCACATGTCAATGAAGTACACGTCAACGAAGGTCAGGTATCCCTGACAGCATTTGCTGTTGGCAGTAAATCCAATAGAATTGTGACATATTCTGGCGATACCAACCAAGAAAGGTCAATTTTATCAAAGAGGATCGATGATGGAATATGTTATACACAACCTCAAACAGATCAAGCTTTATCCCCACAGATCTCTTACACATAAGAGGTACTTCTTCAGGATCAAGTCATTATCAAAGACACAGGAATTTGGTGATAACTCCAACATCAACATCCTAACAGATTCAGATTACACAGCAAATCTGGTCAGCATTGCCAATCCCCAGTTGAAGCAACAAGGATCTAGCAATCATCCCCAGCGTGTTGGGCTACAACCCCATACACATGCACCATTTGCATCATATTACTACATATAGTACTATGTTTGTGTTGTTGCGTTTCAAGTGTCTAGGATTCTTTATCCTACCCATGCATCACCATGCATAAGTATGATAAAGAGGGGCATCTGTAGACACTCAAAATTTTTTGTACTACTGTCACTAACATTACAGGAGGACTGATTCATTTTTTAAGAGGGAACCCTGAAAGACAATCCATATCCATACTGGATACTACCAGAAGTTCAGCATCAACCCTGGATCACACTCTGGGAGTAACAATTCCAACCTCGGAGATAACCCCGAGGCGCACAGATCCAATACCGGAACACACACCGGAGAAGACCGATTAATCTTAGAGATAACCCCGAGGTATCCAGTCTTAGTCCCAATCATGGGAATAGCCACCAACCTTGGTGATCACCCCAAAGAATGCAGTTTCGGGTATAACCCCGAAAATGCTTGTTTTAAATGCGACCAGCTTTAATCTCGGTGCTCACAACGAGATACTCAGTACCAACTCGGAGATAATAACGGGAGGACAAGCACACCTCAAAGATGACAATGAGGACCTTCAATAAATGCAGTAGTCCAATCTCAGTGAAGCTCTGAGCAACGTCTTCTTTATCAGCCCAAACCAGCGATAACACCAGTGAGGGGCAACATCGTCATCTCGCCAATACGATGCCACACCACGTCGACTCAACATTTCATACACATCTCTTTGCAACGATGTCCCACAAGAATTAAGGATAATCAATCCCGAGTGACTATTGTGCGGGGTAACGGATGGAATTTGAAGCTTGAAGACCGGAGGGCATCGTCCCATCTTCAATGACTTCGTACAAACTCTAATCCTATGCCATTGTACAACTCTCCACAACGGCGGTATGAAATAGGTCCTGTATACCTCAATTGGATGCCCGAATTGCACTTCTAAAAGTTTGAGCGGACATTATGTTAGTTCCCAGAGGGCACAATAGATCTAGAAGGGGGGGGGGGGGTTGAATAGATCCTTTTTCTTTCAAAGACTTTTCTGGTTTATATTATTTTGTTCATAATTGACATATGACAAACATAAGAATCTTTTCAAGCACAACGAAATAAGTAAAAGATCCCCTTCATTGATATATCCATAATCATACATACATTGTTCATAGAGTAAGTTTAGTTGTAAGCAGTTAAAACATATATAGCGATTATAGCAGTTATAGTACATAATATAAATGACATAATGTAAAAGACACAAGGGGTTTTAAGTGGTTCAGAGACTCAAGCTCCTAATCCACTCTTCTACTTTCAACTAGTAGGATTTCCACTAAGGAAGGGCAGCACCCTGAATCACTAAGATTCCTTCAAGGCCGTGACCTTGGGACTTGATTCACTAAGAACTCTTCAAGGCCGTGACCTTGGAACTCCTCTAGTTCCCTAGGAACTCTTCAAGCCGAGCAGGCTTGGAACTTCATTTAGTCCCTCCAGACAAGGACCCTTTGGCCCTACTTTGTTTAGTCCCTCTAGACAAGGACCCCTCAGGCCCTTGCTTTGTTGAGTTATTTGTTTGTTGTTGTTGGAGTCGGTGCTGAGCTGCTAAGATGTCTTCATGCACTGAACATCTTCTATCCTTAGCAGCTTTGTTTGATCATCCTCGAAGAGTAGTTGAGTATTGTATGATGCTCAGCTTCTTAGGTTGCTCAACTAATTCGGATGACCCCTTTGTGAACTGCCTTGAAGATCCTTCTCCTTGGTACTTGATGTCTGCACATTAGAGGCTTCCAAGCTGACAGTAGGCTGTTCTTTTAGGTACTTGGAAGCTTTCTCATGCTTGACACCAAGATGGCTTTTGGGATCTCCCTTTTGCTACTTGATGCCTTCTCGTGATGGACTTTCTAAGATGACTGTAGGCTCTTCTCTATTGTACTTAGAGTCTTCCCATGATGGATATCAAGAGGTCATTATGCTCTTCTTTCTCTCAGCAATTCTGAACACTCTTCATGTAGTAGAACTCTCAGTTCTACATAGTAGAACTCACACTTCTACTTCTTTCTTTATCTGACTTATGAGTGTTCTTGGTGGATCGTAGAGTGAGCCTTCGGACTCACTGTTTCACATGGTTTAGATCAGTCCACCTTCTCTCCAGACTTGGCAACTCCAGCAACCTTTGATCTTTGAAGCTCTTTCTCATTTATACTCCTTCCCAATCCTTCCGTTGGAAAGTAACCGTTGAAGGCTATTCAAATATCTTCACAGATCTCGAGTTACTTGAGGTAAACTTCTTGATGTGACTTGTCATACTTTTTCTGACGCTGGAGTCTACTGTTTCACCTACCCTGTCAGATATATCACTTTAATGTCTTGGGCAGGTCAAAGACTTTATTACCTCTTTCTGATTTCTCGATCAGAGGTTGTCCTATTGCATCGATGATCTCAATAGGCACTTGTCCGAATATTACCCTTCAGATTGAACCTTTGCCAATGCTTTAGTCTTCAGTTATTCGAACTCTATGATTCTGATGCACGTCTTCAAGGACCTGATCGTAGTGTCTTGTTGAGTGTTGCTCGTTGACTAGTTAACACTACGATCCTGAAGAGTGTTGCTTGGATCTTCATTGTAGAACACCTCTTCATTGTATTGTGCAGTGCTTCAATACTTCTGTTTACTTCGACTATTCTTAGATACTGATGGCCTAATTCCTTGCTCTGGTGCCCTTCTGAATATTAAGACACTTCAGATTTATGGCGCGTCCAGCTTACTTTCTCCTTGTGATCTTCCACTCACTTATCATCAATGAACTGACCCTGCACTTAATCACTTTAGCCTTGCTCTTCAGAAGATGGCCAATATCTCGGTTCACCTTCCATCAGTTCCTTCTCTGTTTGGAAAACACTACGATCTTGGTTCCTTCCAAGAACATTGTTTTCTGTTCACTTGATAACTACTGCATAAGCTGACTTTCCTTAGTCAGCTTTTGAAGTCTTCTTTGGATCTCCTCATGGAAGACTTCATCACGAATGGCCTTACACCTCAATCTTAATGCTGATTGGGTTGGTGCTGAGATCTTCTGTTAGCCTGCAAGCCATTTGTTGAGTGCTCTCTGGTTTCCTTGGATGTAGCTTGCAGCGTGAACCAGAGGCTTCGTTTCTTTGGATATCCTGGGAGTGCTCATTTGTTGATAACCGTATATGCTCTACGATTCATCCTTGGCATTGTGAGCACTTCTTCTTAGATTGTTGTTCTGCACTCTACGATTCAGCTTCGCCTTGTGCAGACACTACGATCCCGAGATTAGATCTTGACACTACAATTTTTGTGTTGTGCTTGTTGTCTTCTTCTGATCTTGCTTGACTACGATCTCTGCATGTAATCAATAGACTCTACGAACTCAGAGTGTGATCTACGATCCTTAACTTGGCTTTAGCATCAGTAGAGTCTACGACTCTGAGTGTAGTCTACATTTCTGTCTTGGCTTTGGCAAATGATCGGTCGGTTCGTAGGCAGGCTGTCTCTACGATTCTAAACATGACTTCCTCAGAACACTACGATCCTGAGGAAGCTCTACTCAATACACTAAGATCCTTCTTCGTTTCCCCTGGCAATCTACGAACTCTGAGATCTACTATCTTGCATACTCCTATTCTGCCTCGATAGCTCTCGAGTTAACCTTGACTAACCTGGCAGACTACGACTTCTGGTGCAGTGCTCGACGATCAGACTAGCCTATCTATTATATCATAAGATCAACCTAACAAGCTTGATCTTTCTATATTTATAGTCCTTGTACATTATTTCTTTTTAAGGACTTTACAAAGCTATTTTGCTTAGGTAGGATCAACCTAACATATTTGATCAATTCATTCTAAGTCCTTGTACATATACTTCTATCATCTATCAAAGGACTTTACAACTTTTCTTAATGCAAGCATACTTGCATATTGTTCATTCACACACACATATATATATATATATATATATATCATAATCAAATCATATATAAATAGGAATTGCATTCACATGTTTATTCCTGACAATCTCCCCCTATTTGATTATGACAAAAATAATAAGTGCATATGCATGTTATGAATGAATCTTATATGCAGTGAGCAGCTGTATTTCTAAAACATTTAACCATGAATGTCATTTATATTGATATGGCAATTTATACATTAAGGCATTCTACATCCTGGATCCAGACATTCCTAACAGGTTAGAGATGTACCTCCTTGGCTCCATGTGTGTTTCCAGGATGCTTGTTGATCAGCTACTCATCTGATTGTTCTTCTTTCTCTTGCTCCCCTTCAGACTTTGCAATCTTGTTATTATCATCTTCTGGCTCCCCTCAGATGATGACTCTTTGTCTGCAGCTGCTTTCTTATTCTTTGACTTCTTCTCCCTTAACCCTCTGCTCTTCTTCTTTCTATGCCTCCTTTTTCTCCCCCTTTTTGTCATCAATCATTTGAGAGAGCTGCTCCATGTTGGACATAAGCTGCTCCATTAGGTTGGAGGAGTTGGCAACTTCAAACTTAAGTTCCTGCTGGCCCAACTCAAGTTGCACTGTGAAAGTCTACTTTAGGTCGTCAATCTTGTCAGATAGGGCTTGAATCTGCTCTTCGTTGGTCTTCTGAATTCATATAGCATCTGCCTTCTGATCTTCTATGGCCTTCTAATAGATGTTATCTCTCTCTTGGAGTTTGAGAGATACATCAGCCATGATAGCTTGAAGCTTGTGCTGGAAAGAATCATCTCCTGCTGCTGTCTGCTTCTTTGATTCTTCAGTAACCATGGATATCTTCTTGCTTAGATCATCAGAGCTCTTCAGTAGTTCCTGCTCCAAAGTAGTTTGATCTTTTTTGGTTGGCAGCTTCAGGTTGAACAATAGATTGGACTCTACGATTGTCATCTTTGGACAAATTTTCAAATGTTTGGATAATCTGAACAATCGTGGAATACCAATTGGTTGTGGAGGATGATGAAGTGTCTGATAGCAGTGCTTGATCATAAGGAGGCTTCTGGTTTTGTACTTGAACATCATCAGTAGTAGAGTGAACAGACTCTACGATCAGCTCCTTGGTCATGGCACTTCTTCCTTCAGAATCCACTCTACGATCATAGGGGATATAGAGATTTTCAGCATGTCGATAGACTTTGAAGTGAGGCTGGTTTGTTATCATCTTGGTAGCATAAGTTTTCACCCTTGGGAAGTTTTGGGCTACCAGTTCCTTGCTTGGAAAAGTCTTGTAACACCAGCTGAAGTAGCTTCCATCTCCTTCAGTAAAGGCCTTTACCCATGGTATCCACTAGAAGAACCATCTCATCAGTAAATCATCAGGGTTGTAGAGAATGGTTGAGCAGTCTAGCTCCATATTGTTCCAGTTCTTGACTAAGTCAAAGGAAGTCATTCTTATTACTCTGAGCTGTTCACCTCCATAGTTTACCCATCTGTCAGGAGGAGTCTCTGATGGTTCATTGGGAACTTCTATCACAATTCTCTTGGTAAATCTAGCAGGTGAGAGGACAGGGTAGGGTTCTGAATCTTCTGATTCCTGATCTTCAGAGTTGGAATCATTTCCTACTTCTTCCTTCTTAGAACCAAAACCATTTAGATCAGTTTCAGCAGGGAGTCCTTCTTGCTGCATTTAATGTCCAGAGCCTTCTTAATCATCTTTAATAGAGAATCCTTCTTGCTGCATTTCATTATCAAAACCTTCTTCAGCAAGTATTTCCTCAAATTCTTCTTCGTCACTGCTGGCTTCATCTTAAAAACTTTCTATTGGGGATACAGACTCATCATCACTTAATTCAATGATGGCATTTGATTGCCATCGTTCCTTTTGAGGCAAACCGAGTCATGTACTGTAGCTTTTCCTTCTTCGTGGAGGTTCAACTATTGCAGACACAGACTCTTCTTCTTCTTCAGGCTCTGACTCCTCTTTCTCAACAGACATACTTCTTTGGAGTTTAGCACTGGCATGGGCATATCCTTCTTTCTTGGACTCATCACTTTCTAAGCCATCATGGAGGCTTTCTGGATTGGAGGGGGCAAACTCTTCTTCTTCAGACAAAGCATTACTTAACCTATCATCCTGGGTCATTGAGGCAGTTGCATTTGAGGATTGAGTTTGGTCATCTTGGATACCCCTATATTCTGACCGACCAACAAATAAGATTAGGTAGGACACACTAGCGAAGGATTTACTCGTCTCTCCCCTCCTAGTTCTATTCCCCGATCTCCGCCGGAGATCATATCCCTAAGCCCTGATACCAACTGTGACGCCCCCCAAAATAGGTATACAACACCCATTCCGAGTCGTCAAAATACATGGTACAGAAACAACTACAACTTTATTAATACAACATAAAAACTGTGAGTTTAAATACAAATATTGTCTTCTAGACAATATCCACACTCAAATAAGTCCTCATTATAATTATTGATACACTATTTTACAAAATAGTAAGGACTACTAAAACAACTGTCTTGAACCATTACTCCACACCCCGACTAGTTCCCGCTATATTCTCGTCTCCTGAGAAGAAAAATGGAACAAAAAGGAAAAGGGTGAGCTCAACTAGCCCAGTAAAGAATATTATAACTAAGATAATTTACACCAAATTATCCTTATTATTCAGTTATATGATCATTTAGGATTGAGGATAATGAAAAATATTTTAAATAACACGAATCCAGTGAAACAAAAGAAAAAATATTAAGGATTCGTACTTTACACAATCCAAGTTCAAAAATACTTCATAAATAGTCAGAGTGGAGTAAAATTCAAGAATGATCAAAACATGGATACAATCAAAGCTAGGAATCATAACAGACAATCTTGGACACTGAAAAGAAAATTTAATTTTTCTGTGAATAGTGTCGTATTCGTGAATAGTGACGTATACGTGAATAGTGCCGTATAGGTGAATAGTAACTCCGACACTAAAAGATAGAAATTTCACAAAAAAATATAATCATGCTTCATGAATAGTACTCGTGAATAGTAACTCATAAATAGTAACTCATGAATAGTAACTCGTGAATAGTAACTCATGAATAGTAACCCCGACATAAAAAAGTTCCAAATTTGATAAAAAGTTCCAACTAATATTTTGGCATAATGATATTGAAGAAATAATATCACTTACCAAGAAAATAACATCCCTTACCTCGTAAAAATAGTACTTCTAGTTGAAACACCGGATGCAAGCTATGACTTGAACTTGCACCGTATAGCAACACTCAAAGTATCAAAATACTCACAAGAATACACTTAATATATCGAGAGAGAAAGAGAGAGAAGATTTCAGTTTCTGGTGTGATTTTCAATTCTAACCTAAGCACCTATTTATAGGAAATTTCTTAGAACACCAAAGTAGAAAATTGATTAAAATAATTTCATTTAATAAATATTCAAGCCCACCACCCAAGAATCTGAATTTCAGCAACTACATCACATGCAAGACCCACAATTAATGACAAAAATGTTTTTCATATAAAAAAATAATTAAAACTTCCAAAAATCAATTATTTCAGATCTTCGGAACTTGAATAATTCATAATAAATAGCCCTTTTATCAGAAAATTCGAATCTCGCATTTTGTTTAGGAAATTAAATTCTCCACAACTTTGTAGAAGAAAGTTTTTCCAAATTCCAAATAGAAATTGACCGAAATCCACATACGGACGATTTTACAAGCTATAATCAAATTTCAGTCGGGAAATGGGTCCACCAACATGTTTAACATGTTTTAAACAACTTTTGCAATAAAAATACTCTTCCTCCTCATATACTCATATATCCCACATTTATTGTAAAAATATCACCATTATTATATTATAATAATATAATAAAATATTATTTTATCAGAAAAGATAAAATATCAATTTTTAACAATTGTTACTTTAAAAATTTTCTCCATCTATATCCACATAAAATCAATATTTTCCTCATCATATAAATCAATAATTAATTATTCACAAATAATATTATGTAATCACAATATCGACAACCGGTAGCTTCAGAAAGAGGGGCTTTCAATAAGAATTTCTCCTTCTTGGTTGCAATTAGGTGACCAAACCTCTCCTTGAGATGTAACTTTCTAGACATTGCCAATAATGTTATCTAATAATATTATTAGGATAATATGAATTATTGCTCTAGATAATGGAAAATATTGTGTAGTGACAATTATTAAAACAACAGTAATATAAAATATCAACGTAGAAATTATTAAATCAATAAAATAAAATACTGAACAGTAATTACTGTAACAATTATTGAATAGTGCCTTCTTATGTAAGAATAAATAATTGGTGCAATCAGGTGTCTCATGCTGCAACAACAGCGTAGACATCGTGTTTTTTAACCACGAGATATTCCAATGATTGTTAATTCAGAATAACTACGCCGTTATTTATAAACAACTTATACTTGTCATTTTCTTCATCCATTCGCTTTCCGTTATGGGACCCACACAAGGCTGTGCCATCGTACGAATATTCCCCGACAGTAAGAATATTCCACGACCAAATGAATATTCTTCGATAAAAATGAATATTTTATAACCACTTGCTTATTTAAAATATTTGCGCATTTTACCCATAACTAACCACATTAATCAAATCAACCCTTACTATTTCAAAATGATAAATAGAGGAAATTAAATTTCATTTATTAATAATTTGGGGTCTTACACCTTGGCTTTCTTCACATCACCAGCTCTCTTCACACTTTTTGATTTCTTTCTGGCTGGTGTGATTTATGCTGGTGCAGAGTCATCAGACTCAGAGCTTTTTGCCTCTTCTATCTTCCTCTTCTTTGCTGAGGCCCTACTGTTGCTCCCAGCTGTCAGCCTTTGTTCTCCTTAGGGGTCTTCTTCCAGTTCTCAAATAATTGTGGAGACATCACTTTGTACACATTCAAGGCTTCCCCCTCATCATCCTTGATTTTCCCTCCTAGCTTCTTCTTCAGTATGATACTCAGCAGCCTTCCATAAAACACCTTGGTCAGGGGCTTTTCAGTGGATTTCTTCTTCTCAGCCTTCTCTACCCACTTGGAGATTTGATCTAACAAGATAGCTCCAAAGTCAATTTGTTTCTTCAGAACGATTGTTGACATTATCTTCAATTGTTGGTCAATCACTGTATCATGTGCAGTGTTTTTGTACAGTATGCATTTTCCAATAATTTCAGCAAGGAACTCATAATCTTCAGGAAACTCCTTCTTCTTCATGTCTTTAAAACTAGGGTTTCTTTGATACCCCATCAACTCCTTTGCTTGTTTAGTGTTGACATCTTCAAGGTTCTTCAGTCCTTGGTTAGGAAAACCTAGACATTGATTGAGGTCAGAGGATTTCAGCTTCAGAGTCTGACCTTTAACCTTGGTAGACAGAGTTCCAAAGTTTATGGAGATGTTTGAGTAGAATTCTTTAACTAGGTCAATGTACACACGAGTACTTGCCTCAAGGCATTCTGAAAACCCATCTTTCTTCACGAGTTCAAGTATGTCCCTGAACTTCTTCTTAGATTTCTCAAACGATTTGGTTCCGAGATGAATTCTGGTGATAACTTGCCAGTTCTCCATTTGAATAGTTCTAAGACTGTGGGTGTTTTATTTAGAGAGGTTTATGAGAGATGGTTGTCTGTGATTTGGTAGGGCTCTGGAGGGTTAACTGATTTTGCTCTTGAAAAGCTTTCTAGGGTTTTGAAAATGGGAGGGAGAAAGGTTCGATATCTTTTGCTAACTGTCTGCAGATTTGAAATTGTCTTTATGGAAGTTCTTTCTGACTCTACACACTCAGTGATGTTTCAACTGTCCATTGGTTGCACATTGCCCAGTAATAAGATGTAACTCCCCATAACTTTTCTGTTATCAGAAGAGTGGACGTTTAATTGACGTGGCTTTGACCATTGACCTTTTGATTCATAGAGGAGCATGATGAGGCAACTATAGACTCTACAATTTCCTTAGTTGACTCAACGATCAACTTCTGAGAGATGCTATAGTGGATGGCTTTATCTTTCCTTCTTACTTTGATGCAGCATAGCTTAATCACTGATGTATTCAAACTTATCTCCTCAATTTGAATGGCTTAGCAGATGTCTCATATTCCAAGCTCCTTGTAAAATGGAGTACCTTTTGGTAGGACTACGACCGTCGAGTTGTATTTTACGATCGCTGAGGTTTTTCTACGATCGTTGAGGTAGCACTACGATCGTTGAGGTTGCACTACGATCATTTAGTTCTCTTCAAACTCAACTCTATGATCGTTGACTGACTTGGTTCTTTTGAGATGAACTAGATCAAGCATTCCTTCTGGGATAAGGTAGCTCAGGAAGGGCCAACCTCTTAGAGTGAGCTAAGGGTCAGGTTTGTCCCTGAGGCGCTTTCCAGATGAAGTGCTATGGCAATGATTTGTAATAACATCTCATTAGACCTTTTCTGGTGGGGAGGTCTTCTATCAACTCTAGATATCTGCATTGCTGAAATCGTGGTGTCCTCCTGCTCTTACGCTACGATCATATGCTTGATCGTAGGCACTTCACGATTATGGATTGGATGGCTGAAGGGTTATCAGTAGTACATTTTGAGACGTTCTTACTGACTATGGATCTTCATTTGGTTCATCATCCATAAAGTTTTGGGACTCTGTAGCTGGTACATCTCTTCAAGGTTTATTAGTGCTGTTATTCCTTAACAGATCACTGCTCCCCCATTGTTGATGTTGTCTTCTCAGTAAGATGTGATTCCCTCTTCTTCATGTTCATTTGAAGGCTGTCCAACATTTCTCCTTATGACTGGAATCATCATCATTACTTAGCTTTCCTTGTATCGTAGAGATGAGTATTTTTAGGATTGATCACTCTACGATCATTTGACAGCACTACGAATGTAGTTTCCTTTGACAGTCTTGTATTTGAGAAGTTCTGCTTTTTGATGAACTCCTTTTGTCTTAAGCTCAATGATATTTTGTTGTGAGCTTCCCTTGAGGATCCTTTTCATAAAGCATGTCTTTCTTGATATGAGCATATAGAATCCTCTTTATCTTCTTTTGCATGACATGCTGTCATATACAGGTTTACAGCCATGTGAGCTTCATTCTGGTTATCTCAGAGGGTCTTCAAGGACAGGCTTGGACATATAGAAGCTTTATCAGACTTAACTCTGAACAGTTCTTAGCCTTTTGCTGGTTGAGTCTTCTTGACTGAAGTCTTCTGCTTCATCATTCCTTAGTGTGGTTAGACTGACCAAGTACCTGCAGGTTTAAATATGTTTCTATTATTGTTTTTTTTGGTACCCATAGTCAAATGGGTCCTGCTAGGTTAGTTTTCTAAACCCCTATTCCTCTTATTTGGATAATCATCATATTTATCACCAACAGACATATTCATGCATGCAACTATCTTATGATAATACATTTTGAGATGCATGAGGGTGAGTGTGTAGGATATGACATTCAATAACACATTCTTTATCAATGATGGCTTCATCATTTACTGGATTATGTTCACAGTGTTTAAGTGTTCATAGAGTGGGAATCAACTCTACGATTTATAAGTGTCTAGTTGATTTATGGAGGTGATCAGTTTCTACAAATCAGCAAGATCCTCTTGTAGAACTGATCATACTCTGTGTGTTGTTAAACACTGAGAACATAGGCTTGTACATACATACTAACCCACCAGCAATGATTACTTCTCATAAAGTTCATTTGGTCTGTGATACTCTTATGACCTATTTCAGATTTTCTTCAAGATGTCATCTTCAGCCTAAAACTTGGTTGGAGAGAAAGTTTGTAGTCATTTGAATTTTCCATCTTCAGGCTACTTTCTCTCTTCACCCTTTTAGGTAGATTATGACTTCTTGACATAATACTATTTATAGTTCATAAGATGGTGCAATTGATGTATACAATTATAATGGTGAGGAACCGTACCTTTTTACTGTCAGTTACTTAACAGTCATTTACCTTAGATATACTAAGTTCAGGTATTGATGTGCATAGCTTTTACTTTTGCTCCTTTCAACTTGTTGCTCTTGTTGGCCTTTAATCAATAAGTCGTGGTCTTGAAGATGTAGATCAAAAGAATCTCAGCATTAAGGTCTTTGACATCTTTGAGCTTACAAAGATAGCATCTAGTTGCTGGTTGGTCAGTTATAAGTTTGAGAAGATCTTCTTTTCTCCTCTTGATCAGGATTTCTTAGCATGTATGACCTCTTCATCTTTCAGACTGGTGGATGCTTTATTCTTTGTCATTGATGTCTCTTGAGCTCTCACTCTCTCGTCTGGTCTTCAGACTACAAGATTGACTACAGGCTAGGATTGGTCTTGTTGATATAACAATCGAGGATTCGGACCAATCTGAGTAGCTTCAGGTGTATACACATTTTTACCTATACAAAATATTTCCAACGTGTGAGCTCTTCTGCATATAACAAGTTACTTACTACTAAACTAAGTTTAGAACAATGTTAGTGCCTGGGATCAGACTCAAAGAGATTAGCTTTTGAATATAGCATGAGAGCCTGCTATGATACAAATTGTTAGTTCCTAGAAGGAACAATAGATCTAGAAGGGGGGGTTGAATAGATCCTTTTTCTTTCAAAGACTTTTCTAGTTTATATTATTTTGTTCATAATTGACATATGACAAACATAAGAATCTTTTCAAGCACAGCGGAATAAGTAAAAGATCCCCTTCATTGATATATCCATAATCATACATACATTATTCGTAGAGTAAGTTTAGTTGTAAGCAGTTAAAACATACATACCAGTTATAGCAGTTATAGTACATAATGTAAATGACATAATATAAAAGACACAAGGGGTTTTAAGTAGTTCAGAGACTCAAGCTCCTAATCCACTCTTCTGCTTTCAACTAGTAGGATTTCCACTAAGGAAGGGCAAGAAGACCGAATCACTAAGATTTCTTCTTCAAGGCCGTGACCTTGGGACTTGATTCACTAAGAACTCTTCAAGGCCAGCAGCCTTGGGACTCCTCTAGTTCCCTAGGAACTCTTCAAGCCCAGCAGTCTTAGAGCTTCATTTAATCCCTCCGGACAAGGACCCTTTGGCCCTGCTTTGTTTAGTCCCTCTGGACAAGGACCCCTCCGGCCCTGGCTTTGTTGAGTTGTTGTTGGAGTCGGTGCTGAGCTGCTAAGATGTCTTCATGCTCTGAATATCTTCTATCCTTAGCAGCTTTGCTTGATCATCCTTGAAGAGCAGTTGAGTGTTTCATGATGCTCAGCTTCTTAGGTTGCTCAACTACTCCGGATGACCCCTTTGTGAACTGCCTTGAAGATCCTTCTCCTTGGTACTTGATGTCTGAACATGAGAAGCTTCCAAGCTGACAGTAGGCTCTTCTTTTAGGTACTTGAAAGCTTTCTCATGCTTGACACCAAGATGGCTTTTGTGATCTCCCTTTTGCTACTTGATGCCTTCTCATAATGGACTTGCTAAGATGACTATAGGCTCTTCTCTATTGTACTTAGAGTCTTCCCATGATGGATATCAAGATGTCATTATGCTCTTCTTTCTCTCGGCATTTCTGAACACTCTTCATGTAGTAGAACTCTCACTTCTACATAGTAGAACTCACACTTCTACTTCTTTCTTTATCTGACTTCTGAGTGTTCTTGGTGGATCGTAGAGTGAGCCTTCGGACTCACTATTTCACATGGTTTAGATCAGTCCACCTTCTCTCCAAACTTGGCAACTCTAACAACCTTTGATCTTTGAAGCTCTTTCTCATTTATACTCTTTCCCAATCCTTCCGTTGGAAAGTAACCGTTGAAGGCTATTCAAATATCTTCACAGATCTCGAGTTGCTTGAGGTAGACTGCTTGATGTGACTTATCATACTCTTTCTGACGCTACAGTCTACTGTTTCACCTACCCTATCAGATGTATCACTTTAATGTCTTGAGTAGGTCGAAGACTTTATTACCTCTTTCTGATTTCTCGATCAGAGGTTGTCCTATTGCATCGATGCTCTCAATAGGCACTTGTCCAAATATTACCCTTCAGATTGAACCTTTGCCAATGCTTCAGTCGTCAGTTATTCGGACTCTACGATTCTGATGCACATCTTCAAGGACCTGATCGTACTGTCTTGTTGAGTGTTGCTCGTTGACTAGTAGAGTTAACACTACGATCCTGAAGAGTGTTGCTTGGATCTTCACTGTAGAACACCTCTTCATTGTATTGTGTAGTGCTTCAATACTTCTATTTGCTTCGACTGTTCTCAGATACTGATGGCCTAATTCCTTGCTCTGGTCCCCTTCTGAATATCAAGACACTTCAGATTTGTGGCGCGTCCAGCTTGCTTTCTCCTTGTGATCTTCCGCTCATTTATCATCAATGAACTGACCCTGCACTAAATCACTTTAGCCTTGCTCTTCAGAAATTGGCCAGTATCTCGGTTCACCTTCCATTAGTTCCTTCTCTGTTTGGCAAACACTACGATCTTGGTTCCTTCCAAGATCGTTGTTTTCAGTTCACTTGATAGCTACTTCATAAGCTGACTTTCCTTAGTCAGCTTCTGAAGTCTTCTTTGGATCTCCTCGTGGAAGACTTCATCACGAATGGCCTTACACCTCAATCTTAATGATGATTGGGTTGGTGCTGAGATCTTCTGTTAGCCTGCATGCCATTTGTTGAGTGCTCTCTAGTTTCCTTAGATGTAGCTTTTTGCTTGAACCGTATATGCTCTACGATTCATCCTAGGCATTGTGAGCACTTCTTCTTAGATCATAGTTCTGCACTCTACGATTCAGCTTCGGCTTGTGCAGACACTACGATCCCGAGATCAGATCTTGACACTACGATTTCTGCCTTGTGCTTGTTGTCTTCATCTGATCTTGCTTGACTACGATCTCTGCATGTAATCAATAGACTCTACGAACTCAGAGTGTGATCTACAATCCTTGACTTGGCTTTGGCATCAGTAGACTCTACGACTCTGAGTGTAGTCTATGTTTCTGTCTAGGCTTCGGTAGATGATTGGTCGGTTCGTAGGCAGGCTGTCTCTACGATTCTAAACATGACTTCCTCATCACACTACGATCCCGAGGAAGCTCTACTCGATACACTACGATCCTTATGCATTTCCCCTGGCAGTCTACGAACTCCGAGATCTACTATCTTGCATACTCCTATTCTGCCTCGATAGCTCTCGAGTTAACCTTGACTCACCTGGTAGACTACGACTTCTGGTGCAGTGCTCGACGATCAGACTAGCCTATCTATTACATCATAAGATCAACCTAACAAGCTTGATCTTTCTATATTTATAGTCCTTGTACATTTTTCTTTTTAAGGACTTTACAAAGCTGTTTTGCTTATGTAGGATCAACCTAACATATTTGATCAATTCATTCTAAGTTCTTGTACATATACTTCTATCATCTATCAAAGGACTTTACAGCTTTTCTTAATGCAAGCATACTTGCATATTGTTCATTCATATAAATATATATATATATATATATATATATATATATCATAATCAAATCATATATAAATAGGAATTGCATTCACATTCTTATTCGACACATTACAATGCTCGAGTGCACGCACGAGAGACGACACGGACGGAGAAACCCGAGCCCCCACCTCGGTTGCCTCTGGTACACTGCTGGGCTCCACCCTCTATAAATAGAGGGCTTGGGGTGGCCATTTGCAAGAGAAAACCATGAGGAAGCCCTACCCAATTTGCTGCTCGCACTCACCCCATACAGTGTACTTTCTCATTTTAAACACCTGTGAGCTCATATATAGCTACTTTTGTACCTACAAAAGCCAATGTTTACCCACTTTAAAGATATAGAAGTCTTCTTTGGCAGTCAACTGTAGGCCTTCTCACACACTTTAAAGCCTTTCTCTTCATCTCTGCACACACCCTTCTTCACGTTGAGAGTCGTGTTGCGCGCATTTGCCCGGACTTCGGTCCGTGGTTTTATTTTAGTTTATATATATATCTGGACTAACATTATCGAGTTATGTCTCGATTGAGCATGACTTGATGCGGAGCGTTTATTTGCTTATATATATATATGAACCTGTGTCGAACTTTATTTGATGAGCCTAGACTTGGCCTGGGTGCATTTATCGCTTTAATATATATATATATATATATATATATATATATATATTTATTAATTTATTTATTTATTTGTATATATTAAGCGTGTGGGACTGCATCGATGAGCACGGATTTTACATCCTATATGCGTTTATTATTATATATATATATATATATATATATATATATATATATATATATATATATATATATATATATATGAACTGTTGTCGAATTACATGCTCGATGAGCACGGATTTTAAATCCGGTATGTTTATTATTTATATATATATATATATATATATATATATATATATATATATATATATATATATATATATATCTCGTCCCACCTAGAGTTTACTTGTGGTGGTTGATCGCTTATGACTTTCTCTATGTTTCATTCTCGCTGAAGTTTACTTCATGGCGGTTGATCGCTTTATATGACTTTTATTTACATTTCATCCCTTGGGAGTTCCTTCGTGGCGGTTGACCGTATTTATCGCTTTATTTACATTTTGTTCCTTTGGAGTTTCTCGGTGGCGGTTGATAGCTTTACTGACTTTTTATTTATTTTCGATCCCCATGGAGGTGCTTCGTGGTTGGTGATCATGTTTGTATATATATATATATATTTACTGACTTTTTATATATATATACCGCCATCGCTTTCATACAAATTATGCGGTATCGTATGCTTAGGAATCATGTGATCACTGATTCAACCCATTGGATCTAGATTCGGTTCCGTGATGGACATTTTCATGATGAAGCGACTTATAAATTATTTTTATGTGTCTCAATTTCCTCGAGATGGTTCTCATACGCACGAGGAAGTCTGAATTATTTTGTACATTATTTTCATACGGATGCCTCAGATCGTAAAATAAAATCAATCAAGTAGAACACTTAATAAAATGGGAGTGTAAAAGGCCTCAATTACTATTGAGCATCGTGGTTTGAAAAACCTCTTTATAAAACATCACTACCATATCTTGCTTAAAATTGAATTTTACATAAATTCAAACCACAATGTATATAGGTGCTAACGAGGCCTCACACTACTTCCAAATAACAAAGACATTGACCCACACACACACACATTCAGGATAATAGTTTCTTGAAAAGAGGCGGTCACCGTGGTAACACAGATGTCGGGGGGTGCCTAACACCTTCCCTCCGCATAACCAAGTCCACGGACCCTAATGAATCTTTGTTTCACCGACCCGTTTAGCAATGTCACATCACTAGGTCAATGTGCAAACCTTATCTCGGTTGTGTTGGTACAATCATTTAAAAAACCAACTGGCGACTCTTAACAGTCCATCGTCGACATTATAGATGTCAGACCTTTTTCACTTGTTTTTTCAAACAAATCTCACCTAAAATGAGAACACCAAAGAACAAGTAACGGAAAGGGACATCTAAAAATCCGAACGTCGACACCGGCATCGGCAAACCATTTTCTAAAATGGTCAAACATGGGGAGATGGCTGAGATGGGATTGAAGACTGGAAAGATTCAAGACCTAGTTGCCCTTAAAGTTATTGCTGATCACATCCAATCCGAAAATTATGGAAACAACCCTCGGAGGGTCCATAAAAAGAAAGAGGAAGATGTTTCCCTGATACTACAGGGTCAAAAAGGCAATCAGAACATGCCTATTCAAAGGAGAAACTGTGATAACCCGAGATTTCGAAAAATCCAAATTTTACGAATAATTTTTTTTAATTAATATTAATATTAATTATTAATATTGTGTTGTGTAACCATGATACGAGTTTAGAGAATGATTCAATTTGTGTATTGACTAATAAATTTAGAGTAGTGTTGTGCTTAACAAAGAAATAGAAACCCTAACCCTAAGTCTGGATAGGGATTCGCTAGAAAATATAATTAAAATAATTATATTGAAGAGTATGTATTTGTATTGTATAGAGATATTGATCAATAATTGATCGGATAAGGTTTAAAATTAATAAACCCTAGTAAGATATTAGAAACCCTAATCTCAGGATTAGAAACCCTAACGTAAGGTTAGAAACCCTAATCGAAAGCCAGGAAAACCTAATTTTATATTCGGGAATCCTAGAACCCTAATTAGGAAACCCTAATCCTAATTAGTAAGCTTAATGTGTTTATTAAACTTTAATATGATTAGAAAACCCTAATTATATTTTAGTTATTTTAATTTTTATTTTTACAAACCCTAATTGTAATTTAGAAATTGTATTTTTCTAATTAAAACCCTAATTTCATATTCAGGATTTCTAAACCCTAATTAGGAAACCCTAATCCTAATTGGAAGGCCTAATATAATTATTAAACACTAAAGTGATTAGTATGTGTTATTATAATTAGGAAACCCTAATTATACTTTAGAAATATTAATTTCTATTTAAAAACCTAATTTTATTTTAGAAATCTAATTTTTTTTTTAGAAACCCTAATTAGAAAATTCTAGAATTTGGGGTTTGTAAAACCTAAGGGTTAGAACCTTAGGGTTAAACCCTAAGGGATAAACTCTAAGGGTTTGGACATTTGACCATATTGCCATTAAAATTATTTTACAAAAGACTAAAATGCCCTTTTTAAATATTTTAGTAAGTTAGCTTGTAAAAATGGCCAATGCCTTTAGTGGTTCACCAACTATTGACTTTGTAACACAAGAATCTCAGCAAATTAGCCTAACTCAGCCGAAATCTAAGCAACATACATGTTTCTAAGTAATATAAATAGATTAGAGAGAGAGAGAGAGAAAGTTAATAATTTAGCCCATTTTTCTTGAAAGCTCTCACCAACTCTTATTCTCTCTCAACCTCCAAAATTATCAAGTTGCTCAGTCTCTATAACAGCCTCTTGATCAACCAAAGTCAGTTAGGAGGATTAAGATCAAGGATTGGAAGCTAGAAGGTATAAACCTAATTTTATTTTTGATCCAAGTTGCTAAGTAAAACTTTTTGTTTAAGTGTTTAATCAGGTGTTATATGATGTTTTTAGTTGATCTATGATGATTTATCATAGATCCATAGCATCAAAGTTGGTAAAAATCAAAGTTCTTCAAAACTATCCAAGAACAAATTTTGTGGTCTGACAAGCTAATGTCAGGCGCCATATATTCTTGTTCGTTTATGATTTTTATTGTATTATGTTTTGGATCTGTACTATGTCATGTGGTCTGTGATCTGGAAGTGAAATCCAAGCTATTTGATTTCCAGATTACAAGTTATAGCCGGTCAAAGTCGGTTGACCGACCATGACCGAGTGAAATTATGGGTAACCCAGAATTCTAAAATAAGCGTCTGACAAGATTTTCTATGCAATAGATCTGTCAGTTTATTTAGTTTTATGATGTTCTTGTTGTAACATATCTGTAGCTGGGTTATGTGGGTTGTAGATCCATGCTAGTAGATCTTTGAAACAACACATACGATGGTTTTAATTAATGGTCAAACTAAACCATTTGATCACGGGTGACCTTTCTGGAAAACCCAGAAACAGTATGAACAAAGATTATGTCAGGGTTTGACCGGATTGGATCTGGCGTGTATGTGGTTGTTGAACTGTAATATTATTGTATTTATGTTCACTGACACATGGATTCTAAGTGTAAACCATTATATAACATGAATCAAGACCGGGACATAGAATTAATGGAGCTCAAAAGTAGACCCTCGAAGCTGCTGGGTTTCTGGGTTGCCCAGAAAACCCAGAACTTGTTCTGACAGCTAGTTTGTGCCTTCAGATCATGCATATGAGATGTGATATGACCAAAGTGAAGATTGCTAGATGTAGTATTACATGTGTACTACGATATTGAACCTTAAGTTATCCTAGAAACAATTTGGAACCGAGAATTAAAATTCCACAAAGTGACCCCTTTATTAGGCGGGATGTTAGTGTTCTAGAGCTCAAGAACACCAACAATGACGATTCATTGTCGCTAAAGACCTACAATGACGGTTTTGAATTATTTTATTTTCGTAATTTTGGTAATTAATTAAAAATAGAAAATAAATTATAAAAATTACCAAAATGGTTTTAAAAATTATTTTAAATTCTAAAAATAACTTTTAATTATTTGGGACATTTTTCATTAATATTTATAATTATTTGAATATTAATGATATTTAATTTATTTAATTAGTGTATTAGATAAATTAGAGAAAAATGATTTAATATTATGAAAATTATTTTAAATAAGAATAATGTATTTAAAAATATTTTGAGTTATAAAATGTAACTTTTAATATTTTTAGGAATTTTCATTAATAATTTAATATTAATGATATTAGATTTATTTAATTATTAAATAAATAAATAAGATAAAAATGATTTTATTGATTTAAAAATTATTTTAAATAAGAATAAACTGTTAGAAAATATTTGGAATTATAAAATATAATTTTCAATATTTTTGGAGAATTCTCATTAATAAATTAATATTAATGATATTAGATTTATTTAATTATTTTATTAAATAAATGAATTAAAATGATTTTATTGATTTAAAAATCATTTAACAATGAGAAAAATATTTTAAAAATATTTTAAGTTATAATTAATGACTTTTAATATTTTGATAATAATTTCATTAATATTTAAATATTAATGGTGATGATTTAAAAATGATTTTAATTACTTTAAGAATCATTTAAGTAGATATACGAGTAATACATTTACTATAATAAATATTATTTACTATAATATTACGTAATTTATATGATGATACCAAGATAACTCACATGTACATATATCAAATTACAGGAGCGGTTTGAGAAGATCGCATGACCGGTATATAGCGGAGTCAGCATTCGCTAGAGGCGATCTTTGAGACGTTAGATTCCACCGTCCCTCCGCCCGAGATTAGTTTATCTTAGGACGAGGAGACAGCTCTCTAGGTCGCGTCTCAGGATACTCCCACTAGTACTAACGGGCGGTATCGAGTGCTGGGGTTACCGAGGATACCAGTCTATACACTGCCAGGAGGTATAATATTTTTAGTTTATTTCTTGTTTATGCATAAAGAAAATTTGCCATATTATTCATGTTATATTTATTTTTGTAGGCTCTAGCCAGCGTCTGCGTTCGAGAGCCCCTGTGGGACCATCACATACGGGCGCTGGCTTAGACGTTGCTTTGTTCCAGCGTGTTATGGTTGTGGTGTCGAAGAGGTTTGAGACCGATCCGTTGTTCCATCGTCAGGACCTTCCCAACCGTTCTCGCCTCCATCACTTCTTGCAGAGACGTTAAATTTGGTGCCGCCGCCGAGAAATACGGGTATCCCTCCAGAAGCGTGGGCAATGCATGACGCTGGCGACGAGATTGTTCGGATGGTGGTTACCTTAGTCGAGGACGTGTTTGGGCCGATGTTGAGTCAGCCCTCGACTGCTTAGGTATACTATTCGTTTTAAATTCAAATATATATTCTGCATGTAATTTAATTTTCATTTAGTTATCTTTAACTGAATCATATATATGGACTAATGAGTTGCATTATATTATATCAACAGGGTGACAAGCGGACTGACGATGGTGTCGATTTTCATACTCCAGAGCAGTGTCGACGCCCGCCCGATGATCCTCCTCATACCGGGGGCTCTACTAGTTTTACTTAGTTTACATTCGTTTAATTTGTAGTTTACATTATTTTTGATGTATTAATGTAGTTTAAACCTTGGCATTTAGTTTAATTTAGCTTAATTAGATGTTTGATATACATTAGTTTAGATTAATAGGATGTGTTTGACCTTTTTACTTATCATTTAGTTGGTTTTTTACATATTGTCGACCTTGGTAATTGTAATTCGTGTTATTGGTTATATTGTTAGCTTGTGTATGTGTATGTGCTATTGGAGGTTATATTGTTAGCTTGTGTATGGGTATGTGCTATTGGAATACAGGTACAGGTACAAGATGTGGGTTAAATCCCTGGATATTGCAAAAACAAATTACATATTAAAAAAAATAATCATTATTCTCGACGGAATAGTACTATTATCGACGGAATTCAGTCGAAAATAAGAACTTCCCTATTTTTGGCATTCTAACACGTGTCATGATTATCACCGACCGAATATTATCGACCAAATATTTTCAGTCGGACATATAGTATCCTCGACTAAATATTTCATCGATGATAAGTCCGTCGAGGTAAAGTATCCCCGACCGAAAGGTCGACGGACTTAATTTCGACACGCTTATATCTGGTAAATTTCAATAGAACATTCCGTCGGAAATAATATAAACCTCAACGGAATATGCTTATTACCGACGGAATATTCCGTCGAAAATAACCCTTTTTGTTGTAGTGTAATAATATTTTAAGTTATTAACAATAACTTTAATATTTTGACAAGTATAACATTAATATTTTTATATTATAAAATATTAATGATAATAAGATTATTTGATAATTAAATCATTTAAAAATGATTTAAGTGTTTGAAAAATTATTATAAATTATAATAATTGTTTATAAATTATTAACAGCTTCTGAAAAATATTATAAATGATATTTAACTTATCTAAAATAATATTGAAGCTTAGAGACCAAGTTTAATTGACAAAAAATGTGTTAATTGTTGGATAGGGTGACCAGAACACCGAGATGAGACCGAAGTCCAACTAGACCAAACTAGTTAGACTTGTTAAGTGTTTATATAGGTTATAAACACTAATGTGGCTATGTGGTAATGTGCCTAGGAGAATTTTGACTGTGAATTACAGTGTTGTGTGTTGTGAATTATTGTGCTAATTGTGAGACCGATATTATTGGTTAAAGGTCTTACGAACGCATATAAGTTTATTGTGTAGCAGTAGTCAATGCAGAAGGCAAGTTCCCTAACTCAACCTTGAGTTATATTCATTCAATTATTATAGTGGTTAATTATTGCTAATTATACCATGTCCAGGGATTTATTGTTGATTAAATCACAGTTAGTGCATGTTTAATAATTCAAATTGAATTACTGATTCGGAAAATATATATTCGTAGAATTATTGTTGTTGGATATTCATATTCGTAGAAGATAGAATTGACAGTACATATAATTCATGTTTATTATCAAATTATGTTGAGAAATGTCTTAGCTAATTATTCTGGCTAGACGACCATTTTTTAGAACTTGATAAATTTGAAAAGAGAATTCAATTGTTATTGCTAGATCGATGCCAATTATTTCGGCTAGATCGATAAGTAAATAGAAATTGAAATCATTAAATTTCGTTGTTAAATCAAATCTTGATTTCGAGATCGAGAAGAACAACCTTTTATATAAAGGAACATTTTAGGTCGTATATTCTACGGCCATTCTGCGCCTTTATTAAGTATTATGCATAATATCGGGTATAATAAAGCTGATCACTTATTATACTTGAAGAGGGGTATGATTTAATCTTTATGGTTATCTAATACTCCTGCGTATGTATCAAAGTAAATCTTTGATAGATACCCGAGAAAGTAGAAGCTCTAGATCCAATGGATCGCTCAGCATAAATCTGGAAAACATTCCACTTTATTATTGCGTAGAATTGATTCTTGTTTATTCAATAGAATATCGTAGAAACTTTGAAAGCGTTGTACTCTTTCATTATCAGATTATTGCATTGCCTAAAATAAGAGAAGACTTGTTATTGATTAACGATTTGTTAAGCTATTTCAAAGTTCCCAGAACTTTGGTGTCATTCTATAAAAATAGATAGTCTATTATTCTGATACTTATACATTCATTGTATATCTTAACTTGAGGGGCAAATTTGTTGCTCACCCTTGCTAAATAAAACTTTTCAGCTATGAACAAAGTGGCAGGAGGTGCTATGAAGAACAAAGGCAAAGGCCTGTTGCTAGAATAGTTTAATGAACATTATTATTATTATGTTGTATTTGTGAACCTTTTTGTATAACTAAAGGGTATGTTTGTAATGTTAACGTTAGAGAACCTGGGGTCATGTATTAACTATATCAGTTAATAAAGTGTATGTTCCTATTTATAAATAAATGGGTAGTTAAATGTTATTTATATTGTGGATCGTGAACACCAAACTCGGGGGTCAGGTAACCCGAATTTGGGGGTGTCACAGAAACTAAACTCCCTTTCAAGAACAGTCTGCGAACCCTCCAATACCAAAAGGTGAAGAAGTCAAATGCCCTCGAGTGTTCACACCCTTAGGGGACACCCTCGAGAATATTCTCAATCTTCTGACTATACAGAAGAAAATTACGCATCTTCTTCCACCAACCCGGCCCTAATGGAATGGGGTTTCAATCTTTGCTTTCGAATGTGATTATCATGCCAGGGAACCTGGACATGATACTCAGGATTGTTGGGACTTGAAATACAAGATCCAGGACCTGATAAGCAATGGTGAGATCGTGGTCACCAAACCAGATCAGCCTCACGTTCAAGACAATTCTCTTCCTCAACACAAAGAAGAAGAGCTCAACATGATCAATTGGAGTAATGGAAAGAATTCCAATTTCAACTGTGAATCCTCCCAGACCCTCAAAGACGGTGATGACAAATGGGATTTTTCCAAGTTCCAGTTTACAATTGAACGAAAGATAAAAGCTTTAGGCAAGAAAATTGAACAATTGGCAAAATTTGTGACTTATCAGCATCAAGTGACTCGTCAATGAATCATTCAGGAGCATGCCAGTCTCCTACCTCTTGTCATGAATGTTCCCTCGTCACTTTTAAAAAATGAAATGCTGGAAGACAAAGTGACAAAGAGAGCAAATGCCAAAGCCCGTCGGGATTTTGCCAACAAAAGGGAATTCACCTATGTGGGCCAACCTATGGAGGAAATCCTTCAGATGTTAATCAAGGAAGGAAGGATCAGTTCCCTTCTACCTCCAATCAACCCCCGTTCAGGGCGGTACAACTCTGATGGAGTATGCCAATATCACTCTCAATATCGCGGTCACAATACAAAAGAATGTTGGGCACTCCGCCACCTTATTCAAAATCTAATTGACAGTGGTGTCCTGCACCTAGCGGACAATGATACTGTGTTACGTGCAAGTGAGAATACTGGTCCGAATAAGTGGAAGAGTGTGGTAGCAATCATATGCACTGAAACTTATGGGGCTAACAGATCACTCACAATGCCAATATTTTAACTCAAGGGAAGCAACAATCCTTTGAAAGTGGCCGCTCCCGAGCCAATCAACTTGCCATACAGAGCACAATATCCTATTGTTAGCTTGCGCAAAGTTCCGTGGAATTATGGAGAAGGTGAAGGATCCACCTCACATACAAGCGCCTTTCTGTTGTGAAGGAAAATCCTTCGTATTTTCCCCAACGGGTGATGAAGTCTACCACCAAATCAAAGGGGAAAATACCCATGGAAAAGATTGAAAAATTCCTCCGCACTATGGGCCATCATGAAGCTAAGGTGGTTTTAAGCTTAAGAGAAGATCCACATCAAATGTCAATTTTGGACTTGGTCCTAACTTCCGAGGATCACCAGAAGGTCTTGTTGAAGGTTTTGGAAGAAGCCTATCTACCAGCATCAGTTGATATAGAAAAATTTCAACATGTGGTTGATCACATTTTCAACAACAATGTGATATCCTTTACCGATGATAACATACCACCCGAGGGGACCAGTCATTGCAAGCCGTTGTACATTGCGGTCTTGTCCTCTGGATACATTCTTGCTGGAGTCTTGATAGATGGAGGTTCATCTCTTAGTATCTGTCCATATGCTATCTTGGTGAAGATAAATATCAATCTCAACCGAATTCAGAGTAGCCATACTATCATCAAAGCTTTTGATGGAGCCCGTCGGAATTCGGTCAGAGTAATTGAACTTCCAATCGAAATTGGTCCCCATACATTCTGCATATCTTTCCACGTACTCAAGATAGATTCAGGATACAACCTGCTCTTGGGACGACCTTGGATCCATATGGCTGGGGCAGTCCCCTCCACTCTTCATCAACAGTTGAAATACATTATCAACAATAGCCTGGTCACGGTCAACGCTGAACCAGAGTGTCCTCAATACGGGGACATGCCATTCATCATTGCCAATACAGATGTTAAACCGGTCAATTTCTATGCCTTGGAAGTAAGCAATATCCAATACCATGCTATTGGAATGCCATTTCCCGAACCCAAGCTTTCTGCCGAGGTAATGTCGGCTACTCAAGAAATGATGTCGTTGGGTCATAAACCGGGACAAGGGCTGGGTAAAGATTTCCAAGGTATCAAGTACTTAATTCGATTGACCAAGCAAACTGGATCAGCTGGACTAGGCTATTCTGCCAGTTCTAGTCATAGGAATCCTCATAAGCATTAGCAGATTTCTTCAGCTTCAACCATGCAGCGTTTATCTTCGCCTTCAAACTCTGAGTCCGCACAACCTCCTGTAAAGGTGCCGACCAATGTAATGGCTAAGTTATTTCCCAAGCCGGTATCGATAAAGGAGAAAGAAGTCTTTGTTCCAAATCTCGCAGTGGAAGAGGAGGAACGAAGAATCAAGCAAGACATCATCCGAATGATGTCAGGTATACGCATCATCATTCATGATGAACATACCAACATATACACCCTAGACGATGATTGCCCAGACATAATGGCCATCATTCGGGACAAGGAGGATAATGACAATCCCTCCATCCTTGCGGTCCACCCCGGACATTGCCCTTGCCAATTGGAATAACACTCCTTGCAATTTCTGTACAGTATTAGCAGTTTATTTTGTTAGTATATGCTAACATTGTGTATGATCAAAACATTTCATATATACTAAGTGAAAGCATATTTTGTTTCAGGACCCTGAATTTAGATGTGCCTATACTTGCTGATACGGTGCCTCTTCTCCACAAGGATTGTACCTTTGATGTAGAGATGAATTCAGCCTTGATGGAAATACAGGATGACATTGAGGTGCCTCCAGAAATTCAAGAATGGGTCAAAGATAAACCTAAACCCAACCTTGACCAAACCACCTCTTTCAATCTTGGAACCTTAGAAAGCCCTAAGTTAATCCAGATTGGTTCAGACCTTACCCCAAACCAACGGAATGACATGGTTACGCTATTAACCCAATTCCAGGATGTGTTTGCATGGTCTCATGAAGACATGGTGGGTTTGTCCACTGACAATGTCCTTCATCGCCTTCCCATTAAAGAGGGATTTAAGCCAGTCAAGCAAAAACTCAGACGATTGAAACCTGAATGGAGTTTAAAGGTGAAAGAAGAAATTATGAAATAATTTTAAGCTGGCATCATCATGGTGTCTGCATATCCTGAGTGGATATCCAACATTGTGCCCGTGCCTAAACCCGGAGGGAAGGTGTGAGTTTGCATGGATTACCGGGACTTGAACAAAGCGTGCTGAAAAGAAAGCTTTCCCGTGCCATTTATCCACATTCTTATTGACAATACTGCGCAATACAACATGTACTCCTTTGTTGATTGCTTCGCAGGGTATCATCAGATCATGGTTGCTGAGGAAGATCATAAGAAAACTGCTTTCATCACGCCTTGGGGAACTTTTTTTTATAGACGGTTGTCATTCGGCCTCATCAATGCCAGAGCCACCAATCAACGAGCTATGATGGCTCTTTTCCACGACTTAATGCACAAAGAGATCGAGATCTACGTGGATGACATCATTGTCAAATCCCGGAAGGAGGATGACCATATAGACCATCTCAGAAAGTTGTTCAACAGGTTGCGTAAGTACAACTTGAAGTTGAATCCAGCCAAATGCGGTTTTGGCGTTAAATCAGGCAAGTTGTTAGGATTTCTAGTAAGCCACAAAGGGATTGAGCTGGATCCTGCCAAAATCCAGGCCATCACAGAAATGCCCATTCCTCAAACAGAAAAGGAAATACAGGGATTTTTGGGAAGAATCAACTTCATTAGCAAGTTTATCTCTCAACTCACAGCAACCTGTGAGCCAATCTTCAAGCTATTAAGGAAGAACTCCTACATGAAATGGAATGATGAGTGTCAAAATGCATTCCTCACAATTAAGAAACAGCTAGTCAAAGCTCCCCTGTTGGTACCTCCCATGGATGATGTTCCCCTGTTAATGTACATGCCCACAAGTGATAATGCCATTGGTTGCATGCTGGGACAGAAAGACGATAGAGGCCAAGAACAAGTTATCTATTACCTCAGCAAAAGGTTCAGCAGCAGTGAACACAAGTACACTCTGATCGAAAAGATGTGTTGTTCTTTAGCATGGGCTTCCATGAGGTTACAACATTACCTCCATGGTCACACAACCCATCTCATATCCCGCATGGATCCTCTCAAATACGTGTTCAATAAACCCATGTTAAATTGTTTCAATTCGGCTGTCCAGATGGCAGTTGATCCTACAACAATTTGACATCGTATATGTGACTCAAAAGTCCATCAAAGGTCAAGGAATTGCGGATCAACTGACCGCTGCACCATCAGGGGATTTCAAACCCTTGGAAACATATTTTCCTGATGAAGGAGTAATGATAGTTCAGCAACACCATCAGTACGATACGCGCTAATCGTGGAAAATGTATTTTGATGGAGCTGTTAATCTGGAAGGTTCTGGAGCTGGAGCAGTTCTAGTATCTGGTACGGGGGAGTAGTATCCCGTCGCCGTCAAATTGCAGTTTGTCAGCACCAACAACACAGCTGAGTATGAATGTTGTCTCATGGGGCTAAAACTTGCCCATTTAATGGGTATTAGGCGGTTAACTATCTTTGGAGATTCAGAGTTGGTAATCAGATAATCCACCAGAATCTATCAAACCAAGGAACTACATTTGCTGCCTTACCATCGGCAGGTTTTGAAGATGGCTTTGGTGTTCAAAGAAATCTCCTTTCTACACATTCCTCATAATAGGAATGACTTTGCGGACACATTAGTAACTTTGGCCTCCTTGATTCGAATATCAGACAAGGAACACTTGCCAATCGTCACAATTTCCCTGCACAAGGCCCCAGCCTATGAGAATTACGTTGGAGAAGTATCAGATGAACTACCTCCCATCCAACATCCTTGGTATCAGCATATCAAGGAATATCTACGAGATGGATCTACACCCGCGGAAGCGAGCCCGACTGAGAAAAGGCGAATCCATCGACTTGCTATGAAATTCTACCTGAGTGGAGATGTGCTCTACAAAAGAGATGCAGGACTAGGTCTCCTCAGATGTTTAGACAAAGATCAAGCCCAAAGGCTTATGGATGAAATCCACGGTGGAGTCTGTGGCCCCCACATGAGTGGCCCCCTCCTTGTTAAGAAGGTCCTCAGGACATGACATTACTGGCTATCTCTAAAAGCTAATTGCAATGACCACGTCAAGAGATTCTATCAGTGGCAGATTCATGGGAATGCTATACACGCCCCTCCACAGGAACTCCACAACATGAGTTCACCTTGTTCCTTCTCAATGTGGGGAATGGACGTTATCGGGCCCATTGAGCCTAAAGTCAGTAATGGTCACCGATTTATCTTCACCATGATCGATTACTTCACCAAGTGGGTAGAGGCAACCTCCTTGCCCAGGGTTACTAAAGAAGTCATCATTGCTTTCATCAGAAACAATGTCGTTTGTCGATATGGACAACCAGAGGGGATTGTGTCTGATAATGCCAAGAAAATCAACAATAAAATGATGGAAGAATTTTGAAGTAAATTCCACATCAAACATCTTAACTCAGTCATCTACCGTCCAAAGATGAATGGTGCTGTTGAAGCGGGTAACAAAAACATCAAGAATATTATGCAAAAGATGTCCGCCAACCACAAAGATTGGCCTGACTTATTGCCTCTTACTCTGTTAGCCTACAGAACCTCAATGCGTACTTCCACTGGGGCAACCCCCTACGCATTAACCTATGGAATGGAAGCAGTGCTCCCCATAGAAGTTGAAATGGAATCCCTCAAAGTGTTGATAGACGTTCAGCTGGATGAAGACCAATGGGTATAAGACAGGTATTACCAATTGTCTCTAATAGACGAAAGGCGAACCACGACTATCTTCCATGGTCAGTTATATCAACAAAGGATTGCCAGATCCTACAACAAAAAAGTCTGGCTAAGGCAGTTTAAACATCATGACTTGGTTTTGAAGAAGATCCTTGACAACCAAGATCAATCCAAGGGAAAATTCTCTCCTAACTGGGAAGGCTCGTTTGTTGTCAAGGAAATATTAACAGGAGGCGCTCTCAAATTGCAAGAAATGGATGGCGATGAATTTCCACAACTCATCAACTCGGACACCATGAAACGATACTATGTCTGAAGTTTCCCTCAAGCAGATACCCTGGTGTTGGACCATCAGATCATCAGTCATTCCAGTTCTTTATCCCTTTATAACATACAACTCTTTCACACTTTGCCCCTCAGGGAAACATACTCTTCAAGCCAGCAGCCTGGCTCCTCTGCGTTCCTACGACTTAGGTCATCCCACTACGGATTGAACCTCTCGTGTTTGCAGTTTGGCTACCCATACATGGGATCAAACTTCTCATACCTACAGTTTATCCTCAACCTAGGATTAAACTTTCTCCTCCCCGCACTCTGACCTGCACATGGGATTACGCTTTTCATCTCGCCCTGAAGGGCGAACTACACCGACCTGCTCTCCTCTTCAATAGGAGTACATAGGCAACCATTTCATATGGCCCGGTCGCAATAAAACAAAAACAACCAAAAACATTCCTACACCATTTCTGCCATATACAGCGTTGAACCTCTTACACCAGGATCGAACTTTGCAGACCTGATCTCCACTTCAATAGGAGTACGTAGGCAGCCATTCATGGTTCGGTCACAACCCCTACCAAAACACAAACCCTTGTCAGTTGGTACTGGGATCAAACATCAATCCACTACATTTCATTGGCTTCAGACCAAAGGGATGGAATTACCTGAACTCCTCCTAAATAGGAGATTCGGCGACTATCTAAGCTGTGGTCATACCTTGAAGAGCATCACCAATCCATACGAGATGGAATTAACAAGGCTTCTCCTAAATAGAAGTACTGGCGACCATCTGTGGTGCGGTCAATCGCAGAGAGAAAAGCCACATTTGTGACGCCCCCAAAATAGGTATACACAACACCCATTCTGAGTCGCCAAATACATGGTACAAAAAGCAAACTACAACTTCAATAATACCAATGTCGTGTGAAATACGACAATATATACTGTGAGTTTAAATATAATATTGTCTTCTAGACAATATCTATACTCAAATAAATCCCCATCATAATTATTGATTCATTATTTTACAAAATGGTGAGGACTACTACTAAACAACTCTCTAGAACCTTCATTCCATACCTTTGAGCTAGTACTCGCTACATTCTCGCCTCCCGAGAAGAAAAATGGAACAACAAGGAAAAGGGTGAGCTCAACTAGCCCGATAAAGAATATTATGACTAAGATAATATACAACAAATTATCGTTAGTCTTCAACAGGAAAAATCGATAGAATACAATAGACAACAAGTTTTGAGATCAATATTCGCGGCGGAAATAATAATTCATAGAAGAGTTACGTAGAGAATGAAATCTACTATAATCTATGAATTTAACGGTCCATCATCAATATTTTATCCTGTAACATCAATCAATATGCATACGGAATCAAATATTCATCTTTGCACTCTGAAGCCAAAGATATTCATCGATTGGTCGTGTTCATTTAAACACTGTTCATCTTTGCACTCTTGAGCCAAAGATATTAATCAATCGGTCATGTTCATCTCAACAACACTGTTCATCTTTTCACTCTGAGGCCAAAGATATTCTTGAAATCATTCATCTTTGCACTACTGAAGCCAAAGATATTCAATAATATCATCATTTAAGAGGCGAGGATGATGAAAATATTTTAAAGAAGCGAATCCAGTTAAACAAAATGACAAGGATTAAGGATTAAGGATTCAGTACTTGGTTTTATCCACGCCCAAAAAATACCTCAAAAAAAATAATCATAGTGGTGTAAAATTCAAGAATGATCAAAACATGGATACAATCAGAGTTAGTATCCGAATAGATATTTTGGACAAAAAGAAGAAATTTTATTTTTCTATTGAATAGTGCGAGTATCGTGAATAGTGTCGTATATCGTGAATAGTGCCGTATCACGTGAATAGTAACTCTCAGACACCAAAAGATAGAAATTCCACAAAAACATCTTCACGCTTCATGAATAGTACTCGTGAATAGTAACTTCGTGAATAGTAACTCATGAATAGTAACTCGTGAATAGTAACCCATGAATAGTAACCCGACATGAAAAAGTTCCAAATTTGATAAAACTTGGATCAACATTTCAAAGATAATGATATTGAAGAAATAATATCATTTGAGAAGAAAATAACATCCCTTACCTCGAAAGATCAAGTCTTAAATTTAAAACAGGATATAGGCTATGACTTGGACTTTGCCCAGTATAGCAATACTCAAAGTATACTCAAAATACTCACAAGAATAAACGATCGATAATAGAGAGAGAAAACTTGATTTACGGTGTGATTTTCAATTCTAACCTAAGCACCCTATTTATAGGAAATTGCTTAGAACACCAAAGCAGAAAATTTAATATAATATTAATATATTTAATAAATTCTCTACGCCCATCTAGACAATCTGATCTCAGCCATCAAGCACATGTTAAAGATGGCCAACAACATTTGAAAAACATTTTTCTTAAAAAACATAATTAAAACTTCCAAAAATTAATTATTTCGGAGCTTTAGAACTTCAATAATTCATAATAAATAGCCCTTTCATCAGAAAATTCAAATCTCGCTAGTTTTTATAGAAAATACAATTCTCTACAACTTTGCAGAAGAAAGTTTTTCCAAATTCCAAATAGAAATTGACCGAAATCCACAAACCAAGCGATTTTACGTGCTATAATCAAATTTCGGTCGATAAATGGGGTCCACCAGACATGTTTAACATGTTTTAAACATTTATTGCAACAAAAATACTCTTCCTCCTCGTATACTCATATATCCCACATTCGTTGTAAAAATATCATAGTTAATATATTATTAAAATAATATATTTAAATGAATTATTTTATCGAGAAAAAGATAAAATATTAATTTTCAACAATTGTCATTTTAAAAATTTTCTCCATCTATATCCACATAAAATCAATATTTTCCTCATCATATAAATCAATAATTAATTATTCACAAATAATATTACAGAATCACAATATTGACAACGAGTGCGGTTTCAGGAAAGAGGGGCTTTCAATAAGAATTTCTTCTTCTTGGTGGCGCAATTAGGTGACCAAACCTCTCCTTAGACGAGAACTTTCTAGACATTGCCAATAATGTTATCTACTAATATTATTAGGATAATATGAATTATTGCTTCGATAATGAAAGATTGTGTAATGACAATTATTGAAACAAAAGAATATAAAATATCAACGTAAGACAATTATTAACTCAATAAAATATTGAGCAAGAATTACTATAACCATTATTGAGTAGTGCCTTCTTCACGTAAGAATCAATAATTGGTGCAATACTGTGCTACTCTTGTTCAACAACGCGTATTAGTGTGTTTTTTAACCAGGGTATTTTAACGAAGATAATGCAGAATAACTACGCCAGTTATTTAAAAACAACTTATATTTGTCGTTTTCTTCATCCAATCACTTTCCGTTATGGGGCCCACACATGGTCAAGGCCGTTGTTATACGAATATTCCCCGACAAAGACGAATATTCCACGACCAAACGAATATTCCCAAGCGATAATGAATATTTTTAACCACTTGCTTAATTTGAAATATTTGCATATTTAACCCTTAACTATCCACATTAATCAAATCAACCCTTACTATTTCAAAATAATAAATAAAGGAAATTCCTTTTTATTTAAAAATTTGAGGTCTTACAACCTCCCTCCTTATGAAATTTCGTCCTCGAAATTGACATACGATACAGTGTTTTGAAAAGGTGAGGATACCTCGCTTTCATTTCCGTTTCCAACTCCCGGTCATTTCCTCTATAGCATGATTCCTCCACAAAACTTTAACTTGTGGTATAACCTTTCTTGGCGTGGGACATGCTCCTTCCTATCCAACATCTTGGCAAGTACCTCCTCATACGTTAAGTCTTGGCTATAAATGGGTTCTAGCTCAATAACGTGGTTCGGGTCTTTCACATATTTACGAAATACGGATATTTGAAACACATTATGAACACGAGACATACTCGGAGGTAATGCAAGTCTATAGGCTACATTTCCTACTCGGTCAAGAATTTGAAATGGACCGATAAATCGTGGATTGAGCTTTCTCTCTTCCCAAATCTTGTAACTCCCTTCCATGGAGCAACTCGCAACAATACATGATCCCTACATTAAATTCCACGTCCTTTCGATGAAGATCCGCATAACTCTTTTGTTGATCTTGTCTTGGTTTGTATACGTTGTCGAATCATTTGGATCTTTTCGGTGAGTCATACGTATTTAACTCGGGTCCCAACAATGTTGCTTCACCCACCTCATCCCAACATATTGGAGAACGACATTTTCGTCCATATAATGCTTCGAATGGAACCATGCCTATATTTGTTTAATAACTATTGTTGTATGAGAATTCCACCAATGGCAAGTACTTATCCCAACTTCCTTTGAAATCTAGGACACAGAGTTTTAATATATCTTCAAGAGTTTGAGTAGTCCTTTCTGATTGCCCATCCGTTTGAGGATGGTATGCCAAACTGAATCGTAAATTCGTGCCCATAGCTTTTTACAAACTAACCCAAAATCATGAAGTGAATCTTGGGTCACGATCTAAAACTATGGATACTGGCATGCCATGCAATCTCACAATCTCATTTACGTTACATACGGAAAGACCGTTCAAGGGAATAAGTCTCTCGTATCGGTAAGAAATGAGCAGACTTGGTTAATCTATCAACAATAACCCAAATAGCATTGATGCCTTGAGAAACCGCAGGAAGACCCGTATTGAAATCCATAGTAATGTGTTCCCACTTCCATTCCGGAATCTCAAGTGGTTGCAACGGACCCTTAGGTACAAGATGCTCCGTCTTTACACGTTGACAAGTTAAACATCTCGAGATAAACTACGCGATCTCTCTCCTCATATTGCTCCACCAAAATGTATGTCGAAGATCACGATACATTTTAGTACTTCCAGGATGGATTGCAAATGGCGTATTGTGTGCCTCCATCATAATCTTGTACTTCAAATCAGAGTCGTTAGGAACACAAAGTCTAGAGTGGACTCGAAGTATTCCTTCTTCATCAATTCTCGCTTCGGAATAGCTCCTTCTTGTACTTTCTTCTTCATACGCATCGGCTCGGGCGGTGGCTTGAGCAACCTTAACTTTTTCTATTAAAGTTGGCTCTATCGTATACTTGACATCATCGCACTTTTCGTTCCGCATATGATCTTCTACTCAACGCGTCACTACCACGTTCGCTTTTCAAGATGGTATGGTTAGAATATATGTGCGAAATGAGTCGCCTCTTGAGCTCTTGGAAAATCTTCTCGCATTCCTCGCTCCATACTGCAATTTTGTATCTTTTCGAGTCGCCTAAGTTAATGGAATAGCGATTCGAGAATATCCTTCAACGAATCTCCGATAATAACCAACTAAGCCTAGAAAGCTACGTCTTTTCGATAATCGACTTAGGTTGCTCTCAAGCTGTGACTCATATCCCAATCTTGGATAGCACGTCACAATGACACCTATCGATTTACTATCGCACGCGAATATGGCGCCCCTACAGAGAGTTCGGCAGGTGAATTCCACAAAGGAAGTCACAAAATAAAGGCTCGGTACCAAATTCTATAGTTGAATTTTTAACTCACGAAGTTCAATAGGAGCCATTCGATATGAGATTTTAGAAATGAGTTTTGTCTAGGGTTCAAAGTCGATACAAAATTTAATATCGAGGGCTTTGGGAGTAAGCCAAGAAATTCTTCTTGAAATACGTCGGGAAAAATCAATAACAATGGGAATATTATTCAAATCGACGTGTCTTTATTCAAATCCATAACATGGACTAAGAAAACTTGACATCCGTAATAAACGAATGACTTCATGGCTTGATATGAAAATGTTTGACTACAATGGTTTGATTGCTTGAATTGAATAACAAAGTTGCTTAGGAATATGAAAACTAACAACCTTACAAAAGCAATCAATTTGGCATGATGAGTAGTTAACCTTAAAATCACATCAAAAGCAAATATCTCTATAGAAATAAGGTTAACGGTAATGTGATAGTGCCAACTTGAATCAAGCAAGATTTTTAAACAACGGATGTAATGAAAGTTTCTCCTAATGGAGTCTCCACAGATAGGTCAAAGTTTAATTTCTCCGTAGTCAAGTTCAAACGTTGGCGCAAGTAAGAGAGATAAAAGAATGGGTAGAACCTTAGATATCTAGTAAGGTATATACTTCGCAAGAATTTATAATTAACTAACCCGTGCTAACCGTTTGGGTTCCTTGCATTTTTTGACCGGTCACGACAAACGCTCTTCCAAGAACCGTTGACTTTGACTTTTTCGGGACATCCTTTTGAGTCACTATTCACGCCGGATCGGGTTTCGATATCGCATAATCTCGAAGCGATATGTCCTTCTTTTCCATAATTATAGCATACCTTGGAAGGCTTTGAGCAGTTTGACCTTATATGTCCCTCTTCTCCACATCTAGCATTTAAGCGGTGATCGTTCTCTTCCCCTAGAATTTGTTGATGGTGCCGATGTTCTTTTAACGACGTCTTCCCGTCATCGTTAAATCTTCTCTTTTAGATTGGACATCTTTTTCCATAATATCAACGTCGTGCGACTTTTACCCATGCATCACTCATTCTCACTCGTTCGATTATTTCTTCTTTCAAATTTCGATTCCACTTTATCATCTTATACTCGCAAAGAGTGCTTACATTCAAGCATCACGTATCGGGTAACACAAGCTTGAATCGTTGCATCCTTTTGCTCCACATTTGCCGCACCGCAATTCTTTGCTTTGCTTCTAACTCATGAATACGATTTTGTAATTCTATATTTCGATCATAAAATACCTCTAATAAACTCTCTTGTGTACCTCTTCTTCCTCTTCTTCCTCACTCTCATTTGTTACCTCTGCGATTATCTCGGGTGCAACTATCAATTCTTCACTCACCACATGGATATCTCTAATTCCTTCTTCACCGACATCACATTATCACGGTTGGCGATTAGAGGTGTCTCCACGATCTCATTCACTCCATTGTTAACGTTCTCAGCAGCCATTCTAAAAAAACTATCATAAAACAAGGATTAATTAAATAAATTAACAAATCTAATAATACCCCTATATACTGACTAACTAACAAATAAGCTTAGGTAGAACACACTAGTGAAGGATTTACTCGTCTCTCCCTCCTAGTTCTATTCCCCGATCTCATGGAGATCATATCCTAAGCTCGATACCAACCTGTGGCGCCCCCAAAATAGGTATACACAACACCCATTACGAGTCGCCAAATACATGGTACAAAAAAGCAAACTACAACTTCAATAATACCAATGTCGTGTGAAATACGACAATATATCTTAATGAGTTTAAATATAATATTGTCTTTCAGACAATATCTATACTCAAATAAATCCCCATCATAATTATTGATTCATTATTTTACAAAATGGTGAGGACTACTAAACAACTCTCTCTAGAACCTTCATTCCATACCCAGACTAGTACTCGCTACATTCTCGCCTCCCGAGAAGAAAAATGGAACAACAAGGAAAAGGGTGAGCTCAACTAGCCAAGTAAAGAATATTATGACTAAGATAATATACAACAAATTATCGTTAGTCTTCAACGAGGAAAAATCGATAGAATACAATGAGCACAACAAGTTTCGGATCAATATTCGCGTGAAATAATAATTCATAGAAGAGTTACGTAGAGAATGAAATCTACTATAATCTATGAATTTAACTGTCCATCATCAATATTTTATCCTCGTAACATCAATCAATATGCATCCGAATCAAATATTCATCTTTGCACTACTGAGCCAAAGATATTCATCGATTGGTCATGTTCATTTAAACACTGTTCATCTTTGCACTACTGAGCCAAAGATATTAATCAATCGGTCATGTTCATCTCAACACTGTTCATCTTTTCACTACTGGGCCAAAGATATTCTTCAGAAATCATTCATCTTTGCACTACGTGCCAAAGATATTCAATAATATCATCATTTAAGACCGAGGATGATGAAAATATTTTAAAGAAAGCGAATCCAGTTAAACAAAATGACAAGGATTAAGGATTAAGGATTCGTACTTGGTTTTATCCACGCCCAAAAAATACCTCAAAAATAATCATAGTGGTGTAAAATTCAAGAATGATCAAAACATGGATACAATCGAGTTAGTATCCGAATAGATATTTTGGACAAAAGAAGAAATTTTATTTTTCGATTGAATAGTGCGTAGTATCGTGAATAGTGTCAGATACGTGAATAATGCAGATATCGTGAATAGTAACTTTCAGCACCAAAAGATAGAAATTCCACAAAAACATCTTCACGCTTCATGAATAGTACTCGTGAATAGTAACTCGTGAATAGTAACTCATGAATAGTAACTCGTGAATAGTAACTCATGAATAGTAACCCATGAATAGTAACCCCGACATGAAAAAGTTCCAAATTTGATAAAAACTTCAGATCAACATTTCAGCATAATGATATTGAAGAAATAATATCATTTGAGAAGAAAATAACATCCCTTACCTCGAAAGATCAAGACTTCTAAGTTGAAACACCTGGATATAAAGGCTATGACTTGGACTTGCTTAGATCAGATAGCAATACTCAAAGTATACTCAAAATACTCACAAGAATATGCTCGATAATATAGAGAGAAAACTTGATTTACGGTGTGATTTTCAATTCTAACCTAAGCACCCTATTTATAGGAAATTGCTTAAAACACCAAAGCGAAAATTTAATATAATATTAATATATTTAATAAATTCTCACGCCCATCTAGACAATCTGATCTCAGCCATCAAGCACATGTTAAAGATGGCCAACAACATTTGAATAACGTTTTCTTAAAAACATAATTAAAACTTCAAAAATTAATTATTTTGAGCTTGAACTTCAATAATTCATAATAAATAGCCCTTTCATCAGAAAATTGAATCTCGAGAGTTTTATAGGAAATTCAATTCTCTACAACTTTGCGAAGAAAGTTTTTCCAAATTCCAAATAGAAATTGGATCGAAATCCACAAAACCAAGCGATTTTTAAATTTATAATCAAATTTCAATTCAATAAATGGGGTCCACCAGACATGTTTAACATGTTTTAAACATTTATTGCAACAAAAATACTCTTCCTCCTCGTATACTCATATATCCCACATTCGTTGTAAAAATATCACCGTTAATATATTATTAAAATAATATATTTAAATGAATTATTTTATCGAAAAAGATAAAATATTAATTTTCAACAATTGTCATTTTAAAAATTTTCTCCATCTATATCCACATAAAATCAATATTTTTCTCATCATATAAATCAATAATTAATTATTCACAAATAATATTATGAGAATCACAATATTGACAACCGTGCGGTTCTAGGAAGAGGGGCTTTCAATAAGAATTTCTTCATCTGGTAGCGCAATTAGGTGACCAAACCTCTCCTTATGCAGAACTTTCTAGACATTGCCAATAATGTTATCTACTAATATTATTAGGATAATATGAATTATTGCTTCGATAATGAAAGATCTTGTGTAATGACAATTATTGAAACAACAAAGAATATAAAATATCAACGCAAACAATTATTAACTCAATAAAATATTTGAGCAGTAATTCTGTAACCATTATTGAGTAGTGCCTTTTACGTAAGAATCAATAATTGGTGCAATACTGGTGCTTCTTGTTCAACAACGCGTATTAGTGTGTTTTAACCACGGGTATTTTAACAAGATAATTAGCAGAATACTTACGCCTGTTATTTAAAAACAACTTATATTTGTCGTTTTCTTCATCCAATCACTTTCCGTTATGGGCCCACACATGGTCTGCTTGCCAGTTAATACGAATATTCCCGACAAGACTGAATATTCCACGACCAAACGAATATTCCCAAATAATAATGAATATTTTATAACCACTTGCTTAATTTGAAATATTTGCATATTTAACCCTTAACTATCCACATTAATCAAATCAACCCTTACTATTTCAAAATAATAAATAAAGGAAATTCCTTTTTATTTAAAAATTTCGGGGTCTTACAACATTCCTCTCTATATTTCCATACAGAAACCAGTCCCAAGACACCAAAGATGGTAGGGATACATACAGATCGATGATCCATTCTGAACTGTCCAGAGATAACTTAATGTCCATCCACCCAGGAGGAATTCAGAATACATCAAGATCACAAGCCGTGAAGCATCAGGCAAAATATCAAGCAAGTAGCAAAGCATATCTAAAAGGGAAGTGATCAAAAATATATTTCCCTGCTATATATATAATGTTGTTTGATATATACAATGTAAACTGTACATGACAAAATGGCTAAGCTAGTCTATGCTGGTAAATACAAGCTCATCTACAAGTCTGGGTATATACGAGCTTACAAGCCCAACATGGCGTCCCTCTCAAAAGAAGGAGGCGAAGCTGTGGTCTCCTGTAAGAGAATATCCACACGACCCAATAGATCTGCAGCCATCTGCATAGTAACCATATGCTCATCAATGTAAGCGCTCATCTCTGTGATCATGCTAGTGGTAAGGGACCTCACTGCAGTACTATCTGTGACGGCTACATCCCGGGAAGATATGGCACTATCCCGCTCAACTATCACTGCATCTCTGGCTGATCTGGCCTCATCCCTCTCAATAACAGCGACATCTCTATGAGCTAATGCCTCGTCTCTCTCTAATAGAGTTGCGTCTCTCCCATCAAAGGCAGTCAACATCAAGGATCGAGCATGATCTCTCTTAAAGGTCATCAGATGAAGACTTTGCTCAAGGTATTGTGCCAAGTGCTGACTCACAACAGTTCTGGTACTGGGAGAATCTAGAGGAAAGGCTGGCAACCTAGCAGCGGGCTCCTCCTCAATGTGGAAATCGATGTCCTCCATGGGCTCTACATCATCTGACTCATTATCCGGTACTGTGGATACTGCTACAGCCGAGAAAATCTCTTTCTCCATCCATGCGGAATACTTTGCAGATCAACCTGGATGACTGATAGAAAAATCAGCTATCTCACGCTGATCCCAACAAACGAACACCCAGGATCGGTCCTCTGCTGAAAGATATCGAGAAGCTGAACACTGACCTATCGCCCCCTCGAAAGGATGAAAATCCTTAAACTGGTTAAACTGTGACATCATGGACAACGGGTGATAAGTAGTCATGCCCCTCAAACCAGCCAGAGGGATGTAGTCCATGCCCGGAGCATGAGTAATAAAGTTGTATGGTGAGCTAAGCCTCGAACACGGTAATATGCTGAATGGATCTCTGATATTCGCCAAAAATGTGGACCAAGACAGAGCATCTGTACACTCCGATGGCTGAAAGGAGTACGACATGGCTATATCATGGGTAAACCAGTACCCATGTCGTCTAAGAGTTCCAATCGGTCTCAAGTGGGACATAAACCACACATATAACATAACCGAGCTACCCGTGAACACTCATGTCAGATAAGTGCAGCAGTAAGTTGCTGACCACAGGGTCTCTGCTATGATCATAGGTATAATGGTGCGACCCACCCTGAGAGCTCTCACTGCCATGATGACACCAATGTCTATCTCATCCATGTACCGTGGCATATAGACTTACGATAATACGCATAACAGCAGTACATCAACCCTGGCTAAATGCCAGTGATCCTCTGGTGCGGTGAAATCCCTGGGATGTCATGAATAGCTATCCTCAGAGCCAAATCTGTCATATAGAAAATGCTGGGAAATCACGTGGCCAGATGTCAGCTCATCCTGCACTACTCTGCGCCACAATCCAATGAGAGTCATGAACCGTCTACTCATGTCTCCCAAAGCCATATGCACGCAATGTCTATCTAATGGCAGCATCGTCAATCGTGTATACTCCTCTAGAGTAGGAGTCAACTCATGGGTCCCGAATCAAAAAACCTGCCTATCTGGTACCCAATGCTCTAGAATCCCGTCCACAAACCCTGCGGGAACCTGAAACATCAATAATGTCATGGTATGCTGCAACAAATGATCTACAGTCACCCTGTCTAATGATGACATGCTATCATACCACAATCGTATACCCGATGCCACCAATGATGGTGGGGTATGATCAATACGGTTAACTGTCGAAGAAGACATCTGTGCGGGTCGTGTCATAAGACCATCCAGGGGTCAATGCCGAATATCTCTGGACATACATACATATGCATAACATGATACATACATAGCAGATAATAGATGGAAATATGATACAGGGAATGAAAAAAAACTTTGCATACATTCCTAAGTATATCAACATCTAATACATCTTCTCTGTATAGCTACAAATACAGGGAAATGGGGCACAGACGCCCTACTACTAATAGAGGCCTATCAAAAGATATAGCGAGAATGGGGCACAACCACCCAATATCTAACAGAGGCCTATCAAAAGGTATAACGAGAATACACATCAAAAGAAGACAATGGTGTGGATGTCCACATCATCAATCCTGTCCACCTGATGTAACTCATCCTGAGTCACTGGATCTCTATCAACAGGGATGACAGGCCTATATAAAGGAGGATCTGCACCGGCAAAACCGAATGGGTCATCTGAAGGGCCAGCGCCTGAGCTGGAAGGATCAAATGAAGCCGCCCTATGGGATCTACGCCCAAATGCTTGGGATAAATATATATGCTCGATCCAACCGCTATAGGGTAAAACTATCAATCTGTGTCATATGAGTCGGATCTTGGACACAAGCTATTCAATCCGTCATCATCATGGATCTTGGAACAATATCCCCAATAAACTGTGTGGCGCGGGAATGGACTCCGATAGTACGAGGGAACCACCAACGCTGGAACGTCTCCTGAGTGCAAGGACCCTCTGATAATGTAAAGCTGTCGACCCCCAACAATGGGATAATAGTGACGGGTGACTGTGATACAGGCCTATGACACCTGGCAGAAGGCAAGATCGGCATACGAATCTCCCTTGTGGTGCTCCTAATAGCACGCTCTCCTAAATAGAGCTCCTAGCCTCCATCTGTGAATAGAGGAACTCTCCTGGTGGAAATCACGTACTCGACTCCAGTCGGGTATCCATCCTCAATACCGATGGTCAAGTGTTCCCCTGAATAGGGAATCCATGTGATGGTATCAGCTGTAAACAACTCCAGCTGCATACGGCAGTGAGTGAAACGCTCAGCTACTGGGACCACCGACAAAATGGAATGATGCCATCGTCATCCTCATGGATAGGTATCTAAACCTAACACACTCATAGGACGCAAGCATGCGAGCCTCTCATAGGCCCAAAACTGCCAAAACAATGGCAAAAACATCTGCTATCAGTAAACACTCTTAACCTATAAATGGGAAATGACAAGAGAAATACTCACCAGCAGAAATGGGTAGAATCCTAGCCAAGCCTCGGTCAAACCCTGTGAGCGCATACACATGCCCCGGAGGAAATAGGCAAAGGTGTAGGAACCCCAATCATACTCTCCAATATGGTCCACATGACGCGTGGCGCTGATCAAAGCGAAAGACACCGTAGAAGAGTTATCTGCTATGAAGCAGCCTCTAATGATCATCAGGAACAATCGCCGCAGAATGCAATCCCTGATTCTGACATCATCAGGCATGGGCTCACTCAAAAGCCCGCTCATAGCATCTACGCTCAAAGGACCTGAACGGACAGTCCTGCCCTTAAGCGCCTCCGTCGGAACTCCTAACAAGGATCTGACGGCAGTAGGGGTAATATTCATCGTGCAAGGCACTACCTCCCCTCCAAACTCCATACCTGTGATAAATCGTCAATCCATCGGCGTCATAATAACCTCGCAATCCAGCAGATGGAGTGACTGAGTCTGATGAAACCATCGCTCAGACAATGCCCTGAGATAACCCCAGGGACAATGACGGGGAAGGATGGAGAAGAATGCCCCGAATCCCCAATCATACACTACAGCTTTGTAATCAGGATGAAGAGCCTGATACATGGAGTGTATACTAAACCAATTCCCTCGAGGCCATGTGAAGCCGGGAACCTGCATGAAATGCAGATCAACATCAAAACCCTTTAATCTTCATCAATAGGAAAGAAGGAAGATCAAGATCAAATGGCATACCTTGTTAGCATGCAAGTACATTGAGGGATGACTGCTCAAATCACCTAGAAGCTCTGGGTTTGCCACCTGAATACAAGGTAGCTCCCTATGGGGAACATGTGTAGCAGGAGCGGGATCGTCAATCGAAATATCCCCATCCACGTCCTCAACGTCTGGCACGTCTGCCCGAACTGGACGAATCACGGTCTCCACCAATCGACGAGGTTGTCAGACAGAACGGGGTCGAGGAACTTTAGAAGCCCTCCTCCATATACCAGAAGTGGTCCTGCGGGAACTACTCAGCTAATCCGGATCCATAATATCTGGACAACAAGTCTCCAAATCATCTCAGAAAGGGTGTGGTATTTCCTTACCTAGAGCTTTCTAGAATGCATATTATGACTATATGCATACATACATTTACTTTAACATACAATAGTTAAAATGCATGACTACCCAATGCCTATATTTTGAAAATTTTTGCCATAGTTCCCTTTGAAAATAGGACTATCCACATGCACATAGGTATGTCTAGGTGGCCATTCAGTAGCACACCCGGCCCAAAGTCATATACATAATATATGCATTAAAAATCAAAATCATTCATGCATAAGGTTAACCTCAATATCAGGAGTAATTTGCCTTTCTACCTTTTGCTCATTGGACCTCAAATATGACAAAAATAGCAGGAAAAAGGTGCCATTTTGACTGTGTCAAAAGTCCAATTTTTTCACATCATTATGTTCAGCATGGTTTAATACTAACATTTACTATGTTGAATATTTTTTAGCAAGTCATTTGTGCATACATAATCACTACTATGTGTTTAGATGCATTTCATGCTATAACTCAAAATCCAACGGATAAAAACTGGAAAAAATGCATGCATACGTTACCAGGATAGTGTAGAAAACTTGTACGGTGAAAGAATTTGCAGAAAATAGCCCGAACTCAGCAAATCTGAAGGAGGCTCACGGATTTCTCTTAGCGAATCAAGTTGAAAATGACTTGTGAGACCAACCTACTGGATTATATCATCCACGGTTAGCCGCAGGCTCATCTGCGGCTGTAGCAGGTGTACCTGCGACACCCCTATATTGGACCCACCCCTCCAGCTCGGTCCAGTTCAAGTTGCAAAGGAGTTCTTACGGACTAAAAAGGTTAAATCGGGAATAAAAACGCTACGCGATTAAGCAAAACAGCATGCAATCCTGGTCTTCTCAGATGAAACTTTGAGTCTGTACATCACTCATTGGTAGTCACCCAAACACGAGGTATACCCTGCCAATGATCTCATTTGTCACAAATCACATTCGGCAATACCTTGTACATGTCCGATGCCGCCAACTCCGGGTCATTACCCTAAAGAACAACGTAGATCCCCGACAGGGGGCTACAACGTGGATCCCCGACGGGGGTTACAACGCAGATCCCCGACGGGGGTTACAACGTAGATCCCCGACGAGAGTTACAACGTGGATCCCCGACGGGAGTTACAACGTAGATCCCCAACGGGGGTTACAACGTGAAGCCCAGGCAGGGGATTATAACGCCAATTCAAGCCGTTAACACACATATCAACAAAGGTCAAGCACTCTTGACGTTACCTCAGCCGATGGCGATCAAACCTATCAGAGCTATAGAGATATTCTAGGATTTCATGCTCGATTACTCATATTCCCCAGCGGATCCCCAGCGGGGGTCACAAAGAAATATTTTATTGATTCACACGTCAGCGAAGGTCAAGCAACCTTGACAATCTACCCACAGAATATCAGTCGTTGATTCACATGTCAGCGAAGGTCAAGCAACCTTGACAGTATATCCCACAGGGTTTTTCAGCCGTTGATTCACATGTCGGTGAAGTACACGTCAACGAAGGTCAGGCATCCCTAACATCATTTGATGTTGGCAGTAAATCCAACAGAATCTTGACATGTCCTAGCAATACCAACCAGGAAAGGACAATGTTATCAAGGAGAATCGATGATGGAATATGTTATACACATCCTTAAACAGACCTAGCTTTATCCCCATAGATCTCTTACACATAAGAGGTACATCTTCAGGATCAAATCGTTACCAAGGACATAGGAATTTGGTGATAACCCCAACATCAACATCTTAACAGATTCGGATTACACATCAAATCTGGTCATCATTGCCAATCCCCAGTTAAAGTAACAGGGAGCTAGCAATCATCCCCAACATGTTGGGCTACAACCCCGTACATATGCATCATACATTTGCATCATGTTGCTACATATAGTACCATGTTTGACTTGTTGAATTTCAAGTGTCTAGGATTCTTTATCCTACCTATGCATCGCCATGTATGAGTATGATAAAGAGGGGCATCTGTAAACACTAGAAATTTTCTGTACTACTGTCACTAACATTGTAGAAGGACAGATTCGTCTTTTAAGAGGGAAACCTGAAAGACAATCCATATCCATATCGGATACTACCGAAAGTTCAGCATCAACCCCGGAATACACAGTGGGAGTAATAATTCCAACCTCAGCGATAAACCCGAGACGTGTAGATCCAATACCGGAACACACACCGGAGTAGACCGATTAATCTCGGAGATAACCCCGAGGTATCCAGTCTCAGTCCCAACTATGGGAATAGCCACCAACCTTGGTGATAACCCCAAGGAATGCAGTTTCGACGATAACCCCAGAAATGCATGTTTCAAATGCGACCAGCTTCAATCTCGGCACTCACAACGAGATACTCCGCACCAACCCAGAGATAACATCGGGAGGACAGGCACACCTCAAAGATGACACTGAGGACCTTCAACAATTGCAACAGTCCAATCTTAGCGAAGACGTGAGCAACGTCTGCTTTATTAGCCCAATCCGGTGATAACACCGGTGAGGGGCAACATCGTCATCTCGCCAACGCGATGCCACGCCATGTCGTCTCAACATAACATGAACATCTATACACAACGATGTCCCACAAGAATCAGAACAATCCCGAGTGACTATTGTGCGGGGTAACGGATGGAATTTGAAGCTTGAAGACCGGAGGGCATCGTCCCATCTTTAATGACTTCGTACAAACTCTAATCATATGCCATTGTACAACTCTCAACAACGGCGGTCTGAAATAGGTCGTGTATACCTTAATCGGATGCCCGGATTGCACTTCTGAAAGTTCGAGCGGACATTACAGTTCCCGAGTGCATGTACTACGAGACGACCCGACCCGAGAAACCCGGGCCCACCCGGGTTGCCTCTGGTACACCTGCCACTCCAATCTCTATAAATAGAGGGCTTGGGGTGGCCATTTTGCAAGAGAAAACAGCGAGGAAGCCCTGCCCAATTTGCTCTGCACTCACCCCATACAGTGTACTTTCTCATTTTAAACACATGTGAGCTCATATATAGCTACTTTTGTACCTATAAAAGCCAGTGTTTACCCACTTTAAAGATATAGAAGTCTTCTTTGGCAGTCAACTGTAAGCCTTCTCACATACTTTAAAGTTGTTCTCTTCATCTTTTCACACACCCTTCTTCACGTTGAGAGTCGTGCTGCGTGCATTTACCCGGACTTCGGTCCGTGGTTTTATTTTAGTTTGTATAAACATATAAATATATATATATATATATAATAAATCAGGACTCAATTCAAATTTTATCACTTGATAAACCACAACAACGGCTCAGATTTGATCTCACTTAATCTAAAGGCGCACATTTTATTTCACACAAATAAATTCCCGCCCAGTCAAAAAACCCTCTTTCTCTCTCCAAAAACCCAAACCCTTCTCTTCTTTCGCAGTGTGTGGCGGCTGAAAAATCCCCCGTTGTTCCATCTCTCTCCTAGGGTTTCTCTCTATCCATCCATCTATTTTTTAAAATCTTAAACCCTCGAGGGGTTTATCTGATTCAAAGATCTATAATCAATGTCGAAGGTTCATGGCTACCGTAGTTCGTAGCTCCTTTCGCATATTGTATCCTTTCCAACAACTTGGGTACTTTTCTCTATGGGTTTATGATCTTTTGTTTCTTGATCCAAACTGGGTGTTTCGTGCTCTTATTTTTATGTCATTTTGTGTGTACACACCATATCTTCTTTGGGGCATACGTAGAGATTTATTAATTTGAGATATGTGAATTAGATTTCTTTTAGCACACATAATAATTGAAAAGTTGCATCTTTCTTCTTTTTTATGCATAGTTTCTTTTCATTAATTGTTCATCTTTTACAGTAGTTGAATTACCTGATTGCAGTAGTAAGTCAAAGATATATATATTGTTTTTGTGTTCAGTAGAATTTTGAATAACATAATCCTGTGTAGATGTCTGAGATATGATTATTTTCATATTCTGTTGTTGTTCTACTTCCCTTTTATGTTTCTCTCATTGGATTGGCTTGGGAACATGTAAATTTTTGGTTATCTCTTGAAAATGTTTCTCGGATTGGTTTGTGTACTGATCTGGGTTATTTCTTCCCCATGATTTTGTTCTGTTTTCATCTGTTAATATATATATGCTTCATTTGTTGTATTCTAGAAACGTATTGTGGGTTGTTTATAGTATAAATCAGGTGCTGTTTTTGATTATGAATAACCGGATTCTGGGGTATGAAGCTACTCCCTCTATTCCTTTCTTCTAATTGGCCCACTCATTTTGGATCTGGTTTGAAGATGTTTGGTTTTGGGTCTGAATAGTCTCTCCCTCTGTTATAGTTGTTGCTTCCATTTGACCTGTTATTTCGTTATTTGGTGGTTTACATGTTATTCTTGCCCCGACTTGGATGGTCATCTTTATGAGTGGAATTTCATGGCTGATTTGGGGTTGCTTCTTGCCGGATGTCATGGTCTTTGATTGTCTCCGGTCTGGCTGGTGGTTGTCCGACGCTGCTTTGTGCTCCTCACATCACTTGCTCTGCTCTTGGACAATGAGCAATTGGGGCCCATGGTCAAATCTGATTTTAATGAGTGATGGTCATTATTTTGGAGCTACAATTTTAATTCAAATTACTAAAATTTTGGATGACTTTTGAGCCCACGGATAATTAAGCTGGTGAATAGTTTGATTTCAAATTGTGTAGGCCCATGGGGGTTGTATTTTGGGAAGTTCAGCATGTTTTTTGTAATCTAAATATTTTTAGATTTTCTATTTGCTTAACCTCGGGTTGTGAGGAAATTGAAATTAGGTTACGTAATTAGTTTCCTAAGTTTATCTAGGTGTGTTAGTTCTATCGAAGAAGTGGACTATTTTTTATCTTTATTGTAATATCTAAATTTAGTAAAAATAAATAAATAATCATACTTAAAGTTGAGGATATATGGGAAAAATAGCTTGTATTGAAAAAAAAACACAAACGATAGATATAAAAAAGTTAGCTTTACATTGTTCTTAAGGTTCTTTATCATTTTAGCCATTATTATTCATGTTTATCTTTATAAATTAAAAGAGTCTTATTTTTGGCATTTGATATTGTCATAGCAAACTATAATCAATGTAACCTAAAATACTAAGTCCCACTGAAAAATTGTTAAAATGTTGCTAAATATATCAACTACTTTATTATTTTTGATAATATCAACAATGTTATTATAACCGTTAAAATACAAAATAATTTGTATGCAAAATAATTTATAGTATGTAAATCTTTATACTTAAGAATTAAATTTATTTACAAGTGATTGGTCGTCTGTATGATTTTATTGCAATAAAAAAAGATTAATTGAAAATTTTAAAGACTAATTTCATTAAAGCGCTTGCTTGACCCACATGTACACCCAGACCTAATTTAAGGATTCCCTATAACGATAACTATTTATAGGGAATCCTTTCCATTCCCTATAACGTGTTTGTGTAAATGACTAAAGTAGATACAAATTGAGTATCAAATTGATTTTTAACATTTTAACAGTTTTGTCATTAGCCCATAATTAAAATAATAAACAATAAAAATCCAACACTTCCACTAGAATTTTACTAGGGTACTTTTAAGTTTTAAACAATTTTTTTGGATATCTATTTTTCAAGGAAACTCTGCCAATTTTTTTTTGAAATTAGTAGCGACTAGCTTGATGTTTTGGTTGTTGGATATGTGTTGATGATTGGGTATGTATTAAATATTGTGGTGGTATGATGAATTATGATAATTGTTATGTTTGATAAATGTAAGTTATTTTAGGTTTCAAAAAAATTTTAGGTAATGTAATATTTTTTAATTTTAATCTAATTTTTCGTTACGCCGTGCCTTCAGGCACGGGCAATTACTAGTACAAACTCTAATCATATGCCATTGTACAACTCTCGACAACAGTGGTCCGAAATAGGTCGTGTATACCTTAATCGAATGCCCGGATTGCACTTCTGGAAGTTCGAGCGGACATTACAGTGCCCGAGTGCATGTACTACGAGACGACCAGACCCAGGAAACCCGGGCCCACCCGGGTTGCCTCTGGTACACCTGCGACTCCAATCTCTATAAATAGAGGGCTTGGGGTGGCCATTTTGCAAGAGAAAACCATGAGGAAGCCCCGCTTAATTTGCTCTCAAGACTCACTCGGCCCATCTGATGTACTTTCTCATTTTAAACACCTGTGAGCTCATATATAGCTATTTTTGTACCTAAAAAAGCTAGTGTTTACCCACTTTAAAGATATAGAAGTCTTCTTTGGCAGTCAACTGTAAGCCTTCTCACATACTTTAAAGTCGCTCTCTTCATCTTTGCATACACCCTTCTTCACGTTGAGAGTCGTCTTTGCGTGCGTTTGCGAACTTTGGTCAGTGGTTTTATTTTGTTTGTATATATATATATATATTTATATATATATATATATATTTATATATATATATATATATATATATTATATATATGAATCGTAAGGCGCTTGACTCATGTCGATGATCCTGGATTTTACATCCGGAGCGTTTACTCGCTTTTATATATATATACTTATATATATGAACTGTTGTCGGACTCTATTCGATGAGCCTGGATTTTACATTCGGTGCGTTTATTCGATTTTATATATATTTATATATATAAACTGTTGTCGAACTCTGTTCGATGAGCCTGGATTTTACATCTGGTGCATTTATTGCTTATATATATATATATATATATTTGTCCCACCTGGAGTTCACTTCGTGGTGGTTGAACGCTTTTACAGCTTTCTTTACATTTCGTCTTGCCTGGAGTTTACTTCGTGGCAGTTGATCGCTTTGTCTGACTTTCTTTACATTTTGCCCTTTCGAGTTCCCTCCATGGCGGTTGATACTTTTACTGACTTTATTTATATTTCGCCCCACTTTGGAGTTTCCTCCGTGGCGGTTGATAGCTTTTACTGACTTTATTTACATTTCGTATCCCCATGGAGGTGCTTCGTGGTTGGTGATCATATGTCGTATATATATATTATTTAGCTTATATATATATATATATATATATATATATATATATATATATATATATACTGCCATCGCTTTCATACAAGATGCGGTATTTGTGCGCTTTAGGAATCATGTGATCACAGATTTAGCCTATTGGATTTAGATTCGGTTCCCGTGATGGACATTTTCAGCTGTAAGCAGCTTGTAAATTATTATGCGGTGTCTGAATTTCCTCAGATGGTTTCCATACTCATGAAGAAGTCGGCATTATTTTGTACATTATTTTCGTACGGATGCCTCGCATCTGTAAAATAAAATCAATCAAGCCGAACACTTAATAAAATGGGAGTGTAAAAGGTATCAATTACTATTAAGCATCAGGGTTTGAAAAACCTCTTTTATAAAACATCACTGCCATATCTTGTTAAAACTGAATTTTTACATAAATTCAAACCCTATGTATATAGGTGTGAACGAGGCCTCGACTACTTCCAAATAACAAAGACATCGACCCACACACACACACATTCGAGATAATAGTTTCTTGAAAAGAGGCGGCCACCGTGGTAACACGGATGTCGGGGGGTGCCTAACACCTTCCCTCTGCATAACCAAGTTCCCGGACCTTAATGAATCTCGGTTTCACCGACCCGTTTAGCAGTGTCACATCACTGGTTCAATGTGCAAACCTTTTCTCGGTTGTGTTGGTAAAACCATTTAAAAAAAAACTGGTGACTCTGAACAGTCTATTGTCGACATTATACATGTCGGACCTTTTTCACTTATTTTTTCAAACAAATCTCACCTAAAATGAGAACACCAAAGAATAAGTAACGAAAAGGGACATCTAACAAATCCCGACGTCGACAATATATATATATATATATATATATATATATATATATTTACATTTAGTCCCGCCTGGAGTTTACTTCATGGCGGTTGATCGTCTTTTACAGCTTTATTTACTTTTCTAATCCCCCATGAAGGTGCTTCGTGGTGGTTGATCATGTTTTTACTGCTTTATTTACATTTCTGATCCCCCATGGAGGTGTTTCGTGGTGGTTGATCATGTTTCTATATATATTTATAGCTTTTATATATAACTGCTTACTGCTTTCATATAAATTGCGGCATCATGTGAGCCTAAGAATCATGTGATCACAGATTCAGTCTACTTAATCTTGATTCGGTTCCCGTGATGTACATTTTCAGCTGTAAGCTCCTTGTAAATTATTCATGGTGTTTGGATTTGCTTAGATGGCAGTCATGCCCGTGAGGAATTCGGCACTGCTTTGTACATTATTTTTTGGAAGATGCTTCGCATCTCAAAAATAAAAGAAATCAAGCCGAACATTTTAATAAAATGGAATTATCAAAAGGTCTCAATTATTATTGAGCATAAGGGTTTGAAAAACCTCTTTTACAAAACATCAATGCTATATCTTGTGTAAAACTAAATTTTTACATAAATTCAAACCCTGTGTATATAGGTGTGAACGAGGCCTCACACTACTTCCATATAATTTCACATTGACACACACACACACATTCATATAACAGTTTCTTGAAAAGTGGCGATCACTGTGGCAACACGGATGTCAGGGGGTGCCTAACACCTTCCCTAAGCATAATCAAGTCTCCGAACCCTAACGAATCTCGGTTTCACAGACCCGTTAAGCAGTGTCACATCATTGGGTCAATGTGCAAACCTTTTCTCGGTTGTGTTGGTATAACCATATAAAAAACCAACTGGCGACTCTTACAGTCCATTCGTCGACATATACATGTCGGACCTTTTCATAACTTGTTTTTTCAAACAAATCTTGTAACGCCCCAGAAAATCGAACCATTTGTAAATAGGTTTAAAATGAATAAAATAATATTATTTGTTATTATTATGTGTTAATAAGATATATGTCGTTCTATAACCTAGAGACATCGGAACATCGTAGTATTTGAACTACGTGAGGGAATTAAAGTGTTTGAATTTCCAAGTCAAAAATAAAAGCTTTCCGAGAAATTTTCTGAAAAACACTATTCATCGTTTATTGCTTGGGATTTTTTTTAGAACTTCCGTGAAATACGTAACATTATAATATCAAGGCGAGATGGATTATGTAATAATAATTCAAGTATAGAAAATGCAATATTTCGCATGTGGACTTAATTTAAGAGCGTTAAGTAATAAGTTTCTAATAAAATGGAATAGTGGATCTTGTATGAATTACAAGTCCAACTTGATTAAAGGTGTAAGCCCATGGGGCAGTAGTAATTAAGCCAAGTGTTTATTAATGTGAAGCCCATAATAAATTATTGCAAGCCCAAGGTAATTTAAGACTTGAGCCCAAGTTATGATCCATTAGCTAAAAAGGATCGATGGGGCAACCCATGAGTGAATTGATGGGCAAGAACTTGGTGTGGTGGGCAAGAATTAAGTGTGATGGCCAAGTTTACTTAGGCTTTAAGTTATGAATAGTAAGGAGGTTAACTAAGGAGGTGGGATATCTTATTGACCATAATTCCCTAAGCTTAGCCATCCTATAAATACCACACTTGAATTCATTTTTGGTTGTTAGTTTTCATCCAACACAATCAACTTATTTGTAAGAGAAAATAAGCACTTTTAAGGTCAACCTTCATTGTTAGATTTCCAAAGAAAGAGAAGTTAGTCTTCAAAGGTAATGATCTTATCTCTTCTATCTCTATCATAGTAGGGTGATAAGAGAAGTGTAACCTAATGAACTTGTATGCTAAGAACATATGAGAAATGGATAAGCAATGGACTTAAGCCGGATAAGTTATGAATAAGTAACTTAAACCTAAACAAGTCATAATCTTATGAAGAACATTGATGAATTATCATATGATTACTTTAGAAAGTTGGTATGATTTATATAATACAAGAATGTGGGATAAAAGACTTAATTCGTTATTAAGTCATAAGAAAATGAAAGCTTGTAATGAAGAACTAGTTAAGTTATAAACTTATAAGGAATAAGTCATAACCTAATTTTAATATATGTTATTGTAATATATAGATTGAGATGTGTAGTTAATGAAATGAATGTATTTGGAATGATGAATAAATCGTTAGTAATGAAGTTTGCCAGAATTCACATGATTGGACGATAATCGTCGAATTCGTGAAATTCTCGGAATGGAAGTTATATTTTGCGTTTGAACTCAGAAATGTTGGTTTTCAATTGAGACAAGTCGTATTTGGCATTATAGAGTTTCGAACTCGAAATGACTGGATTCCGACTTAGAACGAAGAAACGAGTGTTGAACGTTCACGAACGTTTACCGTTTTTTGTTAGAAATGAACTAATAGGTGAAATTTTAGCAAACGAAGTCGAATAGATAAAATTCTTGCATAACCACGTAGAGTATGTGATTTGTGAACCGTAGGCTCTTGAACGAGCCAATTCGGACTTATAACGACGACGTTACGAGTCCGGGAATCTCACAAGTTGAAAAATCTGTCAAAGTTTTCTGGTGCACAGAGTTTGCGCTGCGGTGCCAGCACAAGGCCAAAAAGCCCGCACCGTAGCACTGAGCTTGGTCGAGCAATGCCATAACCTACTAGAGAGTGAAAGCGTAGCATGGCCAGTAATAAAGGATACTCGCGCCACAAATGATTTAGTCCGCTTTAGCATTAGCATGTGACGTCACGGTAGCGTGCAGAGAGAGAGTAATAGCCGTAAGCAGCAATACTTGGACTTAAAACCTAGACAATAGAGAATGTTTACATGTTGAGCATGAATAATAAATGACTAACAATTAACTAAGAATCTTAATGTAATATTGTTAAGACATAATTAAGCTTTAAGTATGATCACTTAGGGTTAAGATAAGACAATTGCATATGAAAGTAAGAACGACGTAACGGAAAGCCGGAACCAATAATAACAAATCTAATACGTAACTAGATTAAGAAGAAGGGTAAGATTCTTTAGGAACCATGTATGATTATTCATGACCTAATGTGTTATGTGATGTTATTATTTACTATAGAGACCTTAAAGACTTAAAGTGCACGTGTTATAAGCTGTAGCAGACGCCAAAGGCAAGTACTTTAACCCTTGTTCCAATTCGATCTAGACAAGCTTTGTGATTCGTGTATTGTTCGCATGAGTTAATGTCTGATGAAGTCAACGCCAATTCCTTTGGCTAGACTTGCAATATATTAAATTCCTGTTAATCTTTCAAGTATGGACAATAATTTACCAAACTAATATTGTTGTGGTTTTCAAAAAGAGACCGAGTATGCTAAATTGTTTTGTTGTCAAACGACAGGCACGTGAGGTTGCCACAACTTAAACGTATACACGTTTAATGAATGAAGTCTTGATCAACATAGAGTACTATAGGATGATCAGCTAGACGTGTTCGTAAGCTATGCCGGACTTACGGACTTCGTGTCGGGATGCCCTTTTCAAAGTACTTATGAAATGCTCATGGTCTTGGACCGGGAATTGATGTTTTACTAAATTTTGTTGTTGTAAAACGTTTTGGAAAGAAAAGAAGTGCTATTTTGAATTATCAATAGTACTTCATAACTATTGTTCAGTTATTGAAGATATATGATTCCTATGTCTCAAGTATGCCATTTAACTAGAATTGTTATACTTGCTGAGCTAGTTAGGCTCACTCTTGCTTGAACCATATGAATGCAGCTAAGACCGAACGGACCGACGGATCCGGCAAGGATAAAGGGAAGGCTAAGGCGACCCCGTAGATTACTTATGTAATAGTATAGGTTTTGTAATGATAATATCTTATATTATGACAAGAACAGATGTAACGGTTATAAAGAACCTGGGAGGATGTTAATATTATTTTGAATATATATAAGATATATTCGTTCTTTTGAGGTATTTCAATTGAATGATCGTGTGAACTATAGCACCGTGTAGCACCATCTTTCGGGTTGGAAGATACCCGGATATGGGGGCGTCACATGTTGGTATCAAAGCAAGAGGTTATAAAACTTAAGGGGGGATTTAAACCTTAAGTCATAACCTTACGAAAAGTCAAAGAATAAAAGATGTAAATTAACCTTATAAAATGCATTATATATGTATGTGTTTCTATTATTCTACTGACGTGTACTAATCAAACCTTTTGTGTTGTTGTAGATGTCAGGAGAAAATAGAGACGTACAGTTAGTAAATGAAGGGTCAGTGAATAAGATAGAGGTCATACCGAACCCCATAACAACAGATCCCGAGATAGTAGTGGTTGAGTCTGGAGACTCAGAGAGCTTAGACCTCATGTACGTGTTCAATGGCATGCTAGAAGAAGAGGTGGATGTGGTGTCCTTCAACCCAGTAGCTATAGCAGCAGAGATGGCTCCGAGGGAGTCAATGATGTCACTTTTTATGTCAGTGCTGGATAGAAACATACACTACTGTCAGGAGGTTAAGGAGCTGAAAAAAGAGCTCCAGGTAGTAATAGAAGATAAGACGGACATGGAGTCCATATGGGAACAAGAGCACGATGAAAGGGTTTTGGCTAAGGACAAGGTCCATGAGCTGAAATAGGAGGTCTTTGAGCTCAGGGGGAGCTAAAGACCAAGAAACAGAAGATAGGGAGAATGCCATATATCCATAGGAGTTCTCATGCGGACTTCCAACTACAGGTAGTTGGTTATCCCATAGAAATTGGGCAGACGCGGCATACTATCAGCCGTGATATTATTGTCGGTCTTGCCAAGGCGGATTTTGAGAATGCCTTAAGGTAGATGTGATCTAGTAGTGGCTAGAGTAGTTTAGATATGTAAATATTTTGTATCTAGTAGTGACTTAAAACCCTCTTTTGTATAAAAAGGGTGGTCTGTTATAAATCCCAATTTTTGGAAAGCAATTGCGAGAAAGTAATGTAATCAGCTTAGGCTGTGTAATGTAACTGATGTAGTGTTATACTACAATGAATCAATATAAGTCTTTTCGGAACATGTTGAGTAATGAATGTTTGAGTTATTGTTTAAAATTGAATAATAATTAACTAACAAGAAATGAATAATAACGAAATGTGTTGTTTATTGTAACAGCAAAATGCCGCCAAGAAGAGTACCACGTAATCAAGGCGCTAACACGAATCAACCGGAGGGAGGTCTTGTGACACCCCGAGAATTTAGAAAATTTTTAAAATCATACTTGATTGATTTAAGGTTCATTGTTAGAACATAGACAGAAAATAAGTGTATGAAATTGGTAGTTCTGTAATGAAATTTTAAGGATTTCAAAATTTTGTGTAGGATTTTGGAGAATTATTCAGGATTAAGTATATATGTGTATATGTTCTATGGATATGGTATTATATGTGTTCAGAATATGTGGTTAAGGGTCAAGGATTGACCAGATAAATTTTATTTGTGTCAAACCCTAATATTATTGACGAATGTCAACGTTCATTTAGAAAACCCTAGCAATGGATAAGAAACCCTAGAACCCGGTTCTGAAACCATAATTTCAGTTCTGGGAATTCAAAACCCTAATTTGGGAAATTAAAGGCTAAATATTATGGCTTAAGTATTTTTGTGTGTATATTAGGGATAACCCTAATTGCTAAATTAGAAAGCCTAATATTTTGTATAAAACCCTAAGGGATTAAAAGTTATGTGTGTAATGAATATGAATATTATGTATTTGTTTATTATATAAATAAATAAAAGAAACTAGGATAATCTAATTATATATTAGGAATAAAAAATTGAATAACTTAAAGGTTATGGTATGGGAGAATATTATTATTTATAATATATACTAATTCTAAGAGATTTATTTTATACATCTCAATTAATTAATTTTATAATCTAATTATAGCAAGACTAATTGGTTTAAGCAATTAAGTGTACGTAAGTAAGGATTTAAATTATAATTGTCTACATGAAAACCCTAATTAAATAATTAGGGAATAATAATATTAAAAGTATTGGACTATGTAAATTGTATGGCCCAAGAAATTAAATTTAAAGTCCAAAAGATTAATTATTAGAGAGCCCAAACAAGTAAAGGATTGACCCAACATTTAGCCCAAGGGGTGAGAAAATAAGCACATGTTATTTTCATAGATTTGCTAAGATATTTGGAGAGATTTGTAAGATTTGGTAGAGATAGGAGAGAGAAAGAGAAAAGATATTGGACAGATTCAGTAGAGACATGGAAAGATATTATAGAGATATTGAAGGGATGTTGGGAGATTTTATATATACATACATATGTTATATATATGCATTTCTCCTACTCTAAATATCCCTCATCTATTTTGCAAATAAATTTTTCATCTCATTCTAAATAGATAAGGAAAGAAAAACAAAATAATAGAGAGAAAATCCATGGGGGGCTGCCGTGGGGCTTAGAGAGAAGTAGAAGAGTAGCTTTTGTTCATAGCTCCACCTAGCAAGAACAAGAAGAAGAAGAAGAAAAACCCAAAAGGGAAAAGGTATAAACCCTAAACAATTAGTTTATGTATTTTTATTTTATTGATTTGGATGAAATAAAGAACTTATGTTTTGAACTTTAAAACTCTTGATCTACATGTTTTAGAGGGTGTTATGTGTAATTCTAACTATTTTAGGTGTTAAAAGTTTGATCCAAAGAAAGAAAAGTAAAACAATTTTTATAAAGCTTAGAAAAGCTAGTGCCTGCTGTCCCTAAATAGAAAATTCGGGGTTAGCTAAATACTCTAAAAATTATGGGCTTTTGATATGTTATAGTACACTCAATAAGCTTTCCATAGACTCCGGAACGGACTAAATCCGACATCGGAGGAGAGAGTTATGACATTTCAAAGTAGTAGTGTCAAAATTGTTCAACAAGTGCAGTGCAGTCCAATTGAACGGAATTTCTGGGCTGATATGTTCTGCATCTGGTAAAACATCAGTAGGTAAGAGTTGTAGTCCAGGAAGTTAGCTTCGTGTGGGCTCAAGAATCGCCTAAAAATGTTTTAAAACGAAAAAGTTATGACTGTTTTAGCGAAAGAGGGTAAATCTGGGAAAAAGATGAAAAGCTCATGCAGTGGACATTTTGGGGTCTGCTTTTAGGTGCCTAAGAGGTCCAAAATTATCGGGTGATATTTTCCAACAATACTTTGGTATGTCATATATAACATATCCAAAAATCAGATTAATCGTAGTTACGAGTAATGTGTGAGAAAATCGCAAAGTGGTCGCCTCAAGATGCTAATAAGCAGAAAGCAAAGAAGAATACCGTCGAGCGCGCGCTACCATGGGCCGAAGTTAGCCGACTGCTTTGCTTGACATCCGCTTTCAGCAAGACCGCTTTTTTATGAGCTTCCATGATCCATTTTCGCGGTGTGAAATTTTTCTAAAATACTATGCCATGAGGTCTATAATATGCCCAAAATTTCACTCTTATATGATTCACGATTTGAGAATTAAAAATCTGCAAAGGAGCATGTCAGAACTAAAATTTGAGCGAACGCCGAAGCGTCGCGCATGATTTTGACGTTCGACATTCCGAATCACGTTCCGGCGAAATAATAAGTCATAATAAATATAATAAAGTCCTACGTAAGCAGATTTGACTATAAGTAATATTTTTTAGAAACTTTCTTTCTTTCTAAGATAAATAAAGTAATAAAATATGTAATAAATATAAGTTACATATTTAAGCGTAAATAAAATCTATAGTTGCTTATGAAATTATTTTTTGGTGTTAGAAAATATTTTAAGTTAATTTTAAATAACTTTTGAAATTTTGTGATGAATTTCATTAATTAATCAATATTAATGGTAATTAGTTTATTTAATAAATATATTAAATAAATTATGGAAAAATAGAATAAATGTTTTATAAATCATATAAAAATGATTGAAGTGTTATAAAAATATTTTAAGTTATAAAATATAACTTTTGATATTTTGTCATGAAAATATTAATATTTTGATATTAATAGCAATTATGGATAAAGAATTTAATTGTTTCAAAATCATATAAAGGTGATTTTAAAGTATTAAAATACTTTGTGACATTATAAATATATTATAATATTATGACATGTTTTCATTAATGTTTGATATTAAATAAATTTTAATGATATTAGAATATTGTGGTATTTATATTATATAAATACGATATTAATGATTTAAAAATCATTTAAAATGATAATAATTATCTGAAAGTTATTATGAGACTTAGAAAAATATTTCGACTGTTATTAAAATTATCTGAGATAATTTTTAAGTGTTAGACATAGTTTAATTGAACTTAGACTTGATAAAAGTCTGACTAGACCGTCAGGACGTTAGAACTTTATCGAACTCAAGTCAGACTGAAATAGTTTGACCTGATACTGAGTCTTATGTGCGTTATAGACTGATAGGGTTATGTGTTATGTGTTTAGTGTAAGACCCCAGCTTTTATAAATAAAGATGAATTTTCTATAAATATTATTTTTGAATATTATGGAATAAATTTGATATAATGTTATACCAGGTAATATTTATAAATTTTGCAAAGTAAGCAAGTTGTTATAAAATATTCGTTTGGTCAGGGAATATTCTTTTTGTTTGGGGAATATTCGACGACTACTCAATCATTGGTGGACCCCCACAACGGAAGTATTGTCGTAGTTAGAAAACAACAAAATTATCTTTCTATAAAAATAACTACGGAGGTGTTACCGTTAAAACCTGTTGAACTACCCCTATGGTAAAAGTACAAGAAGAATACGCTGTGGTTGCATAGTAGCACACTCAGATTGATTATCGATGCTTACGTGAGAAGTCACTTAGCTATACTCAATTATCGCTACAAAGAATCACGTGATCATATCTCTTATATTATCGATTCAATTATTGTCACAAAGATTATCTCAGATAATATGTTATATTATTAATCGAGACGACAAGTTATAAATGATTAATAATTGTTGAAAGATTAAAAATGTGTTGATTAAAAATAAAATGATTTGTGGTAATATCTATTCAATCCTCGATGTATATAAAGAGTCTCATTATGAGACGTTTGTGGTAAGTTTGATTATTTTATGGGGGCCTATGTGTATATGTCATCATCTAAGAGTCTCTTCGTCAATAGTAATTACCTTTGTGAATAGTAATTATCTTTGTGAATAGTAATTACCTTTCACAATAGTATTTACCTTCGTCAATAGTAATTACCTTTTGTGAATAGTAATTACCTTTGTGAATAGTAATTACCTTCGACAATAGTATTTACCTTCGTCAATAGTAATTACCTTCTTCAATAGTATTTACCTTCGTTAATAGTAATTACCTTCGTCAATAGTAATTACCCCTTCGCAAATAGTAGTTGTCCCTTCAATATTACCAAGAGTTAACTGCCTCTTCGGTGTTCCAAAGGTTAATTACCCCTTCGCAAATAGTAGTTGTCTCTTCAATATTACCAAGAGTCATTTTAACCCTTCGTTAACACCAAGAGCCACCCTCAGTTTTTCTATAAATAGAAAGCTCATTCCTTCATTATTTCTTACTTAATTCATCAAACTTAGAGAGAGAAACTATAGAGAGAAAGAAGAAAATTATTCTCGCTACTTCACTTTTCCAATATTCAGTTCTTCTAAGGTAGGAATATTATTTTTGTTGTAATCTGTAAGGGTGTTATTCTTTCTTATTCATGAAGAGAACTGTTGTTATTCCATTTCTTATTATTCATTTGAATAACTCGTGATACGCGTGGTTTCTACCTTAAACTTGGTGACATTCTTATATTATTCTCATTGGAACATCCTCCGTCTGTGTGTTTTACAGGACTAATTCCGGTTCCTTTTATTATTATTCTGTTGAATATCCTCCTGTTCATGTGTTTTACACCGCACTCGGTTCCATTTTTATTATTCTCGTCTTTATTATTCTCGTTTGAATATTCGTCGTCGGTGCTATCGGACTGGTTCCATCATTTATTATTCCGCATTTATTATTTTGTTGAACATCCCGCTTGGTGTGAATTTCACCGACCGGTTCCGTTATTATTATTATTTTTGAATAACTCGCTGCGGGCCTATCGCATTTACATGGTGATTTCTTTTGTTATTCCATTCTTTATTATACCCAATTGGTTAAAACTTTGACTTCTATACTCCATGAAATTAGTAGAATATCCTCGATATTTCGTTTCATCCAAAGATCTTTTCATGGAAATATTCTTCCGATCATTCTTGAATTTTACTCTACAAAACAAAGATCATGTCGACAATTTGGACGTTAATAATTCCCGGATAAAATAATTCTTGAACTTGTTTTATTGAATTCTTATATCATTGTCATCATCCTCATGTTTATATTATGTTGAAAGTCATCTGTGGCCTGTAGTGTATAGATGGACTTGGTATGATTATGACCAGAGACTATTCGGTGTAATCATGACCGTAATGTTACAAATGATGTGATGAAAGTCATCTGTGGCCTGTAGTGCATAGATGGACTTGGTATGATTATGACCAGAGACTATTCGGTGTAATCATAACCGTAATGTTACAAATGATGTGATAAAAATCCTCAAAGGGTCGAAAGTGCATCGATGGGATGCTTGTTGGCATGATCATGACTATTAATGAATACACAACTATTCTCGCCCGTAGTATGAATAATTGTGGTCGTGATACTAAAGAATATCCTCGCCAAAAGTGTGCGGGTGATTCGATGATGTGGAATATTTATTAAAGTCGAGTCTCAGCTATAATAAAGTTGATGAAAAACCTTTTAAAATCATAAAAGATAGTAGATTTTATTTTCTACTTGACTCTTTTAATGGATTCTTTGGTTCCACCGTAGTTAAACTTGATGTTCATTATATTTTATCGCTTTAACATTGTCAGAGGCTAATGATAATTTATTCTCGCATTATCTTAGTCATAATATTTCTTATCGAGCTAGTTGAGCTCACCCTTTCTTTCACCGTTCTCTTGAAATGAGAATATAACCGGGACAAGCCTGGGAACTGAATAATGGTCCAGAGGATAGCATTAGTAGTCCTCACTATTCTCGTGAAATAGTGTGATAATAATTGTAATGAGGACTCCTTTTGAGTTTGTATAATATCTAGTAGACAATATTTGTATTCAAACTCACGCTTTATGTCGATTGCATACCTACGCTTATATTAGTAAGTTGTATTTAAATTTTGTACCATGTATCCGACTACCCAAGATGGGTGATGTATACCTAATTTTGGGGGCGCCACAGTTTGGTATTAGAGCTTAGGATATGATCCTGGCTAAGATGTGAGAATAGTACTAGAGGGGGGAGAGACGGGGAATACCTTCGCAGCTAGTATGACCTACCTAAGTTTATGTGCTATTTTATTGGCTCACGTAATATAGAGATAATTTGTTACACGTCAATTAACCTTTTGTTTTGTGGCAAGATTCTAAAAATGACATCCGAGAATGTTGAGAATAGCAATGGAGCACAAAGCGATCGTTGATTCACCACATATCAATAATCGAGGATAATGTGCATCAGAAGGCGACAATCCTCATGCAAATAACAACACTGGCCAAATGATGAATGATCAAATGTTCAGAGGCTTTATGCAATTTATGCAACAACAAAGTAGAGCGACTCGCCCAAAACGTAGGTGGAAACACGAAAAACTCTCGGGTGGTCACCGCTAAACAATTTCAAGAGCCGGGACCACCGGAGTTTAAGGGAGAGCCAAAACCACTTCGCTGGAAGCATGGATAAAGCAGATTACCAAGATATTTGATGTCTTGGGATGCTCCGAGGAGCAAAAGGTTCCTTTTCACGCTTTTATGTTATGCGGAGAGGCAGACATCGGTGGGAATTCCAGAAACGACTCAACTCCGTCAGATCAAGATATCTTGGGAGAAGTTCCAGAGTCGTTTCAACGACAAATACTTTCCCGAAAGTATTCGCCATATGAAGGAGGTGGAGTTTATCAAGTTGGAACAAAACAATACGACCGTGTCGCAATACGAGGCAAAATTTATGAGTTATCACTTTTCAGGCCCCACTGGTGGATAATGAAGAGAGAATGGCGCTAATGTTTTTAAGAGGTTTGAAGTCGAGATACGCCAACATCTTATTTCTCATAAACCGTGGTTTGTATTCAGATGTTGTAAATAGGGCTCACTTAGTGGAGCGCGATAACGAGTCAACGTAACTAAAAAGAGAGCAATCGGCAAAAATTATAATACCAGCGAGAGTAGTCATCGAAGCGGTGACAACAAGCGTGGAGGGAATCAACAGCCGATATGGTAACCATTTTGGTGGTAATCAGGGCCAAAATAATAAGAATGGACATTTCAAGAAAAGGAGATTCAACAATGATGGAAAGACGTCAAGACCAAAGACCCGTTGTTAAGGAAGGAGAAAGACCACCTATCATATGCTTCAAATGCGAGGAGAGGGACACATCACCTCAAATCGCGCCATGCCATCCAAAGCATGTTATAATTGTGGAAGAGAAGGTCACTTAGCTCATTTTATTGCCATCAAGACAAATTCAACTAGGATGGAGGCACCAAAAGCCGTCCCGTAAAAGTCAAAACCTAGAGTGCAAGGGAGAGCGTTTGTTGTGACCTCCCAGAGAGCAAGGAACCCGAATGAGGTCATCACGGGTAAGCTTATCATAAACTCTAATGAAGTCTATACTTTATTTGATACCTGGTTCTACCCATTCTTTTATTTCTCCTACTTGCGCCATCGATTAAATTTGACCGGAGAAATTAGACTTTGACTTTTATCTGTGGAAACTCCGTTGGGAGAAACCTTCATTACATCCACTCGCTTATAAGTCTTGTTTGGTTCAAAATCCAGTACCTCACATTACCCGTCGATCTTATTTCATTAAAATACTTGCATTTGACGTGATTCTAGGGATTGATTGGTTAACTACTTATCATGCAAAAATTGATTGTTTTCGTAAGGTTGTTAGCTTTCATATTCCTAATCAACCTATTATGCTAATTCAAATGACCAAACCATTAAAATCAATCACGGTCATCTCAAGCCATAAAGCTATTCGCTTATTGAAAAACGGATGTCAAGCTTTCTTAGCTCATGTCACGATTTAAACAAAATACGCCGCTTTTGAACGATATTTCTATTGTTAATAAATTTCCGACGATTCTCAAGAACTTCCCGGCCTACCCCAAAGCGTGAAATTGAATTTTGTATCGAATTTTGAACCCCAGACAAAACCTATTTCCAAAGCCCCATATCGAATGGCTTCTATTGAACTTCGTGAGTTAAAGACCCAACCGCAGGAATTGTTAGACATGGCTTTATTCATCCTAGTACTTCTCCTGGGGTGCTCCTGCTCTATTCGTGAAGAAGAAAGATGGGAGTATGCGATTTGTATTGATTATCTGGAGTTCAATCATGTCACCATCAAAATAGGTATCCATTGCCACGTATTGATGACCTGTTCGACCAATTGCAAGGAGCCAAATTCTTTTCAAAGATCGATCTTCGTCCGGATATCACCAATTAAAGATTAGAACCACCGACATTCCAAAGACGGCTTTCGTAACTCCCAGACGGCATTATGAATTCCTAGTCATGTCCTTTCGATCGACTAATGCCCCCGCCGCCTTCATGGATATGATGAACCGAGTATTCAAGGAATATTTAGATCACTTTGTGGTAGTCTTTATTGATGTCATCCTTATTTATTCCAAAAGCCGTGAAGATCATGAGCAACACTTGAGGTCGACACTCTAAAAAGCTTCGTGAATATAAGCTTTATGCCAAGTTGAAGAAATGTGAGTTCGCTTGAAGAAGTAGCATTCCTTGGGCACGTGGTATCAAGTCATGGAATATCTATTGACCCAAAGAAAGATTGAAGCTATTCAAAGTCGGGAACAACCTAAATCAAAGGTGATCAAGCACGTAGCTTTCTCGGCTTAATGGTTATTATCGGAGATTCGTGGAAGGATTTTTTCTAATCGCTACTCCATCGACAACCGACTCAAAAGATACAAAGTTCGGTTGGAGCGAAGAATGTGAGAAGAGTTTTCAAGAACTCAAGAGGAGACTTATTTCAAAGACTGCTCGACAATACCATCCGCCTTGAGGGATTTGTCATCTACATGATGATGCTTCAGCAAAGGGTTGGGATGTGTTCTCATGCAACATGGAAAAGTTATAGTTTATGCCTCATGACAACTCAAAGAATATGAGAGGAATTATCCTACTCATGATCTAGAGTTGGCAAATTGTTGTCTTTGCACTTAAAATTTGGAGGCATTACTTGTATGGGGAGAAAGTGGAGATCTTTACGGATCATAAAAGCCTCAAATATATCTTCACTCAAAAGGAACTCAACACGCGACAACGACGTTGGCTTGAACTGCTGAAAGATTATGATCATACCATCCAATACCATCCTCGAAAAGTTTAACGTGGTAGCCGACGATCGAGTAGAAGATTATATGCAATTACGAAAGTGCGTTATTGTCAACGCAAAGGCCCATTTTGTGTGACTTGCAAAGGATGGAGATAGAGTTAAAGACTCTGTGGACACATGTGATGATAACGAGTATACGAGTAGAACCGATTTTAATCGATAAAGTTAAAGTCGCTCGCCAAGCTATGCACTGGAGCCGATGCGTATGAGGAAGAAAGTGCAAGAAGGTGCTATGCCGGAAGCAAGAATCGATGAAGAAGGAATACTTCGAGTCAACTCTAGACTTTGTGTTCCTAACGACCCTGATTTAAAGTATAATATCATGATGGAGGCGCACAACACACCATTTGCAATCCATCCTGGGAGTACCAAAATGTATCATGATATTCGTCATACATTTTGGTGGAGCAATATGAAGAGAGAGATAGCGCTGTTTATCTCAAGGTGTCTAACTTGTCAACGAAGTTAAAGCGAGCATCAAGTACCAAAAGGTCCATCGCAACCACTTGAAATTCCAGAATGGAAGTGGGAGCACATTACCATGGATTTCAACACGGCCTTCCTAAGGTTTCTCAAGGCATTGATGCGATTTGGGTCATTGTTGATAGATTGATCAAGTCCGCTCATTTTTACCGACACGAGAAACTTATACACTTAAACGCCTTGCTCAGTATGTACATAAACGAGATTGTAAGATCCGCATGGTATGCCCAGATCCATAGTTTATGATCGAGACCCAAGATTCACTTCACGATTTTGGGTTAGTTTGCAAAAAGCTATGGGCACAGACTTCACGATTTAGCTCTAAGATATCATCCTCGACGGGACGGACAATCGAGAGAGGACTATTCAAACTCTTCAAGATCTATTAAGACTCTATGTCCTTGATTTCAAGGGAGTTGGGACAAGTTCTTACCATGGTGGAGTTTTCCTACAACAACAGCTTATCAAGCAAGTATCGCATGGCTCCATTCAAGTGCCAGATGGAAGAAAGTGTCGTTCTCCAAAGATGTTGGGATGAGGTGGGTAAAGCAACGTTGTTGGGACCAGAGTTGGTACGTATGACTACTTTTAAAAGATTCAAACGATCCGACAACGATAAAAACCTCACAAAATCGATAAAAGAGTTATGCCGATCTTCATCGAAAGGACGTGGAATTCGATATAGAGATCATGTGTTGTTAAGAGTTTCTCCATGGAAAGGAGTTACAAGATTTGGAAAGAGAGGAAAACTTAATCCTCGATTCATCGGCCCATTTTTTAATCCTCGATCGAGTAGGAACCGTGGCCTATAGACTCGCTTTTACCGCCAAATATGTCTCGTGTTCATAACGCTTTTCACATATCCATGTTACGTGTAAATATGTGAAAGACCCGAACCATATTATTGAAAGTTAGAACCGATTTAAATAGCGGAAGATTTGACGATGAAGAGGTTCCCTGCTCAAATTTTGATAAGAAGGAACATATTCTACGCCCAAGGTTATACCTCAAGTCAAAGTTTTGTGGAGGAACCACGATGTTGAGGAAATGACTGGGAGTTAGAATCAAATGAAATCAAGGTATCCTTACCTCTTCGATATACCGTGTGCACGTACTCTAATTTCGAGGGCTTAAATTTCATAAGAATGGGAGGTCAGTAAGACCCCAAAGCTTTTTATAAATAAAGATGAATTTTCTATAAATATTATTTTTGAATATTATGGAATAAATTTGATATAATGTTATAGTTGTGGGTAATATTTATAAATTTTGCAAAAGTAAACAAGTTGTTATAAAATATTCGCTTGGCTGGGAATATTCTTTTTGTTTGGGAATATTCGTATGATGGCTCAATCATTGGTGGACCCCATTAACTAAGTATTGTCGTAGTTAGAAAACGACAAAATTATCTTTCTATAAAAATAACTACGGAGGTGTTACCGTTAAAACCGTTGAACTACCCTTGGTAAAAGTACAAGAATACGATGTGGTCAGATAAGTAGTAGACACCAGATCGATTATCGATGCTTACGTGAGAAGTCACTTAGCTATACTCAATTATTGCTACAAAGAATTCACGTGATCATATCTCTTATATTATCGATTCAATTATTGTCACAAAGATTATCTCGTATAATATGTTATATTATTAATAATGAGACGATAAGTTATAAATGATTAATAATTGTTGAAAGATTAAAATGTGTTGATTAAAATAAAATGATTTGTGGTAATATTTATTCAATCCTTGATGTATATAAAGAGTCTGTTATGAGACGTTTGTGGTAAGTTTGATTATTTTATGGGGGGCCCATATGTCATCATCTAAGAGTCTCTTCGTCAATAGTAATTACCTTTGTGAATAGTAATTATCTTTGTGAATAGTAATTACCTTCGTCAATAGTATTTACCTTCGTCAATAGTAATTACCTTTGTGAATAGTAATTACCTTTGTGAATAGTAATTACCTTCGTCAATAGTATTTACCTTCGTCAATAGTAATTACCTTCTTCAATAGTATTTACTTCTTCAAGTATAATAGTAATTACCTTCGCCAATAGTAATTACCCCTTCGCAAATAGTAGTTGTCCCTTCAATATTACCAAGAGTTAATCGCCTCTTTGTTGTTCCAAAGGTTAATTACCCTTCGCAAAATAGTAGTTGTCTCTTCAATATTACCAAGAGTCATTTTAACCCTTCGTTAACACTCAAGAGCCACCCTCGCTTTTTCTATAAATAGAAAGCTCATTCCTTCATTATTTCTTACTTAATTCATCAAACTCTAGAGAAAAACTATAGAGAGAAAGAAGAAAATTATTCTCGCTACTTCACTTTTCCAATATTCAGCTTCTTCTAAGGTAGGGAATATTATTTGTTGTAATTCGTAAGGGTGTTATTCTTTCTTATTCATGAAGAGAACTGTTGTTATTCCATTTCTTATTATTCATTGGAATAACTCGTATACGCTGGCTTACCCTAAACTTGGTGACATTCTTCTATTATTCTCGTTGAAACATCCTCGTTTGTGTGTGTTTTACACCGGATTCGGTTCCGCTCTTTTTATTATTATTCTGTTGGAATATCCTGTCTGTGTGTTTTACACCAGACCTGGTTCCATTTTTATTATTCCATCTTTATTATTCTCGCTTGAATATCTCGTCTCAGGCTATACCTGAACTCCGGTTCCATCATTTATTATTCCGCATTTATTATTCTCGTTGAACATCCCCGCTTGGGTGAATTTCACCCGACCGGTTCCGTTATTATTATTCTTTTGGAATAACTTTTGCATGCGGCTATCTATCGATGCATGGTGATTTCTTTTGTTATTCCATTCTTTATTATACCCAGTTTGGTTAAAACTTTGACTTCTATACTCCATGAAATTAGTAGAATATCCTCGATATTTGCGTTTCATCCAAAGATCTTTCATGGAAATATTCTTCCGATCATTCTTGAATTTTACTTTACAAAACAAAGATCATGTCGACAATTTGACGTTAATAATTCTCGGATAAAATAATTCTTGAACTTGTTTTATTGAATTCTTATATCATTGTCATCATCCTCTTGTTTATATTATGTTGAAAGTCATCTCGTACCAGTAGTGCATAGATGGACTTGGTATGATTATGACCGAGACTATTCGATGTAATCATGACCGTAATGTTATAAATGATGTGATGAAAGTCATCCGTGGCTGTAGTGCATAGATGGACTTGGAAAGATTATGCACCGGAGACTATTCGGTGTAATCACGACCGTAATGTTACAAATGATGTGATAAAAATCCTCAAAGGGTCAGAGTGCATTGATGGATGCTTGTTGGCATGATCATGACTATTAATGAATACACAACTATTCTTGGCCCGTAGTGCATGAATAATTGTGGTCGCGATACTAAAGAATATCCTCGTCAGAAAAGTGTGGGTGATTCGATGATGTGGAATATTTATTAAAGTCGAGTCTCGCCTATATAATGTTGATGAAAACCTTTTAAAATCATAAAAGATAGTAGATTTTATTTTCTACTTGACTCTTTTAATGGATCGTCGGTTCCTGTGTAGTTAAACTTGATGTTCATTATATCTTATCGCTTTATCATCCAGAGGCTAATGATAATTTATTCTCGCATTATCTTAGTCATAATATTTCTTCATCGAGCTAGTTGAGCTCACCCTTTCTTTCACCGTTCTCTTCGTGAAATGAGAATATAGCTTGGGATTTAGCCTGGGGAACGGAGTAATGGTCCGTGAGGATAACATTAGTAGTCCTCACTATTCGTGAAATAGTGTGATAATAATTGTAATGAGGACTCCTTTTGAGTTTGTATAATATCTAGTAGACAATATTTGTATTCAAACTCACGCTTTATTCAGATTGCATACCTACGCTTATATTAGTAAGTTGTATTTAAATTCTGTACCATGTATCTGACTACCCAAGATGGGTGATGTATACCTAATTTTGGGGGCGTCACATTTAGGTTATTCTATGTTTATACATATAGTAGTATTATACTGTGATGATATTATTCTAATATTGGAGATCTATATTACTAATATTAGGTCTTCGGATAAAGCGATATAAATTGCATAGCGGTAATCAACGGTTCAGGCAAGTTTGTTTTTGCTTAACTCTACCAAGAGTTGTTTCATTTGGATAAGCTTATGGTTAATCATTGTTGGTTTCCATGAATTTTACTCTGTACATATTACATGTATAAGTCAGGGATGAAAGGCTGATCACCTTCATTACCAGTTGGTTCAGATATATTTATTCATGTTCAATATTTGTTCAGTCAAAATTTTGTTCCTGCTAGTTCACAAATATATTATTGAATTATAGCCAGCCAATTATTCAAATCATTTCAATCATGATATATCGTTATATTATTGAACTTAAACTTGCTGGGCAATCTTATGCTCACCCTTGCTATATCATGATAAACATTGCAGATTAAGACGAACGCGTCGGATACAAGGAAAGGTTAAAGACAGTTCCAGCTTAAAGTTAATGTGTGCGATTAGTTTTGTAATAGTAGTATAATAATAATGTTATGTGTTAAGTAATTTAAGAATTGTGTAGATAAGTTAAGGTTACTCGACCTTGGGAAAATAGTGTGTAAAATGTATTGTATAAACAATTTATGTTTATATCTTTCGCAATTGTGTTAGAATGATTGAACCGGATCCGCGGTGATTCGAGACTCGGATTCGGGGCTCTCGCAGTTGGTATCAAAGCTTTAGGTTATGAACCTTAGGTAGGAATACCTGAGACTAGTAACCGCAATGATTATAATAAGTACTGACTCAAATAGAGTTAGTTAGTCGATAAGATTCAAAGACGAATCTCGGCGATTTATAAGATATAGAGTTCCCTAACTTTGATAATAAAGTTGAACAGTAGTGGTGAATAGATAGAGTCTAAAAGACTAAAAGTACAGTGATAAGATATCATAAAACAAAACGATCAAGATATAGAAATGAATCGTAATATATACGATAAGATCACTCCGTGATCTGATAAGGTTATAATATGGGGAAAGAATCAATCTGATGATTGGAAAGTTTACAGCAAGATTGCTGAGTGTCAGTTGTACTATGAATTGGTACAGATTCAGGAAAGGATTATGAATACGAGTTGAATGAAATTCGTATTGAGAAGGGAGTTAAGATTAGGTGGGGATTTCAATTGAGGACTCGTGTCAGCAGCTGAGTTGTATGATTCCTTGTGTGGGCGAGGAATTGTACTTGGTGTAAATACTACTTAGTTCTGGAAATGATAATCATTGAAATATTTGTGTCGTGCTATTTGCTATATGCATGTTAAGAGGGTGATTCCTTTCTCATATGTATAACAGATAGATAGGTTATAGGTAGAGAATATAAGGTTAAGTATGAGTTTTTAAAACTCATACTTATTTGACATTCTTGATTCATAGTTATAGGAAATGTTTATGAACCCCTCAGCGAATGGACGCCAAAGGTCTGACTAGGACAAGTTCTTGAACTCATATGATTGTGGCAAGTAAATGAACTCATAAGTGTGGTTTGGCGAACTTGGTAGAACTATGTGTAAACAGAGTATTGAGGATTATAGGAGCAGTTAGATTGTTAAGTAAATGATTATTAATGGAGACATAAGTTTTCCGAAACTCCTAACTATGCTAGACTTCGAAATTTTGACATCAAGCTAAATACACACTATGTGCTTTTGAAAAAAAAAAATATGTAGACTCGTAATCATTTTTGAAACGGTTTAAAGTATAGTCCATGCTACTCATTTCAGCTAGACTCAAATGATTGAAAATATCAAAATATATTTTATTTATCACTCATGTACCATGTAACCTGGTGTAGAGATGATAAAAAGGTGATGGAGTTGTAAATACATGAATATTGTGAGACCCCAAATTATTAATAAATAAAATTTATTTTCCTCTATTTATTATTTTGAAATAGTAAGGGTTGATTTGATTAATGTGGATAGTTATGGGTAAAATACTTAAATATTTCGAATAAGCAAGTGGTTATAAAATATTCATTATCAGCTTCGGGGAATATTCGTTTGGTCGTGGAATATTCAGATCGCTTGGGAATATTCGTATGACGACTGCCATGATCTTTTTGTGGGCCCCATAACGGAAAGAGATTGGATGAAGAAAACGACAAATATAAGTTGTTTATAAATAACAACAGAAGTTGTTATCGTTAATCTTATCGTTGGAATACTCGGTGGTTAAAACACACTAATACGGCGTTGTTGAACAAGAAGACATGGTATTGCACCAATTATTGATTCTTACGTAAGAAGGCACTACTCAATAATTGTTCTGTAATTATTGTTTCAAGATTTTATTTTATTGATTCAATAATTCTTTGCATTGATATTTTATATTACCGTTGTTTCAATAAATTGTCATTACATAGTATTTTCCATTATCGAAGCAATAATTCATATTATCCGAATAATATTATTAGATATCATTATTGGCAATGTCTAGAAAGTTCTGCATCTAAGGAGAGGTTTGGTCACCTAATTGTGCGCTTGAGAAGGAGAAATTCTTATTCGAAAGCCCCCTCTTTCCCGGGAACGACACGGTTGCAAGATCTTGTGATTCTGTAATATTATTTGTGAATAATTAATTATTGATTTATATGATGAGAAAATATTGATTTTATGTGGATATAGATGGAGAAAATTTTTAAAATGACAATTGTTGAAAATTAATATTTTATCTTTTTCTGATAAAATAATTCATTTAAATATATTATTTTAATAATATATTAATGGTGATATTTTTATAATGAATGTGGGATATATGAGTATATGAGGAGGAAGAGTATTTTTGTAGCATTAAATGTTTAACACATATTTTGTGTGTTGGTGGAAACAATTATTAACCGAAATTTGATTATAGCTTGTAAAATCGCCCGTTTATGGATTTCGGTCAATTTCTGTTTGGAATTTGGAAAAACTTTCTTCTGCAAAGTTGTAGAGAATTGAATTTCCTATAAAAAAATGAGATTCGAATTTTCTGACAAAAGGGCTATTTATTGTGAATTATTGAAGTTCCGAAGTTCCGAAATAATTGATTTTTGGAGGTTTAAAATATTTTTAATTACAAAAACATTTTTTTCATTTTTGAAACTCATTTAACATGTGATTAGGAGGCTGAATTCAGATTGTTAGTGTGCGTATGAAGTTGTGGAAAAATTATAATATTAATTTATTAAATTTTTTACTTTGGTGTTCTAAGCATTTTCCTATAAATAGGGTGCTTAGGTTAGAATTGAAAATCACACCAGAAACTGAAGTTTTCTCTCTCTATATTATCGAGCGTATTCTTGTGAGTATTTTAAGTATACTTTGAGTATTGCTATACGATGCAAGTTCAAGTCATAGCCTATATCCGGTGTTTTAACTAGAAGTACTGTCTTTCGAGGTAAGGGATGTTATTTTCTTCTCAAATGATATTATTTCTTCAATATCATTATGCTAAAATATTGGTTGGAACTTTTTATCAAATTTGGAACCTTTTCATGTCGGGGTTACTATTCATGAGTTACTATTTATGAGTTACTATTTATGAGTTACTATTCACGAGTACTATTCACGAAGTGTGAAGATGTTTTTGTGAAATTTCTATCTTTTGGTGCTCTGAAAGTTACTATTCACGATATGACATAATTATTCACGAATCACAAAGATTATTCATCAAAAATGAAAATTTTCCTTTTCATCCAAAATATCTATTATGGATACTAGCTTTGATTGTATCCATGTTTTGATCATTCTGAATTTTACTCCACTCGATTACTTATGAAGTATTTTTGAACTTGGATTGTTTAAAATACTTAATCCTTAATATTTGTTCTTTTGTTTCAATTGGATTCGCTTTCCTTTAAAATATTTTTCATCATCCTCGGTCTTAAATGATGATATTATTGAATATCTTTGGCCCAGAAAGTGCAAAGATGAATGATTTTTGATGAATATCTTTCGCCCGTAGTGCAAAGATGAACAGTGTTTAGATGAACATGATTAATCGATGAATATCTTTGGCTCAGAGTGCAAAGATGAATATTTGATTCCGAGATATATATTGATTGATGTTACAGAGGATAAAATATCGACGATGAACTTTTAAATTCATATATGAAGATAGTAGTTTGCATTCTCTACTTAACTCTTCTAATGAATTGTTGTTTTCACCGCAGATTGTTGATTTAAAACCGGTTGTCTATTGTATTCTATTAGATTTTTCCTGTTGAAGACTAACGATAATTTATTGTATATTATCTTAGTCATAATATTCTTCTTGGGCTAGTTGAGCTCACCCTTTTCCTTGTTGTTCCATTTTTCTTCTCGGGGAGGCGAGAATGTAGCGAGTACTAGTCGGGTATGGAATGAAGGTTCTGTAGAGAGTTGTTTAGTAGTCATCACCATTTTGTAAAATAATGTATCAATAATTGTGATGAGGATTTATTTGGTATGTATATTGTCTAGAAGACAATAATTGTATTTAAACTCACAGTATATATGTTGTCGTATTTTGCACGACAAATGTATTAATAAAGTTATAGTTATTTCTGTACCATGTATTTGGCGACTCAGAATGGGTTGGATGGAATGGACCTATTTTGGGGGCGTCACAAATACTTAGTGTGAATTTGATCTAAAATCGTTATTCCACTATTGTATGATGTGTTATGACAAAGTCATATAATGACGGCATCCTCAAACGGACTGTTAATACAGTACGGCATCATGACGTCATTCTCGAAAATATTTTCAAAATTTTTAATTTGCCAACGGGGTTTGGCTACACTTAAATAATTTGATTGAATTAAATTATTGATATGAGTCTATGCTATTTGATTCAGCTAGACTAATGTTTATGAAAACTCTAATTGTGCATTGAAAGAAATTTCCTGAACCAAATTGTTTTGGTGCGGAATCATATGATAAGACTGAGGTGAACTATGTTGTTTGGATAAAATAATCCAATCGGGTAGCGCAAATATTCGCTAGACATGATTAATACGTTATCCATGACGTAAGAGTACGATAGGTTAATCACCTAAAGTACTAGCAACAATAGTGTACCTTCTTTGTGATTGTAAACATACCAAGTAATGTATTGTTTTAGGGTATGAATACCGTTAAAACTATATGTTCATGGTCTATATGACCCCTCAGTACAATTTAAAAACTTTTACTCTTGTGAGTGGTGTATTGGGTAGCATGCGATGATGTGTATGATGGTGTATGGTGTATGGTGCATGGTATAAGGAGTAAGGTGTAAGGTAAATTTCAGGAATGAAATTCTTAGAAGAAGGGGTGAATGTGACAACCCGAGAATTTAGAAAATTTTTAAAATCATACTTGATTGATTTAAGGTTCATTGTTAGAACCTAGACAGAAAATAAGTGTATGAAATTGGTAGTTCTGTAATAAAATTTTAAGGATTTCAAAATTCTGTGAAGGATTTTGGAGAATTATTCAGGATTAAGTATATATGTGTATATGTTCTGTGGATATGGTATTATATGTGTTCAGAATATGTGGTTAAGGGTCAAGGGTTGACCAGATATATTTTATTTGTGTCAAACCCTAATATTATTGACAAATGTCAACGTTCATTTAGAAAACCCTAGCGATGGATAAAAAACCTTAGAAACCGGTTCTGAAACCCTAATTTCAGTTTCGGGAATTCGAAACCCTAATTTGGGAAATTAAAGGCTAAATATTATTGCTTAAGTATTTTTGTGTATATATTAGGGATAACCCTAATTGCTAAATTAGAAAGCCTAATATTTTGTATAAAACCCTAAGGGATTAAAAGTTATGTGTGTAATGAATATGAATATTATGTATTTGTTTATTATATAAATAAATAAAAGAAACTAGGATAATCTAATTATATAATAGGAATAAAAAATTGAATAACTTAAAGGTTATGGTATGGGAGAATATTATTATTTATAGTATATACTAATTCTAAGAGATTTATTTTATACATCTCAATTAATTAATTTTATAATCTAATTATAGCAAGTCTAATTGGGTTAAGAAATTAAGTGTATGTAAGTAAGGATTTAAATTATAATTGAAAACCCTAATTAAATAATTAGGGAATAATAATATTAAAAGTATTGGACTACATAAATTTTATTGCCTAAGAAATTAAATTTAAAGTCCAAAAGATTATTAGAGAGCCCAAACAAGTAAAGGATTGGCCCAACATTTAGCCCAAGGGGTGAGAAAATAAGCACATGTTATTTTCATAGATTTGCTAAGATATTTGGAGAGATTTGTAAGATTTTGTAGAGATAGCAGAGAGAAAGAGAAAAGATATTTGATAGATTTAGTAGAGACATGGAAAGATATGAAAGAGATATGGAAGGGATGTTGGGAGATTTTATATATACATACATATGTGATATATATGCATTTCTCCTACTCTAAATATCCCTCATGTATTTTGCAAATAAATTTTTCATCTCATTCTATATAGATAAGGAAAGAAAAACAAAATAATAGAGAGAAAATCCATGGGGGGCTGCCGTGAGGCTTAGAGAGAAGTAGAAGAGTAGCTTTGGTTCATAGCTCCACCTAGCAAGAAGAAGAAGAAGAAGAAGAAGAAGAAGAAGAAGAAGAAGAAGAAGAAGAAGAAAAACCCAAAAGGGAAAAGGTATAAACCCTAAACAATTAGTTTATGTATTTTTATTTTATTGATTTGGATGAAATAAAGAACTTATGTTTTGAACTTTAAAACTCTTGATCTACATGTTTTAGAGGGTGTTATGTGTAGATCTAACTATTTTAGGTGTTAAAAGTTTGATCCAAAGAAAGAAAAGTAAAACAATTTTTATAAAGCTTAGAAACCCTAAACAATTAGTTTATGTATTTTTATTTTATTGATTTGGATGAAATAAAGAACTTATGTTTTGAACTTTAAAACTCTTGATCTACATGTTTTAGAGGGTGTTATGTGTAGATCTAACTATTTTAGGTGTTAAAAGTTTGATCCAAAGAAAGAAAAGTAAAACAATTTTTATAAAGCTTAGAAAAGCTAGTGACTGCTGTCCCTAAACAGAAAATTCGGGGTTAGCTAAAGTACTCTAAAAATTATGGGCTTTTGATATGTTATAGTACACTCAATAAGCTTTCCATAGACTTCGGAACGGACTAAATCCGACATCGGAGGAGAGAGTTATGACATTTCAAAGTAGTAGTGTCAAAACTATCCAACAAGTGCGGTGCAGTCCACTTGAACGGAATTTCTGGGCAGATATGTTCGGCATGTGGAAAAACATCAGTAGGTAAGAGTTGTAGTCCCGGAAGTTAGCTTCGCGTGGGCTCAAGAATCGCCTAAAAATGTTTTAAAACAAAAAAGTTATGATTGTTTTAGCGAAAGAGGGTAAATCTGGGAAAAAGATGAAAACTGTTGCGAGTGGACATTTTTGGGGTTTGTTTTAGGCTGCCTAAGAGGTCCGAAATAACTGGGTGATATTTTCTAACAATACTTTGGTATGTCGTATATAACATATCCAAAAATCAGATTAATCGAAGTTACGAGTAGTAATCGTGAGAAAATCGCAAAGTGGTTGCCTCAAGATGTTAACAGAAGAGAGCAGAAGAAGAAGCGCTGTCGAGCGCATGGCGCCATGGGCTGAAGCTGTGCTGACTGCGCAATTTTGACGTCCGTTTCGAGCACTGTTTTTATGAGCTTCCATGATCCATTTTCGCGGTGTGAAATTTTTCTAAAATACTATGCCATGAGGTCTATAATATGCCCAAAATTTCACTCTTATATGATTCACGATTTGAGAATTAAAAACTGCAAGGAGCATGTCGAACTAAAATTTGAAGCGAACGCTTAGAAAGCGTCGGCGTCGAACAATTTTGACGTTCGACGTTAGAATCAATTAGGAGAAATAATAAGTCATAATAAATATAATAAAGTCCTACGTGGCGAGATTTGACTATAAGTAATATTTTATGCCGAGAAACTTTCTTTCGGGTATAAATAAAGTAATAAAATATGTAATAAATATAAGTTACATATTTAAGTTTAAATAAAATCTATAGTTGGGTATGAAATTATTTTTTGGTGTTATAAAATATTTTAAGTTATTTTTAAATAACTTTTGAAATTTTGTGATGAATTTCATTAATTAATCAATATTAATGGTAATTAGTTTATTTAATAAATATATTAAATAAATAATGGAAAAATAGAATAAATGTTTTATAAATCATATAAAATGATTTAAGTGTTATAAAGATATTTTAAGTTATCAAATATAACTTTTGATATTTTGTCATGAAAATATTAATATTTTGATATTAATAGCAATTATCGGATAAAGAATTTAATTGTTTAAAAATCATATAAAGGTGATTTTAAAGTATTAAAATACTTTGTGACATTATAAATATATTATAATATTATGACATGTTTTAATTAATGTTTGATATTAAATAAATATTAATGATATTAGAATATTGTGGTATTTATATTATATAAATACGATATTAACGATTTAAAAATCATTTAAAATGATAATAATTATCTGAAAGTTATTATGAGACTTAGAAAAATATTTCAACTGTTATTAAAATTATCTGAGATAATTGTTAAGTGTTAGGCAGAGTTTAATTGAACTTAGACTCGATAAAAGTCCGACTAGACCGTCAGGACGTTAGAACTTTGTCGAACTCAAGTCAGACTGAAATAGTTTGACCTAATACTGAGTCTTATGTGTGTTATAGACTGATAGGGTTATGTGTTATGTGTTTAAGTTATTCTATGTTTATATATATAGTAGTATTATACTGTGATGATATTATTCTAATATTGAAGATCTATATTACTATTATTAGGTCTTCGGATAAAGCGATATAAATTGCAGATAGCCAGAATCAAATCTGCCAGCAAGTGCAAGTTTATTTTTAGTTAACTCTACCAAGAGTTGTTTCATTTGGATAAGCTTATGGTTAATCATTGCTGGTTGCCATGAATTATATTTTGTACATATTGCATGTATAAGTCAGGTATGAAAGGCTGATCACCTTCATTACCAGTTGGTTCAGATATATTTGTTCATGTTCAATATTTGTTCAATCAAAATTTTGTTCCTGCTAGTTCACAATTATATTATTGAATTATAGCCAACCCATTATTCAAATCATTTCAATCATGATATATCGTTATATTATTGAACTTAAACTTGCTGGGTAATCTTATGCTCACCTTTGCTATATCATGATAAACATTGCAGATTAAGACGAACGCGTAGGATACAAGGAAAGGTTAAAGACAGTTCCAGCTTAAAGTTAATGTGTGCGATTAGTTTTGTAATAGTAGTATAATAATAATGTTATGTGTGAAGTAAGTTATGAATTGTGTATATAAGTTAAGGTTACTCAACCTTGGGGAAATAATGTGTAAAATGTATTGTATAAACAATTTATGTTTATATCTTCCGCAATAGTGTTAGAATGATTGAACCGGATCCGCGGTGATTAGGGACTCGGATTCGGGGCTCTCACTGGTCTGGTTAACCCCATGCAAGAGTTTGTGAATCTTTTAACCGCGGTATTTAATAGAACTGGGGCTAATATCCCCGTAAATCCTGGTGTAGCACGAGCTACAACTTTTAAGGATTTTAAAAGTGTGGGTCCGCCGTAGTTCAAAGGAACTACGGACCCTATTGAAGCCAAAACATGGGTGAAGGAAATCAAAAAGGAATTTGTGATAGCAAATGTTGACGAGGCCCAGAAGGTTGCCTTTGCAACCTACATGATGAAGGGAGAGGCCAAATTTTGGTGGGAGGCCAATCAAGCTAGGGCCGGGATAGAGGTTCTAACGTGGGTGAGGTTCAAAGAGATATTTTTTGAGAACTACTTTACCACGAGTATGCAAGAAAGGATGGAGATGTGGTTTCTGGAACTGAAGCAAGGGGACATGACGGTTCCCCAATACGCCACCAAGTTTAATGAACTGGCGAGGTTCGCTCCACACCAAGTGGACACCGAGGTTATGATATGCTGATGGTTCGAAAGGTATGTGAAACCCCCGCTCTATAATCGCTTATCAAGATTCCAAAGTACTTCATTTGGAATCATTTTAGAAGGCAATAACTTAGAAGGTGGTAGCGAGGCGTTGAGCCGCATTTCACAAAGATAAGCAGAATAAGGGGAAAGTGGATGGGGGAGTAAAGATCGAGGGAGCCAGCGGGAGTGGCGAAGGGTACAAACAGAAGGTGAGTTAGCAGGTTACTATCGGAGATTCATTCAGGATTTCTCGAAGATAGCTACTCCGTTAACTAACTTGACAAGGAAGACGATGAAATACGTGTGGACCGAGAAAAGTGGGGACACTTTTCAAGAACTGAAGAAGAGATTAAGTGAAGCGCCTGTTTGTCATTACCCGATGACACAAAAAACTTTGTAGTATATAGCGATGCTTCGCATAGAGGACTTGGTTGCATGCTCATGCAACATGGAAAAGTCATTGCGTATGCATCTAGGCAGTTGAAGGATTATGAGAAAGTTTACCCTACTCATGATCTGGAACTGGCTGCGGTAGTGTTTGCCTTAAAGATATGGCGACATCATTTTTAAGGGGAAAAGTGTGAGATATACACGGACCACAGGAGTCTAAAACATATCTTCACACAGAAGAAGTTGAATATGAGACAAAGGAGATGGCTGGAGTTGATAATGGATTAAGACTGTGAAATCCTGTATCACCCTGGAAAAGCCAATGTAATTACCAACGCCTTCAGTAGAAAGGGTCGGGAGAAGTTGTCTATGTTAACGGCTCAAACTGAGTTAATAACAGAGATGGCTAGGATGGAGATAGAGGTGAAGTTGCCGAGGGAAACAGATCACAGACTATTTGCGACGGAGATACAATCTACCATCGTAGAGAGAGTCAAGGAGGTGCAACTCAAAACTGAGGAGTGTGACCAGATAAAGGAGTGGTTAACCACTGAAAAAGATCTTTAGTACAGTCTTGATAATGAGGGATTATTAATATTTGAAGGAAGAATTTGGGTTCCAAATGAGAAGGAATTAAACGAGCAAGTGTTACAAGAGGCTCATAGTTCGAGGTACTCTATTCATTCTGGTAGTACTAAGATGTATCAAGACCTTCGACAGAGTTTTTGGTGGACGAACATGAAGAGAGAAATAGTTGAGTATGTGAGTAGGTGCTTGACTTGTCAGAAAGTTAAGGTCGAACATCAACAACCAAGTGGCTTGTTACAGTCATTAGAGATTCCGGAGTGGAAGTGGGAGCATATCACGATGGACTTTGTGGTGGGACTTCTAACTACTCAGAAGGGGTATGATGCGATTTGGGTAATAGTGGACCGGTTGACGAAGTCTACTCACTTTTTGCCAATTCGGGTTAAGTATAACTTAAATCAGTTAGCTAAACTTTATGTTAAGGAAATTATTTCCAGACATGGAGTACCAATTTTGATTGTGTCAGATCGTGACCCATGATTCACGTCGAACTTTTGGAGAAGTTTGCAAGAACAGTTGGGAACGCAGTTGAAGTTGATTACGACATATCATCCATAAACCGATGGACAGAGCGAGAGGATAATTCAAATGTTAGAAGATATTTTAAGATCTTGCATCATGGATTTCAAGGGTAGTTGGGATGATCACCTACCATTAGTAGAGTTTGCGTATAACAATAGTTATCATGCAAGCATAGGTATGCTGCCCTACGAAACTTTATATGGAAGGAAGTGTCGAACGCCATTGTATTGGGATGAAGTTGGAGAACGCAGAATGCTAGGACCAGAATTGGTACATCAAACAGCGGATATAGTGAAGCTAATACGAATGTGATTGGTGGTAGCTCAAGACAGACAAAGACAATTTATAGATTTACATCGAGTAAATAGAGAGTTCGAAGTAGGCTCGTATGTATTTCTAAAGGTATCTCCATGGAAAGGAAAGATATGCTTTGGAAAGAAGGGAAAGTTAAGTCCCAGGTTTATAGGACCTTTTGAGATATTAGAAAAAGTGGGAGGGGTAGCCTACGTGGTAACATTACCTCCAGACCTAGAATGAATACATAACTTGTTTCACGTATCTGTATTACGACCCTATAAGCCTGATTACAAACACGTAATAGAGTATGAACCAATTTATATTGAGAAGGACTTAACCTATGAGGAAGTACCAATTCAAATCATCGATCGAAAAGAGCAAGTTCTACGGAACAAAGTTATACCATCTGTAAAGATGTTATGGAAGAACCACGATGTCGAAGAAGCAACGTGGGAATTGGAAGAAAAGATGAAGAAGAATTACCCTCACTTGTTTGTGTAATTTTCGTTTTAGCGAGATTCTGGGGACATAATCCTTATAAGGGGGAGAGAGTGTAACACCCCAAAAAATTGAACCATTTGTAAATACGTTTAAAATGAATAAAATAATATTATTTGTTATTATTATGTGTTAATAAGATATATGTCTTTCTATAACCTAGAGACGTCGGAACATCGTAGTTTTTGAACTACGTGAGAGAATTAAAGTGTTTGAATTTCCAAGACGAAAATAAAAGCTTTCCGAGAAATTTTCTGAAAAATACTATTCATCATTTATTGCTTGGGAATTTTTTTTGAACTTCCAAGAAATACGTAACATCATAATATCAAGGCGAGATGGATTATGTAATAATAATTCAAGTATGGAAAACGCAATATTTCGCATGCGGACTTAATTTAAAAGCGTTAAGTATTAAGTTTCTAATGAAATGGAATGGTGGATCTTGTATGAATTATAAGTCCAACTTGATTAAAGGTGTAAGCCCATGGGGTAGTAATAATTAAGCCAAGTGTTTATTAATGTGAAGCCCATAATAAATTATTGCAAGCCCAAGGTAATTTAAGACTTAAGCTTAAGTTATGATCCATTAGCTAAAAAGGATCCATGGGGCAACCCATAGGTGAATTGATGGGCAAGAACTTGGTGTGGTGGACAAGAATTAAGGGTGATGGCCAAGTTTACTTAGGCTTTAAGTTATGAATAGTAAGGAGGTTAACTAAGGAGGTGGGATGTCTTATTGACCATAATGCCCTAAGCTTAGCCATCCTATAAATACCACACTTGAATTCATTTTTGGTTGTTAGTTTTCATCCAACACAATCAACTGATTTGTTAGAGAAGACAAGCACTTTTAAGTTCAACCTTCATTGTTAGATTTCCAAAGAAAGAGAAGTTAGTCTTCAAAGGTAATGATATTATCTCTTCTATCTCTATCATAGTAGGGTGATAAGAGAAGTGTAACCTAATGAACTTGTATGCTAAGAACATATGAGAAATGGATAAGCAATGGACTTAAGCTGGATAAGTTATGAATAAGTAACTTAAACCTAAACAAGTCATAATCTTATGAAGAACATTGATGAATTATCATATGATTACTCTGGCGCCCCCAAATTCGGGTATCTTCCAACCCGACAAATGGTGCTCCACGATACTACAATCCATATAGTCATTCAATTGAGATAACAACAAAATGAGTGTAATTACTATCTTTGTATTACATTTGTAATAAATCTTTTCCCAGGTTCATAAACTGAATACATTCATTGTTCTTCATAAGTATATTACAACCAAATACACTAATCTATTACAGGACGATTAACTATCCATCTTAGCCTTGGCTTTATCTCTCTTTGAACTCTCAGTTCGTTCAGCTTTAGTTACAAACATATGGTTCAAGCAAGAATGAGCATAACTAGCTCAGCAAGTCTTAACAAAGAATTATATGAATATCACCTTGACAATTACATGCTTTATTTCCATATCTGAATAATTAACTACGAAGCACTATGAAACTTTTGACTAGTACTTCTCATGTCATAACAATAATTCCAAAATATATATAATAGCTTAGGAATGATGAACCGGTCAATAGACCATGAACATACTTTTTTCGTTTTCATATTTGAAAAGGATATCCAACACTAAGGCCATCCACCCGTCTTTACTTACGAGCACTTCTAGGTGATCAGCCTATTGTACTCTATGTTGATCAACACTCTTTTGTTAAACGTATTTACGTTTAACAATTGGCAAACTCGTGTGCCCATCGAATAATCGATGAAAAATACTTTTGTTTGTACATATACAAACTTACCATCTCATCCGTACCAAATACTTGTCATAGGATAGCATTAACAGTTCTATATCGAAAGACTTATAAACAAATCAATCAACTCTTCAGTATTAGTCTAGCCGAGTTAAAACATGCATTAACTCTTTCTTTAAAACCATTCATGCATCTTATAATATGCATCACAAAAAAACTTGGCTAACACGAAGGTTAGACAAGCGTTAAGAAAGACTTGCCTTCAAGCATCTTCGAATAAATAATTCAACAATTCTCAGTCTTTACAAGATCTACATGATATATTCATATAGCGCACTATAATTAGTATCAAACAACTAACTTTATTCTCCCTAACCAACTTCTTTCTCTTTTATGTCTTACTTGAATTAACTTCGTTATTAAAGTCGATTTGACTTTCTATACTTTGTTACGGCTGATTAATGTTTTTATGTTATTAACCGACATTCGATCATTATTGGTTAAGTACCAACGTTGAACGTCATTTACGGTTTACTTATTATGTTCTCGCATTCTTCGTTTAATTTTTATTAAACCTTACTAAATCTTCTTACATTATCACCTTATAAGTGATTTAAGTTCAGTCTTATTAAGTACATTAAGTACCTTCAATGTTGTACCTTAGGTCTACATTCAAATGGAACAAAACCTAACTTGGTCAACATTTTTTTACTGCCGGCGTTGCGGCGCGACATCCCTAGTATTTTAGTGGCGGCTAAGTGCAAGTTAATCAGGGACTCAATGAGAGTCTGGGCGGCACAAGACGACTACTTTTTATTGGTTTTTGGCTGCATGGCCGCTTTCTGCACACTGCCATTGGCCAAAACAGTCCACTTTTCTAACGAAACTCCCGGTTTCTTAATTTGTTCGTTTTACATCCGAATTGACCTATTCGAAAGCCTACAACTCACAAATCACATCCTTTACGTGTTCATATAAGAATTTCACATTTTTGAATTCGTTAACTCAGAATTCACCTTTGAGTTCATTTTGAGCGTTCGTTTAACGTTTTTGACCGTTCAATACTCGTTTTCTTCGTTATAAGTCGGAATACGACGATTCTTGCGTCAACGACTCTTAATTACCTTATCTCATGTGTTGACATTGGAAACCAACACTTTCAAGTCACACGGCAACTTTTGACCTTTAATCCGAGATTTCTACGTTTTCAACGTTTAACGTCTATTTTCGCAAAATTCGCCATAACTTCGTTACTCGTGTTCTATAAGCCCAATCAAATGGAAAACTCCATTGATTTATCATAGTCATTCTAACCGAACAATAGGCACATTACTTAGCTATAACAGTTTTCAAATTGTTCATTTATAACTAAGTTCACGTTTCAAGACATTCTACGATTTTTAACTTAAGTAACCACTTACGATTTCTATTTGGTCATGACCTATCAATGATTTGATCATTAATAGACATCCTTATATCTCCTCAATAAACATGCTCCACCAATCTATGATTCTTCTACGAGAAAGAAATCGAAAAAGATGAAGATTACGGTTTATGAGAATTTACCTTTAAAGTAATTCTTGTTCTTAATAAACGTCTAAAGATTTTCTTGGAAGTAGAATGATTAAGTGTTTCTTTCTTTTCTCTCTCTCAATATAGGTTGAACAAGATTTTCAAAACAATAATTAACCAACTCTAGCTTTGTATTTATATGCAACCAACTAAGGGGCAAAATTGTCCAAACTCCACCTCCTTACTATTCCACCTCCTTAATCTACTTTGCCACCAAGTAAAGTACTTGAAGAGCAAGTTGCCACTTTAATTCACCACCAAGTGGCCGACCCACTCCCTCTTACATCATCCCATGGGTTGCCCCATATGTTTTACCCATCCCACGACCCACCGGTTCGACCCGCGGTTTACTTTTAGGATTGGGCTTGACATAACTTAACGTTGGGCCTTAACTTGGTCTTGTATACTCAATTCATTGGGTTTACTATTAATCCAAGTCTAATTAAATTATACCAAAATTCTTTACTCATACTCCATTAATACTTCTCGTATTCTACGCGTACAACTCTCGTAATCTCTTCGTCTAATACTCACACGATATTCGTATTATACGTCGTACTATTATCCATACCATACTCGTATTCATACTAGTATAATACTCATATCTCATATGTATAATCATCAAAATGACTATACGCATTTTATTTCCCTTTCGGAAACCTCTATCACAAACCCTTAGGTTTTAAGTTCGCAGGCAAAAAATTTGTTTGCCATAACTGATATATTATTGGATATTCCATAATATCTTCATATTTTATCATTAAAAGTTTCTCGAAATTTCAAACCCTAGCTCTGAACGAAATTGGATGAATAGTGTTTTTACGAAAAACTTCTCGAAAAACCTTCATTTTCGTCTTGATAATTCACAACAATTAATCCTAGCACAAAGCCAGAATACTAACCACATCCGTATATTCTAGGTCATAGAACGACCTTCGAACATCTTACTCACATAATAAATAATGTAAATTCATTTAATTCACATAATCAAATAAAAATTCAATTTATTCAAAATCCTAAATTCTCGGGCGTTACATTCGTCCCTCCTTATAAGGATTCTGTCCCCAGAATCTCTCTATTCTTATATAAACAAATAAGGAAACTTTTCCTTCATTTTACTTTCGAGTTCCCAGGTTGCTTCTTCAGCATCGTGGTTACTCCAAATTACCTTTACTGAAGGTATTACTTTATTTCTCAAGACTTGTTCCTTCCTATCAATAATCTGAATCGGAAGTTCTTCATACGTTAAGTCTTTTTCTACATGAATAGATTCATATTCTATTACGTATTTGTAGTCCAGTTTATAAGGACGCAACACAGACACGTGAAACACATTGTGTATTCTTTCCATTTCTGGAGGTAAGGCTACTTCATAAGCTACCTCTCCTACCCTTCTTAAAATCTCGAAAGGTCCTACAAACCTTGGACTTAACTTCCCTTTCTTTTCAAAATGTATCTTCCCTTTCCAAGGCGATACTTTTAGAAAGACATATGAACCTACTTCAAACTCCCTCTTCTCTCGATGAGGATCTGCATACTTCCTTTGTCTATCTTGAGCTGCTACAAATCGAGTTCGTATTAGCTCAACCATGTCTGTCGTTGGTTGTACCACTTCAGGCCCCAACATTCGACATTCACCTACTTCATCCCAGCAAAGTGGTGTTCTGCACTTCCTCCCATACAACGCTTCGTAAGGCAGCATGCCTATACTAGCATGACAACTATTGTTGTAAGCAAATTCTACCAAAGGTAGATGTTCGTCCCAACTTCCCTTGAAATCCATAACGCAAGATCTTAACATATCTTCTAGCGTTTAAATTATCCGTTCACTTTGTCCATCAGTCTATGGATGATACGCCATACTCAATCTCAAATGCGTTCCCATTTGCTCTTGCAAACTACTCCAAAAGTTTGACGTGAATCGTGGATCACGATCAGACACAATCGAAACAAGTACTCCATGTCTGGAAATGATTTCTTTGACATAAAGCTTAGCTAACTGCTCTAAGCTATACCTAACTCCTATTGGTAGAAAATGAACCGATTTAGTTAACCGATCCACTATTACCCAATTAGCATCATATCCTTTTCTCGTCGTTGAAAGTCCCACCACAAAGTCCATGGTGATATACTCCTATTTCCACTCCGGAATCTAGTGGTCGCAATAATCCAATCGACCTTTGGTGTCAAATTTTTAACTTTTCGACAAGTTAAGCACTTACTAACGTATTCTGCAATCTCCCTCTTCATGTTCAGCCACTAAAAGTTCTGACGAAGGTCTTGATACATCTTAGAACTACCAAGATGTATCGAGTACCTCGAACTATGAGCCTCACACATAATCTCTTCTTTCAACTCAGAATAATTTGGAACCCAAATTCTTCCCTCAAAATGAAGTAAACCTTCTTTATCAAGGTTACACTTAGTCTTTAGGTTTTCTTTCATTATCTTTTTCATTCGCTCACATTCTCCCGTACTTATCTGTACTTCCTTAACCCGATCCACTATCGTTGGTCGAGTCTCTATTGAAAATAACATTTATGCTGTTTCACTTGGCAACTTAATTTCTAACTCCATCCTGGCCATCTCTTTTATTAACTCATTCTGAGTCGTTAACATTGACAGATTTTTCCTACCCTTTCGACTTAGCGCGTCGGCTGCTACATTCGCCTTCCCTGGATGATACATTTACTCAGATATTGCTTTATTTTTCATAAATCGAGTTTTGCTCAGACAAATTTGAAATTTTCAGGGTATACTCTCATAACATATGTGAACCTACTGTAAATATTTTGGATTTTTTCCATGTATACACTGTGAGATATTCGGGTGTTAATATTTAAGAGTCGTTTACGGAAATAGCCATTACACACAACCTATAACTCAAAACGTGTCCGTTCTTTTTCTACACGTAGATAACTTATCAAGGTACCTCTGTGATTTTTTCACAGATTTTTAAAAGACTTTCAACTGTCCAAAACAGTCCTAAGAAAAATAGGGACAATAGCTTTTTAGGGTTTTAAAACCTAAATACTCTATGTGGACTATTTTAGGGAAAACAGCCCACATGGCTTCAATACTTGCTAGATTTGTGTTCTACCACTTGGGTTTACTAGATAACTCATGTATCTAGCACCCCCCCCTTCGACGGATCACAAATCTGAGTTATAAAACTTGAGTTACACAAGAATTAGTGGAAGAAAAACAAGAGTTTCACCCCTTGGAGAATATATGCTCATTACCTTCCTCTAAATCTATAGTCTAATACACAAGATACGTAGTCCTACACATGAGACATGTAGAACTAGGGTACTTTGAGTAGTAGACCATAACCCCATACATGTTGAGGTAAAAACCGAAAATAGAAGGAGAATAAGAAAAAGAATGGAAGAGAACCTCACCTAGTTTTCTTTGATATCCTTCTTGCTCTTCCAAAGTAGGTTATTAATCTAGGATGCATGAAAAATAACCCCTCTTCCTTACTAGAAAAACTGAACCCTCTCTCTCTTTTCTCTCTTTGTAGTTTGCTAGCTTGGGAGAAAAGAAGAAGAAGGAGAATAAGAGAAATGCAAATGATCTAGCAAATAAATTGGGTGATTAACTAATATCCCCCATACTTTTATTGTCCCTTGGATAAAAGGCTTCACATTATCTCTTCCAATTAAGCCTAATCATGTGATTAAGGGTGCTAATTGAGCTTTCCACCAATGGGAGCATGACACATTTATCTTTGTGTGTAAGACTTACTACTTATGGAACTTGATTAGCTTTATTTGTTGCCTTAAAAGGCCTAATGGGGCCGGTCACTATGCTCCATTTTCTCCTCCATTTTGCTTTTATTTTATTGCACAAATTTGATTAATCAAAAGTCTAAAATACCCTTAATCAAGTGGGCTAAGTATTGGTTTGCATTTTATTTCTTTTGGGCATCTCCTTTAATTGTTTTGGGCCATGTAATGTAAATAGTCTAACAATTTTAGTATATGCTACCCAAATTGTTTATTTAGGGTTTCCATTCCCAATCTTATAAAATTTAATTACTTATACATGTGACTTTATCTCATAACCTAATTAGGTTTACTAGAAATAGGTTTAAAATTATTAGTCACTTGAAATAACAAGATTATCCACTTAAGTTAGTATACATATTAAATACTAACCCTTCCTTATTACCATAACCCTTAGGTTATTTAATTATCTCACCTAATATATAATTAGGTTACGAAGCTTTCATTTAGGGTTTAAAATAAAATAAAATTAGTTTCTAAAATTTGTAATTAGGGTTTCATTAAGAATGTCTGAGGTTTGTCACATAACACCGTAATTGACCAACCCTTATCGGTTTACATATATAGTACATATTTATAGCTTTGAAAAATCAAATATAATTATTATTATATTATTATTCTCATGCCTTGATCAAAATCATAAAATTAGGGGTTGGATTCCATATCGATTTATTGTATATTAACATTATTAATTAAGTTAAAATAATTAACTTAATAATCGAACAAAATTCATATACTAAAATAATTATTATAATAATTTAAAAATCATTGCATATATTATATAAATAATATATGATTATATCTTCATGGAAAATAATTAATAAAACATTTCTACTATAAAATTAATTATGATAAGAATATAATTTATAATGATCAATAATTCTAAAATAAAATTATTTGTAACTATTTATATTTTTATTTATCACATAAGTACATATACATATTATCTTGGCACATATTCCCCATATTTAAAATATATAAAAAAAATTATACTAAAAATTTCTAATTTATTTGTATAGAAAATATCGGGTTGTTACATTAATTCACCCTCCCTTATAAAGATTCCGTCCCCGAAATCACAGTTTTAAAACCTACACATACACGTGTACGTAGCATATACAATCATTGCAAGTAGATCTTGATTGTAAATGATCGTATTGATCTTTAACCTATTCACGTTAAGCTTGTCTATCGGATTAAACGAAAATTTAATTTCTAAAAGAACTCAAATTCCTTCTTCAAAATTTCTTTATAAAATAATTTACTATATATATGAAAATCATGCATAAGAAAATAAAAGTTATACGACTAATACCTGGAATTGCACCACCAGCTGCTGTGGTATCCTGGACCGTCATGTTGTAGACCCTTGCTATTGATTTTGTAGGCTTGCTCGAAGTCGTAGGTCCCGTGATTGCCAAAGTCCCGCTGCCCATTCCAGTATTCACACTCCCTGCCTCCGTCCTCCTCTTCGGACAATCCTTCACCGTATACTCGGTTGACTCGCATAGAAAACACCCATTGTTCATCCTAGGGTTGGGGCAGTTGGGAGAGATATGGCCCTCCTACCCGCACTTATAGCATACACACTTCCCTTTCAAACATTCCCCAGAGTGGTTCTTTCCATAGTTTCCACACTGCACAACTTGCTTCTTAACTCCTTTATGTTTTACATGCACACTTCCAAAATTGCTTCCCTTTCTTTTGTTATTACCAATGCTACTCCTACTATTAACTTCCACGTTCCCAGTTCCTTCGACCTCACTCTTGTTCTTTCTCTCCTTATTGTAGAGGCTCATGGCCTCACTCCCCTCCTCCGCAATAATAGCCTTCTCCCTGAGTTCTGCAAATGTAGGGATCTGCAACACCGCCACGTTGTTGTAGAGCTAGGGTTTTAATCCCAGCTCAAACCTTCTAGCTTTCCTAGCCTCCATATCAACTTGATGCGAAGCAAACCTAGCCAACTCATTGAATTTTGCGGCGTATTCAGGCACCGTCATATTCTCCTGCTTCAACTCTAAAAAATTTACCTCCATCCTAGCCTGCATACTAGAGGAATTTTTTTTTTCAAAGAACAGTGTCTTAAACCTATCCCAAGTAACAACACCCTCTCCTGCCCTTGCCTGATTCGCTTCCCACCAAAAATTTGCCTCACCCTTCATCATGTAGGTGGCAAAAGCGATCCTTTGCCCCTTAGCTACCCTAGCTACCACGAATGCTTTTTCAATCTCTTTAACCCAAGTCTGGGCATCAACATGGTCAGTTGTCCCTCTAAACTCCGGCGGTCCTACTGCACTGAGGGTTAAGGACTTTTGGTGATAACCCCAATGTCAACATCCTCTTGTTTCATTTAATGGAGCAACCTCCATTCCATCATGCACTCAACATAACATTCGGATCATGTTGCATTACATTTGCATCATGATTATCTTGTCACATTTCAAGTGTCTAGCAATCTTTATCCTATCCATGCCATTACATTGCATGAATATAATACAGAGGGGCATCTGTAGACACTCAAAATTTTGCATTCTTATTGCTAACCTTACAGGAGGGCAAAATCATCTTCCAGAGATAACCCTGGAAGTTAAATTAACTCAATCCTGGAGACAACCCCGAGATACTCAATTTTTAATCTCGGAGACAATCCCGAGATATTCAGTTCCAGTCTCGGAGACAACCTCGAGATGTTCAAGTCCAAACCTCGGAGATAACCCCGAGGGATGCAGTTCCAGTTCCGGAGATAACCCCGGAATAGTCAGTTAAAATCCCGGAGACAACCCCAAGACACTAAGTTCCAACCCCGAAGACAACCCCGGGAGGTTAACCACACCTCAAAGATAACCCTGAGGACATTCAGCAGTCATATAAGCCCAATCTCAGAGATAACCCTGAGCAACGTCTACTACATCAGCACAGACCCGGAGATAACCCCGGTGAGGGGTAAAATCATCATTTTGCTACCACGATATTACGTTCACATCGTCTCAACATCATTTTATCCACATTTCATATAGAAGTGTCCCACAAGAACCATAGCTCAAAATCTCGAGTGACTACTACACAAGACAGCACACCGGATAGAATTTGAAGACTTGAAGATCTGGTCATGGACCCATTTTCCCAGCTTCGTACAACCTCTTATCCCATGTCATTATGTAGCTCTCGATAACAACATTCCGTAAAGGTACATCACGCCTCTATCGGATGCCCGGATTGAAAGTTATAAAGGTTCGAGTGGACAGCGCGTTGCACGAGTGCATGTACTTTGAGATGACAGGACCTGGATGGCCCAGGGCAACCCGGGCAGTCGCAGGTAGACCCGCGGCCATCTGGTCTTAAAATATGAGCCTTTGGTTGCTCATTTAAAAAAAAAAGAAATAGAAAAAAGAGAGAACACTTTGTCCATTTCAGTCTGTAAACTTCTAGAGTTCTCTAAACTGAGTGATTGTTCTTTCTAAACAATTGTGAGCTGGTGTTTTGCTACACAGTAAAATTTAAATTGTGGAAATCGAGTTTTCAGGCGTCAAAAGCTATCTGAAGTCTTCTTGACAGCCCACTGTAAGATATTTCAGAATTTAAAGCTTTTTATCACTTATACATATATATATATATATATATATATATATATATATATCTACTAACGTTGAGAGTCGCGTCGTGTGGGTATGCCCGGATTGTCGATCCGTGACTTTTTACTGCTTTTATACATATATATATATATATATATATATAAATAAATATATATATATTATCGAACTATGCTTCAATTGAGCCCAGATATAATATTTGGAGTGCTTACTGCTTTTGTATATATATAAACACTTATGTATATACATCTTTTCATCAAACTCTGTTTGATTGAGCCTGGATATATATCCTAATGCGTTATCGCTTTTTATATATATATATATATATATAAATATATATATATATATATATATATATATTATAACGACTAAGAAATTCGGATTCTTTGTAAAATACGTTAAAGAATTAAATAATGAATAAATAATATTATTTGTTATTACTATGTGTTAATAGGATGAATGTCGTTCTATAACCTAGAAAAAATGGAACATCGTAGTATTTGAACCACGTGAGTGAATTAAAGTATTTGAATTTCCAAGACGAAAAGAAAATATTCCGAGAAAGTTTACGAAAAACACTATTCACCATTTATCGCTCGAGAATTAATTTTGAACTTCCGAGAAATACGTAACGTTATAGTATCGAGGCGAGATGGATTATGTAATAAAAATCTAAGTATGGAAAACGCAATATTTCGCATGCGGACGTAAATTGAGAATGTAAGTATTAAAATCTAATTAAAGGATTTATGGTGATCTATTATGAATTAAAAGTCCAACTTGATTAAAGTGTAAGCCCATGTTGTAAGACCCCAAATTTTATGAAATAAAAGTATTCAAATTTTTTTAAATTACTATTCATGAGTTACTATTCACGAGTTACTATTCACGAGTTACTATTTATGAGTTACCATTCACGAGTTACTATTCATGAGTTACAATTCACGAGTTACTATTCACGAGTACTATTCATGAAGCATGATAAATTTTTTTCGTAAGAAGGCATTACTCAATAATTGTTACAGTAATTACTGTTTAATATTTTATTGATTCAATAATTGCTACGTTGATATTTTATATTATTGTTGTTTCAATAATTGTCACGGCACAGTATTTTCCATTATCGGAGCAATAATTCATATTATCTGAATAATATTATTGGATAACATTATTGGCAATGCCTAGAAAGTTCTGTCTAAGGAGATGTTTGGTCACCTAATTGCACGCCAGTAAGAAGAAATTCTTATTGGAAAGCCCCCTCTTCCTGAAGCGCACTGGTTGTTAATATTGTGATTATGTAATATTATTTGTGAATAATTAATTATTGATTTATATGATGAGGAAAATATTGATTTTATGTGGATATAGATGGAGAAAATTTTTAATGTGACAATTGTTGAAAATTAATATTTTATTTTTTTCTGATAAAATAATTCATTTAAATATATTATTTTAATAATATATTAACGGTGATATTTTTATAATGAATGTGGGATATATGAGTATATGAGGAGGAAGAGTATTTTTGTGGCATTAAATGTTTAACACATGTTTTGTGTGTTGGTGGACCCATTTCTTGACCGAAAATTGATTATAGATCTAGTAAAATCTAATCGTTTGTGGATTTTGGTCAATTTCATTTGGAATTTGGAAAAACTTTCTTCCGCAAAGTTGTAGAGAATTGAATTTCCTATAAAATTCATGAGATTGAATTTTTGATAAAAGAACTATTTATTGTGAATTATTGAAGTTTTTAGATATCTGGGTGTGAATTGATTTTTGGAGTTTAAATTATTTTTGTTAGAAAAACGTTTTTGTATTTTTTTGGACATCATTAACATGTGTGGCTGGTGTTTTTGACCAAAAGGTGGGCTAAGGAAAATTTGTATAATTATATTAATATTATATTCAATTTTCTGCTTTGGTGTTCTAAGCAATTTCCTATAAATAGGGTGCTTAGGTTAGAATTGAAAATCACACCAAAAACTGAAGTTTTCTCTCTCTATATTATCGATCATATTCTTGTGAGTATTTTGAGTATACTTTGAGTATTGCTATATGGTGCAAGTTCGTTCAGCGTTATTCCAGTCAGAAGTACTGCTCTTTTGAGGTAAGGGATAGTAAGGGATTTTAAGGGTTATTATGTTTTTAGTTTCAAAATTTTCTGAACCTTCAAAAATTCTGGAAAAATTTGAAATGATATTTTGATGAGTTTTGTAGATTGTGTCCAAAAATGGCGATTTTTGGATGTATAGATTGAGAGTTATGAATTTTATGAGAAAAGACTATTTTAAAAGTAACCGCTTATAACTCCTTGTGATTAACTCCAAAATTGATGAAATTTTTATTGGGAGTACATCTATATAATATCAGTATACCGTATAAATTTCAGAATTGTTGGATAAAAGTATAATTTATGATAAATATTTAAATATTCGGTGGTTTTGGCCATATGAAAAATAGTAAATGAATTTTTAAAATTTTGAGAAAATATATGTTCAATATGGGACTATGTTATGCTAAATCCCAGAAAAAAATATTTTGGAACTGATTTGGTATTTTTCATGAAAATATTCTAGTTATGAGTAAATGAATTAAATATGTTATGTGAAGTAAAAAAATTGGAAAATATGATTTATTGGCTTGAGAATCATATATGAGGTATATGCAGATTTTTATGAGGGTTTTGGTTAATGATGATGAAATCTTATGAGTTTGGCATTTTAGATGATTAAATGCATTAATTATTAAAGTGTAAATAATTGAATTAAATTATTTATAAGTTTAAGAAATGATTAAAATATTATTATAATATTAATAATATTAGATTATGAGATTTCTAAGTGATTTATAACATTTGGATTAAGGTGTTATAAATATTGATATGGATTTTATTATGAAACTTTATCTTTTCGTGTCGAGGTTGTTTTATACATGACGATACTTTGATTTTATGTATTTAATATCGAAGTACTATTCACTTATAAATTGGTTTCTTCTCCACCAAATTATCGTTGATTTATGAATCTTACTCTTGAAATTAAAACCGTGTTTTGATTATATTATTTTATATAACATTCTTATAACCCTAATGATGATATTTCTTTGACTTGAGTGTAAAGATGAGTAGATTATTGGTATGATCGTGACTATAGGTTCTCTTTGGCCGATGAAAGCAAAAAAGTTGAATTGTTGATTGGTATGATCATGACCATTGAATTTATAATTGAATATTTTTAGCTTAAGTGCAAAGGTGAATTGATCAACATGGTTATAATTATTGTTATATAACTTCTGAAATGATTATGTATTTCTTTGATATATGAATATCTTTGGCTCGTAGTGCAAAGATGACTTGTTGATGAATATCTTTAGCCTGTAATGCAAAGATGAATTATTGATGAATATCTTTGGCTCGTAATGCAAAGATGACCTGTTGATGAATATCTTTAGCCTGTAGTGCAAAGATGAATTATTGATGAATATCTTTGGCTCGTAATGCAAAGATGATTTTGTTGATGAATATCTTTAGCTTTGTAGTGTAAAGATGAACTGTTGATGAATATCTTTGGCCGTGGTACAAAGATGAATTTATTAGTATGATTATGAACATGAACTGTGATTTGGTATAACCATGATCTTTGATGTTTCAGGTAAAGACAAGTGATGAAAATTATCTTTGTCTTGGATGAGGAAAGGAATTTAGAACTACAATTTCGATTATGAGTTATACACGTGATTGTGGATGTGAATTGTTGATTGATGTTTACAGGATAAAACATTGTTGGTGGACTTTTAACATGGAGAAGATAATAGATTTTATGGTCTATTTGACTCTTCTAATGGATTCGCTTCGTTCACCGCAACTATGGTTGAAAAGTTTTATCATCTACCATATGTTCTAAATCTACGATTTACATTGATGAAGACTATTGATAATTTATTTATCTTTAGTCATAATATTCTTTATTGAGCTAGTCAGGTTGCTCACCCTTTTGTTTCACAATTCCTTTCGTGTAATAAAAGTAGTTTGGGTTGAAAGGGGATAACGAAGGAATAGAGTGGTGGTCTATAGATGTTGAGGTGAGGTGAATTTAACTTTGGAAGGGTGTTTTACCACTATCATACAAGATTTCTAATGACATACAAACTCGTGTTATCATAACACAAGGTTGTGCACATCCACTTGCTGAGTATATTTACAAGCACTACCTATATAATCTTGGTGTTTGTTTGGAGTATAATACCCAATTAGAGACAGTGGAGATAATGATATGTCAAGAGAAGACTCACCATTGGGAAGAATATGATAGTAATCTTCTTGTTTTTCTTTGGGGTTTATTCAATCAACCAAGGATAATTGCGTGGCCATATACGATATCTACCATAACCTAAAAGCATGGCCTCCCATGTATTAAGGTTTCTTGAGCACTTCCCAAAGATTCTAATTTCTAAAAGCAGTTTTTTGACTATACCTTTATGTAAGGTGTCATTGTGACGTGCTACAGTTGGTATATATTTGTATCCAAACTCACAGCATATGTGTTGTTGTATTTTGCACGACAATTGTTATAATAAAATTGTAGTTGTTTTCCGTACCATATATTTGGCGACTCAGAATGGGTTGGATGGAATGGACCTATTTTGGGGTCGTTACACATGTGGGATTATTCTTAAGCTCAAGTAGTAATAACAGGAAGCCCTTATTAGATTAATACAAGCCCAAAGATTAAGTTAATTAAATTAACCACTAAGCCCAAAGGATGATCCAATGGGTAAAGCAAGATCCATGGGGCAACCCATGGGTGAATTGGTAACCAAGCACTTTGTGTGATGAGCAAGAACTTTATGTAGTGATCAAGTAAGAGATAAGAGTTGTGGGCAACAAGAAAGGAATAGTAAGGAGGTTAGTTAAGGAGATGGAAGGTCTTAATGATCATTATACCCTAGCTTAGAGACTTCTATAAATAGCTAGCTCATATTTGAATTGTTGCTTGTTATTTCATCCAACAAACTCTCTCTCAAACAACTTATTTGTTAGAGCTAATAAGCACTTTGAAGCTTAACCTTCCATTGTTATATTTCCAAAGAAAGAGAAGTAGTCTTCAAAGGTAATTGATCTTGTCTCTTCTATCTCTATCATAGTAGGGTGATAAGAGAAGTGTAATCTAAATGAACTTAGATACTAAGAACATAAGAAAAGTGGATAAGCACTGGACTTAAGCCGAATAAAATTATGAATAAGTAACTTGAACCTAAATAAGTTATTAACTTATGATGAACGTGTCATATGATTGTCATATGAATTAGTATGTTGGATAAGATGTGAGAACATTGAGTAAAGGACTTAAACCAATAATAAGTGATAATGAAAAGAAAATCATATAGTGAAGAAATTGTTAAGTTATGAGCTTATGAAGAATAAGCCATAACTTAATTATAATATAAGTTGTTGTATCATATAAGTTGAGGTGTCTAGATAATGAAATGGATGTATTTGGAATGATGAACAAATCACTAGTAATGAAGTTTTGCCGGAATTCACATGATTGGACGATAATCGTCGAATTTGTGAAATTCTCGGAATGGAAGTCGTATTTTGTTTTTGAACTCAGAAACGTTGGTTTTCGATGGAGACAAGTCGTATTTGGCATTATAGAGTTGTGGACTCGAAAATGGCTGGATTCCGACTTAGAACGAAGAAACGAGCGTTGAACGTTCGCGAACGTTTATCATTTTCGTTAAAAATGGACTAATAGGTGTAATTTTAGCAAACAAAGTCGAATAGATAAAATTCTTTCATGAACACATAGAGTATGTGATTTGTGAACCGTAGGCTCTTGAACGAGCCAATTCGGACTTATAACGAAGGAGTTACGAGTCCGGGAATCTCACCATTTGAAAAATCACAAACATTTACGCAGCGCAGTCAAGATTGCCATGCGCGACTCAAGCAAATTAGCCATCATTGCCCAAATGACGTAAAGTGAGCCTCAGCCTCAGCCAAAGTGATGCGACACGGTAGCACGAGTCAGTTTCGGGAAATAATGGGTGATGCCAGCAGTCACGGAAACAAGAGTAATAGTCGGTAGCCAGAGCGCTTGACCTTTTTAACCTAGACAATAAAGAATGTTACATGTTGAACTTGAATAGTAATTGATGAAAACTTAATCAAGGATATTAAGGAAACATCGTTAAGACATAATTAAGCCTGAAGTATGAACACTTAGGGTTAAGTTTAGTCAATTACATATGAACATAAGGATGATGTAACGGAATGCAGGAATCTTTAATAACAAATCTAATACGTAATTAGATTGAGAAGAAGGGTAAGATTCTTTAGGAACCATGTATGTTTATTCATGACCTAATTTGCTATGTGATGTTATCATTTACTGTAGAAAACATAAAGACTTAAAGTGCACGTGTTATATCTGTAAGCAGACGCTAAAGGCAAGTACTCTAACCCTTGTCCCAGTTCGATCTGGACAAGTCTTTGTGATTCATGTATTCTTCGCATGAGTTAATGTCTGAGGAAGTCAAAGCCAATTCTTTCGGCTAGACGTATGCTATGTTATTCTATCAAGTATTGACAAGGATTTACCAAACTAATATTGTTGTGGTTTTCAAAAGTAGACTGAGTATGCTAAATTGTTTTGTCGTCAAACGACAGGCACGTGATGTTGCCACAACTTAAACGTATACACGTTTAATGAATGCAGTGTTGATTAACATAGAGTACTATAGGCTGATCACCTAGACGTGCTCGTAAGCTATGTCGGACTTACGGACTTAGTGTCGGGATGATCTTTTTAAAGTAATTATGAAATACTCACGGTCTTGAACCGGAATTGATGTTTTACTGAATATTGTTGTTGTAAAACGTTTTGAATGAAAAGAAGTGTTATTTTGAATTATCGATAGTACTTCATAACTATTGTTCAATTATTGAAGATATACGATTCCTATGTTTCAAGCATGTTATTTTACTAGAATTGTTGTACTTGCTGAGCTAGTTAGGCTCATTCTTGCTTGAACTATATAAATGCAGCTAAGACCAAACGGACCGATGGATCTGGCAAGGATAAAGGGAAGGCTAAGGCGAACCCGTAGCTTGTCTGTGTAATATTATATGTATTGTAATGATAATATTTGATATTATGACAAGAACAGATGTAATGGTTATAAAGAACCTGGGAGAATGTTAATATTACCTTGAATATATACAAGACATATTCGTTCTTTTGAGGTATTTAAATTGAATGATTGTGTGAATTGTAGAACCGTGTAGCACCATCTGTAGGGTTGGAAGATACCCAGATTTGGGGGCGTCACACACATACACACACACACACACACACACACACATATATATATATATAACTATTATTCAGCTTGTGGGCTAGATTTGCCTAAATCGGGCTATTTCTCAATTTGACCAGTTCATGGTGACTAAACTGGAACCTTTGAAGCTGGATAGTTTAGATTTACTCAAATCTAGTTCTTTTTTCTAGCTTTTGTTAGCCTACGAGCTAGATTTGCCTAAATCTGGCTATTTCTCACTTTAACCGATTTATGGTGACTAAACTGGAACCGTTGAAACTGGAATGCTTAGATTTATTCAAATTTAATTCATTTTCTAGCTTTTGTACATATTGCTTTATCATGTGAGCTTAGGAATCATGTGATCACATATTTTGTTTCTGAATCTAGATTCGGTTCATGTTAAGGACATTTGTAGTTGCAGCCAGCTTGTATATTATTCATGGTGTCTGAATTTTCTTAGATAGCTCTCATGCCCACAAGGAGTTTGGCACTGCTATGTATCTTATTTTCTCAAAGATGCTTTGCATCTAGAAAAATAAAAGTAATCAAGCCGAACACGTAATAAAATGGAAGTATCAAAGGCCTCAATTACTATTGAGCACACGGGTTTGAAAAAACCTGTTTTACCAAACATCACTGCTATATCTCATTAAAATTGAACTTTTATACAAAAGTCAAAGCCTTTGTATATAGGTGCAAACGAGGCATAACACTACTTCCAAACAAATGCACATAGACCTACACACACACACATAAATAGATAAAAGTTTAAAATGAAAAGTGGCGGTAACCGTGTTATCACGGAAGTCTGGGGGTGCCTAACACCTTCCCTCCACTTAATCTAGCCCCCGGTCCCTAACGAATTTCGATTTTGCAGACCAGTTAAACAGTGTCTCATCACTAGGTCTTTGTGCAAACCTTTTCTCGGTTGAGTTGGTGCAACCATTTAAAAATACCAACGGGTGACTCTTACAGTCAAATCGTCGACATATACATGTCGGACCTTTTTAAACTTGTTTTTCCAAACAAATCTCACCTAACATGATAACACCAAAAGATAAGAACAGAAAGGGACAAATAAAAATCCCGACGTCGATAATTCATATATCATCTCTCGAGTCTATACAAATTCACATAAAATTGGTGATCAAACAATTCATAAATTAAGCACAAATCACAATAGATGAACTATAAAGATAGATTTATTAAACTGAAATTAAAGTATGATAATCATCATTCCACATTATAGATCCATTGCAAGCTTAATAAAAAAATTAGTTCATAACTAATGAATTAAAAACTGACTAGATAAAAAAATAAATAATCCCAATTTACAGAATCTGAAATAAAGATTAAGATTAGTATAGTGTTAGGTTTGTAATATTCATAACGCAATCAAATTGCATAAAAAGTACGGAAGCGTGTAAAAATCAGAGTTTAAAATTTTACAAACCATATACCCGGATCACCCTTTATGCACAATTATTAATTAAACGAAAAGATAAAGAATAAATCATACCCTTGAAGATCGAGCTTCCTCAGGTACAAGTTCACCTCCAAATCCTTTCGTGTTCAATCTTGAATCCACCGGGTTTGGTTCCTTCCTTTGATCAACGTTAGCTACCCAAATGTTTGGCCTCTAGAGGTGATCCACCAAGGAAGAAGAAAATTCAAGAAGAAGGGTTAGTTGGCTAAACCCTAGTTTTTCTATCTCTATAGAAAAGGTGTACTCCCAACAACTTGGAATTATTACGTATGTTGAAAAATCAACAACCCATATCACCCATAATAAGACTCCTCTTATTTATTGATGTGGGCAACCCTCCTTAACAATTAAGAAATTGGGTTTTATTTAATTAATTAAATTCTTTTAATTAATTAAGCTCCCTAATCTTATTAGGGATAATTAATTAAACTCCTTTAACTAATTTTCCTTCCTAATCCAATTAGGAATAAATGAGAGTACTTATATTAAATTAATTCCTAAACTCTTTTAGAAATTAAAATAATAATAATTGTAATAATATTAATAAGACTCCTCTTATTAATTTATATTTAATATTTCTAAAATATTAAATAATAAATTTTAAGCTATTTAATTTATTCTATCACCATAGATTAAATTAAATATACATAACATATTATTACGATTATGCCATTAACTTCTTAAATAATTATTCTTCCTTTTATGGTGTGACCCTTTAGGTTCTCCATATTAATAGGTTGTGAATAAATCAATTAGAACAATTCTAATCTTATTTAAATAAATAAATTAAACAATTAATTTATTTAAATAATATTTATTCTACAATAAGGATAAGCCTCCTAGCGATCAACGACTTTCGAGATAATATAGATTTCAACATTAATCATTAAAGAACCTTTGAGTAAATAGTTACCGCACAATTCAATCCTTCCACCATACAATGTCCCAATTAAATATAAGACATGGAATTCATTGTCAAGTCTTATTTTATTTAATTATATGTATTTCGATCCTTAAATGCATAACTCAAATAATGCAAATTAGAAACTCCTTTCTAATTTCATTACTCGCCGCCAAGGACTCTTTGGGTTGTCATTTATCGAATCACATATAGACATTTCTCTTCTTTTATTAGAAGTGGTAGATTCTTTATTGATCATTCATTATCTCCATGTACAACTTATTATACCCAAGCATACCCTTTGATATACCCTAAGGGTCTTAAGGAATAAGTCAAAGTATAACTCATCATACACAAGATACTATGATGATCTCAAGTCCAAGGATCACTTGTACTACTATCACTACAGGAATTCCTATTGACAGCAAATAAAACTCCATTAGGTATTCCTTAGCGAGCCACGCTCAAATGAACTTATTCTCTAATAAGCACCTACATACTTGCTTTAGTGTCTCCACACAAATGATCATGAGATCAATCATCCTCATCCAATGAGCAAGCAACGTATGTACCAATCTATCCGGATTCACTAATCCCCAATTTAATAATCCAATGATTGGGAACTATTTTAGTTTTAAGCTTTCTAAGAATTTAGATCTCATTAGAATGATCATCATCATTATTCTAAAAGCATTGCTTAAAACTATGGGTTTATCACATATTATAAAAGCGAAAGATCATGTAGATAATTAAAAGCCTTTAATAAATTAATACTTTTTATTAATAAATGAATAAGATTGTTACAAAGTATATGCTTTATCATCAAACATGATTGGCTTGTGTGCATACTACTTTCAATCTCCCACTTGCACTAAAGCCAATCGTCATGGTAACTCATACTCTTCTTCTCTAAGTGACGATTATCCTGCTGTTGGATAAGCTTTAGTTAATGGATATGTAATGTTGTTCATGAGAGTCCACTATCTCTATAGTGATTTCCCATCTTTCAATGATTCTAATAATCAAATGAAAGTGCCACAACACATGTTTAGATCCAAGATGAGACTTAGGAACTATTCCTAGTTCACGTAATGAACTTTTAATCCAAACAATCAACTTGCGACTTCATTTATAGCTATATACTTTGTCTTTATTACTAAACCAAAGAACTCTTTCTTTGTTTGGAACCTTTCCAATTCACGCACCACTTTATTCAAGGTAACCCTTTACCTTAAAGTGGATTTTTCTCGTCGTCTTGTCCGTCTCGAAAAACTTGAGTCATTAAGCCCTCTAGTTTTAATTCGCACCCACCATGTATGCTCACATCCTTAGTGCTTGGGTTAAGAACTTTAAGATGTTTTTCACTGCTTTTACACGATGATCTTCTCCAGAATATGACCGATCAACATCAGGTCTCGTATATTTCATTGCATACATGATTGTCACTCATGCGATCTCTCTTCTTTGGAGTCTATGGGGACTATTAAGAGAGATTCACTCCATAGCTCATCGACATGAGACATCTCTTGGAGTTTGCCATGCTAAACGACTTTAGCATCAAATGAATATACGTTCTTTGGGTTAAGTCGAGCATCCTCTTAAATCTATCTATATAGATTTATATCCCCAATTAAGATACTCTTCTAAATCATTCATGGAGGAATGTTTAGACAACTTTATCTTTACTGATTGTAGCATTGGTATGTAATTCCTCATCCGTAGTATATCAACATATAATACTAGAAATTTCACGACGCCCCATCGACCCTTTTGTACACACTAGAAGTCTTACCTCATCGAATGTAACTCTGGATCATCATCTTCTATGATGTGTACCTCATCATCATCATCCATGATGAATCCATACCTCCTAGGTATCTTTGGTACTATTCCAGATTTACGATTCGGTTGTGGTACAATAGGTCTATCTACAGGTTCCTCTTATTTGACTTATAGTGTTTTGTGGTTCTCGAACTCTTCAAGATCTATTATCCTCTCATTAGCCCCTTCAATGATAAACACCTTTATCTTAGAAGGTAGTGTGTTTCGCAACAAACACCTTTTGCTAAGTAGAATTATAGAACATATACCCTAAACTTACTTTAGGATGTCCCACAAATCGACACTTGTCAAATCTTGTCCCAAGCTTATCCTTTGAAACCTTTTCACATAAGTTGGACAACCCCTTATCTTAACATACTTAAGATTAGGAATCCTCCCTATCCATAACTTTTATGGAGTCTTGGGGCCGAATTTTGAGGTTACCATTTTCGTAGATATGCAGCCATTTCTAGGACATGATCCTAGAAGGATACTGGAATGTCGGTAAAATCATTATGGACCGCACCATGTCCAACAAGGTACGATTTTTCCTTTCAGATACATCAATCAATTATTACGTATCACGAGGTGTCCATTATGAGAAAAACCATTTGAGATGATCTAGAAATTTATTGCACAAGTATTTATTCCTTGATCTAATCAAAGAATCTTAATACTTTGTCAATTTGTTTCACTTCTGAATTCTTTGAACCTTTCAAATAATTCATACTTGTATTTCACAAATACATACATTCAACTCTTTGAATGATCATCTCCTTTTCTTATACTAATTTGTTCAATATGCAAAATTATTTTATGTAAGTCAAGTATACAAAATTTATTAAGTAATATTCCGGTTCTATACAAAACATTATTATTATAAATAGAACAACAATTGTTCTTAATTATAATACCAAAGATTTCATTGTCCAACAATAAAATGGAAATAATATTTCTAACAAGAACCGAAATACAATAACAACTTATTGACTTAATAGATTTTCCCATAGGCATTGCTAAACTATAAGTTTCTATGGCTAATGTAGCAACCTTTGTTACATTTCCGCACTTAGGATTACTTATATTTGTTTAGCTTTCTACTCGCTTGGTCCTTTTCATAAATCTATATTTATGATAACCAAAAGTCAGTATCCAATACCCAAGTAGAACCTTGACTTAAAGAAAAATTTATTTCAATCATGAACAAAAGCGATTATGAAGAAACTTCACTAAGCTTCTTTGGTTAGCCTCTGCAAGATGCTTCTCGCAGTTTCTTTCCAGTGTCCAGGCTTATTGCAGTGGAAGCAAACTCTTTTGCTATCCGTATCAGTTTTGTTCTTATTATCCTTTGTTTTTGCCCTTTCTATTTTTTCTTTGAATCGTTCTTCTTTTCGGAAGATCCTTTGGCCCCTACCGGAAGACATGATGATCTTTCTTGGTTGGAAAGTGACTCTCAACATTTTTCAATATGTTAAGCAAATCAATTAAGGCGATATCTAGCTTGTTCATATATGAAAATTCACAACAATTGTGAAAGGAGTAGGGAATGAGTGCAAGATCAAATCTTGGCTCAACTCTCCATCCATGACAAAACTCGTTGTCCTAATTGATCAATCAAATTGATTATGTTAAGAACTTTTTATGCGTACTATAGTGCCATTGGCCATTCTAGATCGGAAGAACTCCTTAGATATCTCGATATCTATCGGCCCCACTTTCCTCACCATCAACTACCTTGATGTGCGGGAATATAGTAGGAGCATCCATAGTTTCATGCTGACGCTGAAGCTCGTTACTCATGGATGCGAGCATGATGCATTGAGCCAAGTGTGCATCATCTTGCCACTTTCTAAAAGTAGAAATGTCTTCCTCAGAGGCATTGTCTGCAACCATTGCAGGGATAGGCGTATTAAGGACATAAGATAGCTTTTCAGCTATAAGAACTATTCTCAAATTCCTTAACCAATCCGTTTAATTCGGTCTGATTAATTTAGCATCTAATATGCTTCACAGTGATAGTAATTTTAGACATTGTAAAATTCTGTAAATGAATTTGTAATTAACAACATTTTAACATACATTCTATTATTAATTACCAAAATAAATTAGGTCTTGTTTTAAATTGGTATCTCCCACTATTTTCATCAAACTATATTACCCTCACTTATATAGTTCGGCAAAATCTAATTAAAGATTTGCTAGTGAGAATAAGGATCCCATTTCAAATGTATATAGCCTTGTGGTGACACAACAAACTATATATAAATAAATAGGTAGACAACTTTTGTCAATTACATCAACTATGCAACTCCTCAGATTTTGCCTCTTAGATTATTTTGATCAAGTGGTGGCACATCAGAATCAAAATTATCCAAGTTAAGTCCAACCTAGCACTCCATATATTCAAAAAGAAAATATCATCCTTGTGGTGACACAACAAAACAATATTGTTCAATTTTCTTTATAAGCATCAAATGTGATAAATTAACATCTTAAATACTTAATACTTACCTTGTGGTGACACAACAAACTCATATTAAATATTTAATACTCTATTAATTTTATCATGCTAGAAAGGCGACGACGCTCGATATTCCAAATATCTTTGAACGCTTAGGACTTAATATAAAAATTGAGGGGTTTGTTTTTAATTTGTCTCATCTTGTTTAGCGCGCATGCACATATATATATAAAATACGTGTCATATTAATTAACATGCGAAGCATGTTTGCATAATATATAATATATATATAGTATAAGCATGCACATATAGAATACTATATTCTACCCGGATTGATTATGGACTTTTATTCTAGTTTGGTTCACTAGAGCCACCAAGTGAACTAAAAAAGGTCAAACCCTAGGGGTGCAAAAATAATATTTAAATATAACTATTACATTTAAAACTAGGGCTTTCTATTACAACGGGTCTTCAAGCGCTCCTTGCCCTTGATCTCTAATTCTTCAAAATTAATTCTAACTATTCCTATTACAAAACTATTTAAAATAAATAGAAGCCTTGATCGCGATCGAGGGAAGTACATAGGAGGAGATAGAATTTACATTAAGAAAAATTAGAGAAGGCGAGGTATCTGTGAGACCCTATTTAATAAAACTCATACATTCATGCATCCAACTAAAATAAAATCCAATCGCATTGGTCGATAGTCCATAATCAATCCCATTTATTATCATACACATCACCATATGCATCAATAAATAACATTCATCTCATGAATAATAAACATTTAATATATATATTGATATCATTTAATGGGCAAATTTAGTTAGTATAAAATCTAATTTTGAATTAAAATAAACTCCTTTATTTTAATCCAAATTTAAATCAAAATAAAACTATTTTATTTTAATTTATCTAATTTTGAATAAAATAAACTATTTTATTTTAATCAAAATTTTAATCAAAATAAACTCCTTTATTTTAATTAATTATGGAATCCAATTCCAAGTAAAAAAATCTTTAATTAAAATAAACTCTTTTATTTTAATTAATTATGGAATCCAATTCCATGTAAAAAAAAAATATATTAAAGGAAACACGGATATTCTTTCCTATTCACAAATAAACTCCTTTATTTTGAATAATATGAAATCTTATTCCATATTTAAATAAACTCTTTTATTTAAGGAAATTAGGATTCTCTTTCCTATTCACAAATAAACTCTTTTATTTTGAATAATATGAAATCCTATTTCATATCTAAATAAACTCCTTTATTTAAGGAAAGATCAATTTCAACTCCAATTAGTTATCATGGAATCCAATTCCAACTCTAATTAGTTAGCATGAAATTCTAATTTTAAAATTAAAATAAATCTTTTTATTTTAAGATTAAAATAAACATTTTATTTTAAAATTAAAATAAACTTTATTTTAATTATAAAATAATTAAGGATAACATATATATATATATTAACTTGATTAATATATATATCATATATATATATATATATATCAATGTTATTTAAGATATATATATATATATATATATATATATATATATTATAAAAACATGGTTTCAAAAAAAAACTTGTTTTCGTGCAGGAACTTTCATGACATCCTGTTGTAGTTTTTTTTTTTTATGTAATGACTTGGTGCCACCTTAGGCCACGTGCCATACCATAGTTCCTTGGATTAAAATGCGGTGTTCAAAATTAATGTAACAAAAAAAAAAAAAGCTACTTTTGCGCTTTTCATTATTTATTTGATTTCACATTTTGACTTAAGCTTCCAAAAAAAAAAAAAATCGTGGCCTTGAATCCTGCGCAAATTACATGAAATCATTTTAAAATAGGAATGTTCTAATTTGCCTTGATTTTCGTTGGCCCATTTTTTTTTTTTTTAATTTTTTTAATTTTAAATTTTATACAATAAAATTATGCCCAATTAAATTGTTCTAAACACATATCAATTTATATATCAAATTAAAACAATTAATAATTCGCATAAAGGTTTGGCTCTGATGCCACTGTTAGGTTTGTAATATTCATAACGCAATCAAATTGCATAAAAAGTGCGGAAGCGTGTAAAAATCAGAGTTTAAAATTTTACAAACCATATACCCGGATCACCCTTTATGCACAATTATTAATTAAACGAAAAGATAAAGAATAAATCATACCCTTGAAGATCGAGCTTCCTCAGGTACAAGTTCACCTCCAAATCCTTTCGCGTTCAATCTTGAATCCACCGGGTTTGGTTCCTTCCTTTGATCAACGTTAGCCACCCAAATGTTTGGCCTCTAGAGGTGATCCACCAAGGAAGAAGAAAATTCAAGAAGAAGGGTTGGTTGGCTAAACCCTAGTTTTTCTATCTCTATAGAAAAGGTGTACTCCCAACAAATTGGAATTATTACGTATGTTAAAAAATCAACAACCCATATCACCCATAATAAGACTCCTCTTATTTATTGATGTGGGCAACCCTCCTTAACAATTAAGAAATTGGGTTTTATTTAATTAATTAAATTCTTTTAATTAATTAAGCTCCCTAATCTTATTAGGGATAATTAATTAAACTCCTTTAACTAATTTTCCTTCCTAATCCAATTAGGAATAAATGAGAGTACTTATATTAAATTAATTCCTAAACTCTTTTAGAAATTAAAATAATAATAATTATAATAATATTAATAAGACTCCTCTTATTAATTTATATTTAATATTTCTAAAATATTAAATAATAAATATTAAGCTATTTAATTTATTCTATCACCATAGATTAAATTAAATATACATAATATATTATTACGATTATGCCATTAACTTCTTAAATAATTATTCTTCCTTTTATGGTGTGACCCTTTAGATTCTCCATATTAACCTAGGTTGTGAATAAATCAATTAGAACAATTCTAATCTTATTTAAATAAATAAATTAAACAATTAATTTATTTAAATAATATTTATTCTACAATAGGGATAAGCCTCCCCAAGCGATCAACGACTTTCCAGATAATATAGATTTCAACATTAATCATTAAAGAACCTTTGAGTAAATAGTTACCGTGACAATTCAATCCTTCCACCATACAATGTCCCAATTAAATATAAGACATGGAATTCTTTGTCAAGTCTTATTTTATTTAATTATATGTATTTCGATCCTTAAATGCACAACTCAAATAATGCAAATTAGAAACTCCTTTCTAATTTCATTCTCGCCGCCAAGGACTCTTTGGGTTGTCATTTATCGAATCACATAGGACATTCTCTTCTTTTATTAGAAGTGGTAGATTCTTTATTGATCATTCATTATCTCCATGTACAACTTATTATACCCAAGCATACCCTTTGATATACCCTAAGGGTCTTAAGGAATAAGTCAAAGTATAACTCATCATACACAAGATACTATGATGATCTCAAGTCCAAGGATCACTTGTACTACTATCACTACTGAGAATTCCTATTGACAGCAAATAAAACTCCATTAGGTATTCCTTAGCGAGCCACGTTCAAAGTGAACTTATTCTCTAATAAGCACCTACATACTTGCTTTAGTGTCTCCACACAAATGATCATGAGATCAATCATCCTCATCCAATGAGCAAGCAACGTATGTACCCAATCTATCCGGATTCACTAATCCCCAATTTAGTAATCCAATGATTGGGAACTATTTTAGTTTTAAGCTTTCTAAGAATTTAGATCTCATTAGAATGATCATCATCATTATTCTAAAAGCATTGCTTAAAACTATGGGTTTATCACATATTATAAAACAGCATCATGTAGATAATTAAAAGCCTTTAATAAATTAATACTTTTTATTAATAAATGAATAAGATTGTTACAAAGTATATGCTTTATCATCAAACATGATTGGCTTGTGTGCATACTACTTTCATATAGAACTACCCTTATCCTCACTCAATTCAGAAATCTTCGTGATCTTGCTTCCTTCTGTTCCACTCCTCCAAGAATCTTCAAATTAGGGTTCAAAATTGTAATTGATAGTTGATTGATTGAATGAATAATTGGATTAGCTTAAATCTTTGTAATAGCTGATAGAAACGTCCAAATTCCAGTCCCAATCGGAGCCAAAGTCATTCAGTCCATGCCTCCTCAGTGTTAGAATCAAATCCAAACTCCTTCATTGTCACATTCGCACCCCGCGCCATGGCGAGGGTATTTGCTTGAGAATGCCATGCGTCACGTGGAGTGTTGATTTCTTCCACGATAAAGCATCTAAATTTGAGTAATTACTTTGTAAAACACCCGCCCCGACAGGGTACTAGACTGCTGACTTTTGTTTTCTTGCTTTTCTATGTTGTTTTCCACCACATTGCCACCATTGTACCAACACTAACACGTAATAAAACCTACACACAAAACAAACACAAACACGTAAAACAAAACTAAAATAGACGGAATACACATTGTTTATGTTCAAATAGGTATCCAATTCGTAGGTATGAAACCCACTCATCAAACTCCCCCAAACTTAAATTGTACTAGTCCTCGAGCACAACAATATATAATGCAATGCAGCTAACTACATTCCTACGAATCAAGCTATAATTAGAACACAGTCTATTCATACGGCCTTAAGAAATCAAATAGACATGACAGAATATCATACCAAGACGAATCAATAACTTCTCAATCAATAATCAAATCTTAACATGTTATAACTGATATAGTGCGTGTGTGCTCAACGACCATGCTAACTGATGTAAAGATAAATAAAACACATAATAGGCCTCTTTTAAGGACTCAAATAGCTAAAAGGTAAGAAAACAAAAAATAAACAAGATACGACTAATATCAAACAATTACCAAATTCAAAGGTCAAAATGGAATACTTATGCTTTATTTATTCACATATGGGGGCTTTTCACTCTTTTACCCATTTTTTCACTTTTTTATTTTTCTCATGGGTGTGCAATGTCTAGTCCTCTTATACTTTTCAATGCTACCCCTTAGCGAACTTTTAACCAACGACTCCCAAACCATCAGGCTTTAGGGTGCTAGGTGCATAGACATCCCCTCGGGCGTACTTACTCAAGTAACAAAGGCCATAGAACTAGACTAGCCACGGTGTTTATTCATAATTTTTTCTCGTTTCTTTTTCTTCCTTTTTTTAGTATGTATAGCTTATATCCAAAATTTCCCCCCAAACTTAGGTTCTTGTCTAATCTCAGTCATCACTACCTATTCATGACTTCCTTTCATTCAGACTAGCATTATCCTTAAGAGTTCCATTATGTATCAATTTAGACTCAATCAGTCAACATAGTCTTTTTTTAACGTGCTATCCTGATTATAGGGAGAAGGTTCAAAAATGCCCTTGACTTTTACCGCGATGTCTACCGAGCACCCTATACTTTTTTTTTGTCCAAAAATACCATTAACGTTATAAATTTAAGGTCAATTGTGCCCCTCTTGTTAACAGACACGCCACCTAGACTAACGTGACTGCCACTTGGAAAAAATTTGTTGACGAGGCTGAAGACCAACACTTTTGAAAAAGGCAAAAACATAATAACAAATTCTTCATAGATCTGAACAAAGATCGATCATGAAACAAAGATCTGATTATTGGAACACAACTCAAGATTTCAAACCAAAAATAAGATCAAATCAATTTAAACCAAAATCATGGGAAGAAAGTAACCTATATTGGTATCATGAAAACAAAAACCCAATCGAAACATAAAATTCAACTCCAACCCTCTAACGACGAGATATAGAGGGGTCCGACAACAAATGGGGTAAATGGACTGCTGAAATTCGAGACCGTTTTCAAGGGAAAAGGATTTGGTTGGGTACTTACAACACTGCTTAAGAAGCTTCTCATGCTTATAATGTGAAAAAGCTAGAGTATGATGCTCTGTTTGCAGCCTCTAGGCAGAGTTGGAAGAACTCCAAATCGATTGTTTTGTTCAAGCCCCTGAATCAAATTGCCGGATCTAAGGAATCTGGGACTATAATTTCCCACACATCCCCATCTCCAGTCGTTGAAATGGAATCTTCATCATCGGCAAAAGAATTTGTTGGTATCATTAACAATGTTGCAGTGTACAAAGGACATACTAGATATGGGTCCTGTAAATGATGCATTAGCATTGACTGAAATTGGGCAAGGTCTGGACTTGGTAATGAAGCTTGATTCTCAAATGGGGCAAGGAGTGGACCTAGGTATGGAGCTTGATTCTGAAATTGGGCAAGGAATAGACTTGGGAATGGAGCTTAATTCACATAATTCCCTCTTTTTATATGACTTTGCCCAACCACGAATTTTCATTTTCTCATTTAAGCAAAATAGGGAAGGTTTATAACCCCATTAAAGTAGCAATTATCAACACTTCTTATTTTCATTTTCTCATTTAAAGCTTCAATAGACTTCCTCTCCATGTAACTGATCTTTCAAAAGTCACCCGAAATGAACCGAAGCGTTTCCCTCCAAATCAAATATAAAGTTCACTGGACCTTCAATATTGTTTTCTTCTCCGCCGGTGGAGACATCAAAAAATAAGTTTTCAACCAAAAAAGCCTTAAAACTGCAGGGGTTCTTCGAATTTACTACAATGACTGTAAAGCTTCAAATTCTTCAAGTGATGAAGAAGAAGATAAAAAAAGCCCTCAAAATTTCCGCAGAGTTAAAAGGTATATCAATTAGAAAAAAATGTGGCGAATGATGAAGGGTTTTAGAAGAGGAATCTATGGCGAAGGAAAGAATGGAATTTAGTAGGGTTTGGTGGGTCATCTTCTTCTTGAGCACGAATTGGTGTGAGCTTTGTCTGTGGAACTGAATCGGAAACCATGGCTTGAGTATGGTTTTTCCCACTTTTGGCATTCTTCAGCCTCGTCAGCAAAAAGTTTCCAAGTGGCAGTCACGTTAGTCCAGGTGGCGTGTCTGTTAACGGGAGGGGCACAATTGACCTTAAATTTATAACGTTAAGGGTACTTTTGGACAAAAAAAGTATAGGGTGCTCGGTAAACATCGCGGTAAAAGTCAGGGGCATTTTTGAACCTTCTCCCCTGATTATATCAGTTTCAAATAGATAAAGATCTAATTCATGATAAGAAATCATATCAAAGCCTTAACAGTCAATACTATACTTGTCTATGCAATTCCAATCTCATCATTAGCCAAAACAAACTTTTATCCATCTAATAGCTGGAATCATGCAAGTATGAACTAAATGCAATATAAACAGTAAACTAACTAATATTATTGAGATTTTTAAATTTTTTAGTATTTTTTAAGATAACTCAAAAGAAATAAAAATAGAAAACTAATTTACTAAATTAAACTAAAGATGCAAAATTAAACTAAAGATGCAACTAAATAAATGCATGCATGAACTGTGGCATGAAAACTAAATGCAAACTAACATATGCAAACTAAAGTAACAAACATAAACCAACATAAAACAAAAACAGATAACTAAAACTAAAAATTAAACTCCCCCAAAACTTAACATACACAATGTCCTCATTGTGAAAATAAAACATGAAAGCGTAAGAGGACTTCCCTGTAGTATGCTAAGCCTATGGTGGTGGTGGATTTGGGTGTGGGATTAAAAACTCCTATACGTCATAGTCAGATGGAGGGTACTGTGGCAATGGCTCTGGCACTGGAAATTGGAATTGATCGATAGCGGCATGATTAATTAATTGAAATGCCTCAGTTAATGGAGCATGGTAGTTGTTCATTGTGGTAAACATGTGATCTTGCCTCGCGGTAATTCTTCTCAACTTTCTATCTCCTTCTCTATCTCTCTCATCAAGATGCCTCTGTAAACTGCGAAACTGGGTACTAAACATATACTTGGTAGACCTACTACCCCTCATAACTTCCTCCTCACTAGACACCTCATCAGCTTTGAATTTGTCATCCTCCGAGGTATCCTCTGCTTCCTCTTCCTCAAGAGCGCCAGAAAACATAAAACCTAAACCTCAAGGATGAGACTCCCTTCCAGCCCAAACTGAATATCGAGCAATCATTCTTGAATTAAGAAGCTGGAGAGGTTGCTGCACTGGCTAATCGCCTGACCATCGAACTCCCGACTGCTTGTACAACCCACAGATAAATGAAGGGTGTGGTAGTCCTCCTGAGAATGGCTCACGCAAGCATCGCCAAATTAAAAAGTTAATTATTGCACTGATATCAATTTCAAAGTCCTTCAGTATATCATACAAAAGTAGCACATTTTCCTTAGTAACTTCACTAGTATGCGTCGAAGGGAATAGCTTCGCAACCAGGAATGCATACAAGACCTTTCCATATAAGCTTAGGTCCTTTCTCATAACTAGGTGCCTACCTTTCTCCCCTTCGCCCATACAGTGCCAAGTTTTGATATCCCCGTGAGGATATGGTCATAATTTGGATTGTTATCTCTAAGTTGAGCATATTGACACACTTATGGGGCTCGCACAGGATAATATTCATTTTTTGCCTCAGGACTGAAAGGCACTTGATTTCCCTGCACAAAATGCCACAAATGGTGCTTTATCTTTAGAATTAGCATAGAATTCTTTCACCACATTCACAATAGCAGGATCCAGATCATCAGTGAATACCTCCTAACCCTGTTTATGAATCTGTCTTTGCATTTGTCCATCAAATGCATCCGGCCTCAAATCCTCTCTGGTGTCAGTGCTTTAACCGTGAGATAATCATACTTGTCCACCACATTAACACTCATGAATTTAAGTTTATCATAACTTCAAGTCGGTGGCGATGAACCTTCACTATGTTATCGCTTAACAATAGTTTTTGGTGCCATTCCTCACAATTTCTTTCCATGAATCCCCCAAAATTTGTTTTGGGCAATAACACAAACACTTGGTGTGCACACCACTCATAATATCCCAAAATTGATGACTGTAATCCAATATTTGTGCAAAACTTCATAACAGTAGCTTACCACACTTATTTGACCCAATTAAAGATGATGTTATAGTGTTTGATTAACAAATTTTGGAATTTCCTCTCCTCCCTTGCTACAAACCCGAATAGTGATGAAACCCTAGGTGTTGGTGACTAAAATTAGAGGTTTTGATAGCTATGTGGTGTGGGAGTGATGAATTTGTTGTTTAATTTATATAATATGGAAGTACTGTACGGATTAGATGGAGATTGTGGGTTAGAGATGGGGTTTCGTGGGTTGAGAAGGTGGTTGGATTCGGTTTTGTGCAAGTGAAGTGGGAAAGCCATGATTCTATAGAAGTTATTTTAATTTTTGATTCTGTCTGCCGAGAAGAAGGTAGTATTTAGGTTAAATGGCCATCTGGCGGGCATATCAGAGGACTTCCCAAGCTGTGGTGGGTGTGTTGGGCGGTGAAAAGGCTTACCGGGACGGGGGTATGCTTTCAGTAGGACTCCAATTTTTTAGTAGATTTGACTCGTGTCCATGCACAACTTCATTCTTAGTACATGCAAACCATTAAAACCAAAAATATAAGATAAGTTCATGGAGTTCGAGCAAGAATAGTGAAAATTACTACAATAACTAACTAAGTACCTACGAATTGCACATAATTGAACTACGAACTTCTAAAATTCTTAACTAAGCTCCGAATTATGCTATTTGAAACTAAAATACTGTAAACGACAAGACAATTGGGTTGCCTCCCAATGAGCACTTGTTTTTGAATCTTTCAGCATGAGTACTCCCTGTGTCTATCTTGGATCAGTTGGGACATTTTCGATATGTTGTTTGTTTATCGGACATAACAAACAATGGTTTATTGCTTGCCTGTACATCTATATTTTCAGGAAAGATGTTAACTTACTATCCTCAATTGGCACTTTTAGACCACCAACCTCTCTACAATCCTTATTTTTGACACATGTAGATTCCTCGATCAAATCACTCTCCTCCTTGTGAGTAAGGATTGGAATTTCTTTGAACACTTTCACTTTTACTGCCTGATCGAACAATTTCATGGTCAATTCTTAATTAGGCACGTTAATTAGTGTTCGTCCTTTTGCAAGGAATGGTCATCCCAAGATGATCGGGATGTTCTTATCTTCTTCGAAATCTAATACCACGAAATCAGCTAGAAAAATCAATGTGTCCACTTTAACCAACACATCTTCTACTATCCCCAATGGATAAGTTATTGATCTATCTGCGAGCTATAGACTGATGTTTGTTGGTTTTGCTTCCTTTAGACCTAACTTTCTTTATATGGATAGTGTCATAAGGTTTATACTTGCTCCTAGATCACATAGAGCTCTCCCCGCATCTTGATTACCAATTTCATAAGGAATAGTAAAGCCCTCGGATCTTTTAATTTAGGGGGAAGCTTTTTCTACAGAATTGCACTTTATTCTTCCCTTAACGCCACTGATTCGAATTCATTGAGCTTGTGTTTCTTTAAAAGAATCTATTTCATGAACTTGACATAACGTTGCATCTGCTATAGTGCTTCGACGAACGGAATGTTAATGTGCAACTATTTGAAGATGTCCATAAACTTTGAAAACTTGTCCTTAAGCTTTTGACTTTCAAACCATTAGAGGAAAGGTACATGTTGTGTGATATTATTTTATTTGTCTTCATTCGGCTTTTCTATAACGTTTTCCTTAGTTTTACTTGTCGAATCACTCCCATCAATTGCACAATCCTCATCTTTACTTGCTTTCCTATCAAAGTCAAAAACGAAGGCTTTACCACTTCTCAGTGTGATAGCATTACACTGCTTATGATTTCCTCTCGGATTCTTCTCTATGTCACTTGGTAATGTCCCTTGAGGTCTATTATTCAGTGCTAACGTAAGATGTCCCATCCGATTCTCTGAATTCTTAATCGTCACCGCTTACATTTTTATAGCTGCCACATTACTGGATATGTATTTCAACAATAGTTCCTCCAAATCTGACTTTTTCTCTTGTTATGAAGCTAACTGTTGATGTTGATTTTGGAAACTTGGGGGATACGCTTGTCATGGAGCCTGCTGATTTTGGTTGTTACTCCATAAAAAATTCGGATGGTTCCTTGCCCTCAGATTGTAGGCATTCTGGTATGGATTCTGAGGAATTATGTTATAGCTACCAACGAACTTAATTGCTGCAGGATTAATAGCACATTGCTCTGTCGGATGTTCCCCATCACACAATTCATAAATAAATGCCACCTGTTGAGTCTGTGTACCCATGGGAGCATCCATCTTCTTTGACAATGCTCAAATCTGTGCCGCTAAAGCTGTTACTCTATCTACTTCTAACACCCCAATTACATTAGGTTGTTTCATTCTCGATGTGGGCCACTGGTAGTTTTTAACCTCCATCATCTTTATCAGATCATATGCTTCCTCAAAACTTTTAGCCATAAAAGCTCCCCCAAACGCTGCATCAATACTCGTGGGAAGATTACCATTCAGTCCATTGTAAAAAGTATTCATCTGCAGCCACTTAGGTAGTCCGTGATGCAGACATTTCCTTAGCAATTCCTTGAACCTTTCCCATGCTTCGTACAGAGACTCCCCATGCTGCTGTTCAAATATCGTAATCTCATTCTTTATTTTATATGTCTTCGCTGGTGGGAAAAATTTAGCCAAAAATTTCTGAGCAAGGTCATCCCACGTAGTAATTGACCCAGGCGGTAGAGAATGTAACCAACTCTTCGACTTGTACCGCAATGTGAATGGAAACAAACGAAGCCTAACAGCATCATCAGATACCCCATTGAATTTGAAGGTATCACAAATCTCCAGAAAGCTAACCAAGTGCTCGTTCGGGTCATCATTGGCTAATCCCCCAAAATGTACTGAATTTTGTATCATTTGAATCGTCCTAGGCTTGATCTCTAAATTATTCATTGTAATCACAGGCATGTTAATGCTCGACTAAATTTCAGTTACTTTGGGAGTAGCATAGTCCCTCAGTGCTTTTTGATCCTCCGCAGCCATAATCTCTTATTTATCAAAATTCTCTTTGTTTTCCTTAATCCACTTCCTAAGTCTCTGAAACCTCTGCTCAATGTCGTCCTCGTAAAGAAGCAAATCTAGTTTCTTTGACCGAGTTTGCATACACTAAGTAAGAGAACCTAAAAAAAGGAATAACAAAAGCAAAAGAAAAATTGTTTAACTAAAACTGAACTAATTAAACTGATATTAAAAGTAATAAATCAAATATTATCCCCGGAAACGGTGCCAAAAACTTGTTGGGTAAAATCTAATTACGCACTGCACGCAAGTATACGTGATCAACAAGTCAAGTATCGTTCCAACAGAGACAAATATTAATTTTAATCTAACAATTACCAACTTTGTATTATTTCAATTTTATTAAACTAATCAAATTAATGATTGCAATTAATGAAAAACTAATAAACTAGAAATCCAAACAATTCAACCCAACTTACTACCACAAATTTTAATCAAATAATGGAGAATTAAGCCTACAACTTCACTTTAAGTTTGACTCAGATTATCATACTTCTTTTCAATTCAATTAACTATCTCAGTTCATTAATCAAGAACACAAAAGTAGAATTAGACATCTCTCGATGCACAAACACCATATTAACTTAAATCCACAATTGATAAAATTAAGCCAAACACCCTAATTAACTAATTCACTATATCTCTATATGAATTAAAATCAAATAAGGTTTAAATTCCAAGTTTTTACATGATTACATGTGATGTTAGGTATATCTCTATCCTAAACATAAGTCAAGAATTCCATCAAAACGCAGAAATCAAGAACACATGCTATAATGACCAAGTCTAGATTCATATATCATCTCTCGAGTCTATACAAATCCACATAATATTGGTGATCAAGCAATTCATAAATTAAGCACAAATCACAATAGATGAGCTCTAAAGATAGATTTATTAAACCGAAATTAAAGTAAGATAACCATCGTTCCACATTAAAGATCAATTGCAAGCTTAATAAGAAATTTAGTTCATAACTAATGAATTAAAAATTGAATAAAAAAAATTACATCATCCCAATTTACAGAAATTTAAATAAAGATTAAGATTAGTATAGAACTACCCTTATCCTCACTCAATTCAGAAATCTTCGTGATCTTTCTTCCTTCAGCTCCACTCATCTAAGAATCTTCAGATTATGGTTTCAAAGTTGTAATTGATAGTTGTTTGATTGAATGAATATTTGGATTAGCTTAAATCTCTGTAATAGCTGATAGAAACGTCCTAATTATAGTCCCAATCGGAGCCAAAGTCATTCAATCCACGCCTCTTCAGTGTTAGAATCGGATCCAAACTCCTTCTTCTGTCCGCGCACCCTCGCCCCGGTGGGGGTATTTACCTTGAGAATGCCCACCCCGGCTAGGAACTGATTTCTTGCAACTTATACCCCCACTCGGCGGGGTAATTGCTTTGTAAAACACCCGCTCCAGTGGGGTACTAGACTGCTGACTTGTGTTTTCTTGCTTTTCTATACTATTTTCCACCACATTGCCACCATTGTACCAACACTAACACGTAATAAAACTTACACACAAAACAAACACAAACACGTAAAACGAAACTAAAATAGACGGAATAAACACTATTTAAGTCCAAATAGGTATCCGATTCGTAGGTATGAAACCAACTCATTATGAAGCATGATGGCTTCACCAATGAATACACTTTTGTACACAATAAAATGAAAGTCACCTTGTGTCTTTTATCACCACAAGAGGTGCATGTGGATCAAATTTATTTACAAACAGACCAAGATCAAAAAAAAGAAAGTGAGGAAAAGAAAATTCAAGAGAAAAACAAGGGAGAAAAAGAAAGGAGAATAAAAGAAAACAAATATATTTTCAAAGAAAAGTGATGTGAGACGAGCTTTACTTTCTAAACAACCTATGATTTAATTTGGAATAAAGAGTCACTTTTGAATACTAACGCTAATGAGTTGTTACCTAGTGTTGTTTTTTCCCTTTTATAGGATTTCAAAGATGTATTTCCCAAGGAGCTTCCGCAAGGACTACCGCCTATTTCGGGGAATTGAACATCAAATTGATTTTGTTCCCGGTGCCACCATTCTAAATTGTCCATCTTATCGGAGTAATTTTGAGGAGACGAATGAGATATAAAGAGAAGTTGAGCTGATGGGAAAAGGGTTCGTTAGAGAAAGTATGAGTCTGTGTGCAGTTCTGGTGATCCTAGTGCCAAAAAAGATGGAAAATGGAGGATGTGCATCGATTGTTGTGCGATAAATAATATCACGATAAAATATTGAGACCTCATTCCTCGTTTTGATGACATATTAGATGAATTGCATGGGTCTTGCATATTTTCAAATTTTGATTTAAAAAGTGGTTATCATTAAATTAGGATGCAAGATGGTGATGAATGGAAAACTGCGTTTAAAACAAAATATGGTTTTTATGACTGGTTAGTGTTACCTTTTGGTTTAAGTAATGCACCTATTACATTCATGTGATTAATGAATAATGTGTTACGTCCATTCATTGGAAAATTTGTGGTTGTTTACTTTGATGATATTCTCATTTATAGCAAAAACTTAAAAGAGTGTGCTTTGCATTTAAAATATGTTTTAGATGTACTTAGGAAGGAAAAGTTATTTGCTAACATGGAAAAGTGCACGTTTTGTTCAGATATAATTATTTTTCTTAGCTTTGTTGTGAGTTCACAAGGAGTCCAAGTTGATGAGGAGAAAATTTGAGCGATCCGAGATTGGCTGAGTCCTGCAAATATGAGTCAAGTTCGAAGCTTCCATGCACTCACAAGTTTCTATCGACGCTTTGTTCGGTATTTTAGTGAGATCACAACACCATTGACCAAGGTCATCAAGAAAAGTGTGGGCTTTAAGTGGGGTGATGAACATGAAAAAGAATTTAATTTGATTAAGGATAAATTGACGAATGTTCCGTTACTTATTTTGCTTAACTTTACTAAAACTTTTGAGATTGGGTGTGATACTTCAGGTTTAGGGATTGGAGCTATTTTGATGCAAGAAGGAAAAACAATAATGTATTTCAGCAAGAAATTGAGTGGGGCAACTTTGAACTATCCTACTTATGACAAGGAGTTGTACGCATTGGTTAGAGCATTAGAGAAATGGTAACACTACTTGTGGCCCAAGGAGTTCGTGATCCATATCGATCATGAGTTATTGAAATACTTGAAGGGACAACACAAGTTGAACAAAAGACATGCGCGATGGATGGAGTTTATCGAGACATTTCCATATGTCATTCCATACAAGCAGGGTAAGGAAAATGTCATTGCAGATGCTTTATCTCGAAGGTATGTTTTGATAAATACTCTTGATTCGAAATTACATGGTTTTGAGTGAATTAAAGAATTATATGCTAATGACCTTGATTTCAGTGAAGAGTTTAAAACATGTGAAAAGAATGTTGTAGGTAAATACTTTCAAATCGATGGATTTTTGTTTTGTGAATAAACTATGTATACCTACATGTTCTTTGCTTGAGTAATTGGTTCGGGAATTACATAGGGGTGGTTTGATGGGACACTTTGTTGGTGATAAAACGTTGGCTATTTTAAAAGAACATTTTTATTGGTCTCATATAAAACAAGATGTGGAATGAATTTGTTATAGATGCATTACTTGTCATCAATCTAAATCTCATGTTCAACCCGATGGATTGTCTACACCATTGTCTATACCTAATGAACCTTGGATTGACATATCAATGGACTTTGTGTTAGGTTTACCCAGGTCTAAGCATGGTAATGATTCTATATTTGTGACTGTGGATAAATTTTTTAAAATGCACATTTTATTCCATGTCACAAAACTGATGATGCATCCCATATAGCTGATTTGTTCTTTAGGGAAATTATTTGATTGCATGGTACGCCTAGAACCATTATTTTTGATAGAGATGCTAAGTTTTTAAGCTATTTTTGGAAGACCATGTGGTGTAAATTGGGAACTAAACTGTTATTTTCTACTACTTTTCATCGACAAACCGATGGTCAAACTTTAGTAGTAAATAGAACTTTGTCTACACTATTAAGGGCTATCATTAAAAAGAATATCAATCATTGGGAAGAATGCTTACCACATGTTGAGTTTGCTTATAATCGTTCAATTCATTATGCTCCTAAATTTCGCACCATTTAAGATTGTTTATGGGTTTAATCCTTTAACTCTATTGGATTTATCAACATTAACTATGTCTGAATTTACTAACATGGATGGAAAGAAAAAGGATGAATTTGTTACGCAAATACATGAGAATGCGAGGCTCAACATTGAGAGGCGAATGGAGAAATATACCAAATAGGCCAACGAGGGTCGATGTCAAGTTATCTTTGAATCGGGGGATTGGGTATGGATACATATGCGGAAAGGATGATTTCCGACTCAAAGGCATTCCAAATTGCTTCCGACAAGAAATGGTCCATTTCAAGTGTTGGAATGCATAAATGACAACGCTTATAAACTGGATTTTTCAAGTGAGTATAATGTTAGTTCAACCTTAAATGTTTCTAATATCAGTCTGTTTGATGTACGTGGCGATTTGAGGACTAATCATTTTCAAGAGAAGAGGAATGATGAGGACATGACTAGCTTGGACTGAAAAGAAGGTCTTGGTTTGGATCCGGTGCAAGTACCAGTTAGACCCGTGACGAGATGGCGAGCTAAGCATTTCAAGCAAGGGCTTATGGCGTTAATACAAGCAATATAGGAGGAGAATGGCATGCATACTTGGTTAAAGGAGGATGAGACTATACCCAATGTGATAACCTGGGATTTCGAATAATCCGAATTTTACGAATACTTTTTTATTATTTAATATTAATATTGATTATCAATTTTGTGTCGAGTATTTGTGATATGAGTCTTGGGATGTGGTCAATTTGTGTATTGACTGAGAAAATAAGAGTAGAGTTGTGCTTAATAGATTTAGAAACCCTAACCCTAGTTACGGATAAGGATTCGACAGAAAATACAATTAAAATAATTGTAGTGATGAGTACGTGTTTGTATTGTTTAGAAATTTTGATCAATGATTGATCGGGTAGGATACAATACTAGTAAACCCTAATAAGGGATTAGAAACCCTAATCTCAGGATTAAAAACCCTAACGTACAGTTAGGAACCCTAATCGAATGTCGGGAAACCCTAATTTTAAATTCAGGAACCCTAAGCCCTAATTATGAAACCCTAATCCTAATTAGTAAGCCCTAGTGTGATTAGTAAACTTTGAAATAGTTAGGAAACACTAATTATATTTTAGTTATCTTAATTTTCTATTTTAAATACCCTAATTAGAAAATCCTAGAAACTAAAGTTGTAAAACCTAAGGGTTAGAACCTTAGGGTTAAACCCTAAGGGTTTGGTAAGTTACATGTTTGCCATTAAAATTGCATGTTTAATGTGCAAAATACCTTTCTTGCATTTTTTATTAAGTAACTTGTAAAATTTGCCAACAACTTTAGTTGTACACCAACTAAAGCTCAGCATTTGACTTATATCTCAGCCATAATCTGATCCAACTTGACACCTAGCATCATATACATACATTGTATCTATGTATAAATGATTAAAGAGAGAGAAAGGTTGCCAAAATTACTCATTTGTTATCTAACTCTCAACTCACTTCTCTCTCATCCAAACCTCCGGATTTCTTAAGCATATCAGTCACTAAGTAACCCTCTAGATCATCAAGATCAGTGGAGAAGAGATAGGATCAAGGATTGAACTAGAAATGTATAAACCCTAAGTTCCGTTTTGATCTTGTATGCTTAAACTAAAGTGTTGTTTATGTGTTTATAGAAGTGTTAGAAGATGTTTTAAGATGATCTATGATGATCCATAATAGATCTATAGCATCAAAGTGCATTAAAAGTAAAGTTTTCAAAAACTGCTCAAGAACACTAAAAGTGGTCTGACAATCATATGACCACAGATCTTTCCATGTTAATGTTTTGTGTTGTTTTATGGTTTAAATCCATAGTGTGACATGAGTACTATAATCTAGAAGTGGAATCAAAGCTATTCCATGTCCAGATTACAAGATATAGTTGGTCAAACCCCATTGACCGAGCATGACCGGATGATTTATGGGTAACCCAAAAATCATATAACTGGGTCTGACAACGTTTTCAAATGCCTTCATCTGTCAGGTTTTATGTGTATTGTTTATTTTGTTGTAACCAGATTGTAGTGTGTTGTCGGGACTATAGATTCATGCCATAAGATCCCTTATATCGCAAACAGGATCAGTGTAGTGGATGGTCAAACCAGACCCTTCGATCATGGTTAGCGTTTCTGGAAAACCCAGAAACGAGATGAACTAGTTTTCTGACATCCTTTGACCGAACTAAATCTTAAATGTGTGATGTATTCGGACTGATTTGTTGTTGTATTTATGTTCTATGACATGAGTACTATATGTATGAACCAAGAAATTACTTAAGTGATGACCAGAACTGGAAGAAAATAGAACCACAAAGTAGGCAGTCGAAGCTGTCTCGGTTTCTGGGTAACCTAGAAAGCCTAGAAAGCTTCTAACAACTACTTGGAGACATTATATCTTGCTGATATGTTGTGGTATGACTCTGATATTAATTGATACTTATAGTAATACATGTAAACTACAAGATCGATGCACAAGTTAGCCCAGAAACAAAATTGGACTGAGAATTAAAGTCGGTCAAACAGGGAATGTTGAACACTGGCGTGTCAGTGTTCTTGAGCCAAGAACACCTAAAATGACAGAAAGTGTCGCTATAGCCTATAACGACGGTTTTGAATATTTTTATTTTCTGATTTTCCAGAAATTGATTAAAAATAGAAAATAATTTCTAAAAATTTCAAAATTAGTTTTAAAAATTATTTTAAATTATGAAAAATAACTTTTGATAATTTGGTATATTTTTAATTAATATTTATAATTATTTGAATAATAATGATATTTAATTTATTTAATTATTACATTAAATAAATTAGAAAAATGATTTTAATATTATAGAAATCATTTTAAATAAGAATAAAGTGTTTAAAAATATTTTGAGTTATAAAATGTAACTTTTTAAATTTTTTGATTAATTTTCATTAATAAATTAATATTAATGATATTAGATTTATTTAATTATTATATTAAATAAATGAGTTAAAATAGTTTTATTGATTTAAAATCATTTAAAAATGAGAAAAATGATTTACAAATATTTTAAGCTATAATTAACGACTTTTAATATTTTTATGATAAATTCATTAATATTTAAATATTAATGTTGATGGTTTTAAAATGATTTTAATTATTTTAAAAATCATTTAAGGATAATATTGATGATTTAAAAATATTTTAAGTTATTAATAATAACTTTAATATTTTGACAAGTATGTCATTAACATTTTAATATTATTAAATATTAATGATGATGGGATTAATTAGTAATTAAATCATTTAAAAATGATTTCAGTGTTTGAAAAAATTATTATAAATTATAATAATTGTTTAAAAATTATTAAAATCTTCTGAAAAATATTATAATTGATATATGATTTGTTTAAAATAATATTGGAGCTTTGGGACCGAGTTTAATTGACAATATAAGTGTTAATTGTCGGATAGGGTGACCAGGACACTGAGAATAGACTGCAGTCCAACCAGACCGAACTAGTTAGACTTGATAAGTGTTTATATAGGTTATAAACACTGATGTGACTACGTGGTAATGTGCCTAAGAGAAAGATTGACTGTAAATTACAGTGATACGTGTTGTGATTTATTATTTTAATTGTGAGACCGATATTGTGAGTATAGGTCTTTTGAACGCAGATAATTATATTGTGTAGCAGTAATCAACGCGGAATGCAAGTTTTCTTAACTCAACCTTGAGTTATACTTTTTAAATATTATGGTGGTTAATTATTGTTGATTAGACCATGTCTGAAAATTATTGTTGATTATTCGCAGTTACTGCATGTGTATTAATTCAAATTAAATTAGTCATTCTGAGAATATACTTGGAGAATAACTGTTGTTAGATACTTACATTCGTAGAAGCTATTATTGATAGTACAGATAATTTCTTTCTAATGTCGAATTGTGTTGAGAAATGTCTTAGCTAATTATTCTGGCTAGACAAACATTTGTTATAACTTCATAGGTTCAAGAAGAGAACTTAATTATTATTGACAGATCGATGCCAATCATTTCGGCTAGATCAAGAAAGTGATTATATATTGAAATCATAATATCTCGTTATTATAAGTCAAACTTTGATTTTAAGACTGAGAAGAACAACCTTTTATACAAAAGGAACATTTTTGGTCGTATATTCGACCTTTGCGCGCATGTAAGTATTATGCATAATATAGGGTACAAGAAGTTGGTCATTCTAAGTACTTGCTGAGGGGTATAATTTAATGTTTACCGGTTATCTGATACACCTAGGTGTATCAAAGTCAAATCTATAATAGTTATTCGAGAAGAGAAGTTCAAGATCTAACGGATCGCTCAGCATAAATCTGGAAAACATTCCACTTTGTTATTACGTAGAATTGATTCTTGATTATTCAATAGAATATTGTAGAAACCTTGAAAGCATTGCACTCTTTCATTATCAAATTATTGTGTTGCATAGATTGCGAGAAGACTTGTTAGTAATTAACGAATAATTCAACTATTTCAAAGTTCCTCAAACTTTGGTGTTATTCTATCAAAATAGATAGTCTGTTATTCTTGATTCTTATACATTTATTGTATGTCTTAACTTGCGGGGAAAATTTGCTGCTCACCCTTGCTAAATAAAATATTTCAGCTAGGAACGAAGAGGCCAGCGGGGCTAAGAAGAACAAAAGGAAAGGCATAGTGCTGGAGTAGTTGTAATGAACATTATTATTATGTTGTATTTGTAAACCCTTTTTATATATCTAAAAGGTAAGTTTGTAATGTTAAGGTTAGATAACCTGGGACGAATGTATTAACAATATCTGTTAATGAGATATGTATTGCTATTTATAATTAAATGGGTATATTGATGTTATTATATTGTGGATCATGAGCACCAAACTCGGGGGGTCAGGTAACCCAGATTTGGGGGCGTCACAGGTTGGTATCAAAGCTGTAGGTTATAAACCTTAAGTGGGGTGGGGAAAACCCTAGGATTATAACCATAAACGAGATATAGAATACTCATTTAGAGTTCTAAGTGAGGGATTGACGAAGCGCATTAATAGAAAGATGTGTGGACACATTGTATGTATTAAGTTTGAACTACTGAAGTACTAATCAAGTTATTTAAACTGATTGTAGGATGTTAGGAGAAGATGAAATGAGTGTGGAGATGTTAGTGGCTGTTGCACCAATGCCAGTAGCCGAGGTGCCAGCGCAAAGCGAATCAGCTGAGAAGGTGGTAAAAGATGAACCTGTGATCAATCTGTGGAGTGATCATGACGATTATCTTGAGATGTATCTGAGTGGTGATGAGGAGGCAGAGTCCGAAGAAGCTAAGGTGGAGAAAGAGAATAAGACCCAAGTTGGAGAACAAGATCAATTATCTGCAGAAGTACAAGAACTCTAGAGTAAAGTGTTTCTCTTGGAGGAGTTAGGGAAGACGGAGTGAGCGTTATGAGAAATGACTGAAGAAAGGAATGAGTTGAAGGCGCAGGTGGAAAGGTTGATGACTAAAGGTGATGGATAGTCTGAAAGAACAATCAAGCTGAAGGGCAAAAATAAGAGAAAGAGGGACAACGACAACGATAATTCTGAAAATTCAAACCCGAAGAAGAAGCAAGTCTGTAGTAAGTGTGGAAAGACTCACGTGGGAGAATGCATGATGTGGAAGAACGTGTGCTTCAATTGTAAATAGGAAGGACATATTTCCCTATATTGTCCTAAGCCGAATATGAGGAAGTGTTTTTCATGTGGAAGAACGGGTCACAGATTGAACAAGTGTCCCAGCAAGAAGAAGACTGGTGAAGGGAGTGGATGGTAGACAACTTAGATATAAGCAGTGGTATCTTTTGGTAGTAGGCTATGATATTAAATGTTGTAATATCGAGAACGATGTGTAAGCATATATAAATATATATGTTTGTATGAATGAAATCTTTATTTTCTATATGAATAAAAGATTAAGATTAATTTGTGTGTTCTTAAAACTCATACTTATGGTATACTCATGACTCATAATTATATGAAATGTTTTGAACCTCTCAGCGGATGGACGCCAAAGGTCTGACTATGATAAGTTCATACACTTATATAATTGTGGCAAGTTCTTGAACTCATAAGTGTGGTAAGTTTAATTAACTGGGTATAGCTATGTGTGAATGGAGAATTGCAAGTTTATGTGTAAAGTTGGAGAATTGCAACTTTTTGTGTAAAGTTGTGTGGGTTAATCCTAAAATTTATTAAAAAAGGGATAGTAATATGTGTGAAGTACTAAATATAATATGTGCTATTTGAATAAATATGCGAATATATGAGAAATTTTGTGTTAAATTCTTATTGTGCTATTAATAAGAGTTTGTGTGGAGAAAGAGAATTAATGTAAGATTTTTATTTAAATCAGATCATGCCGTCTAGACGACAGAATCGAAATCAAAGAGAAGAGCAGTCAATGAATAATGAGGGAGGTCAAGCAGACCCGATGCAAAACTTTGCAAATATGATAGTCGAAGTTATGGGGAATAGAGCGCCAGCAACAAGGCGAGAGAACAGCCAGCTAATAGATTGGCTAATTTCAAGGACTTTAAAGCGATAAGACAACCATAATTTAAGAGAACCACGGATCTGATTGAAGCCCAAACATGGGTAAAGGAGATGGAGAAAGCATTCATTATTGCGAGAGTGGCGGAAGAACAAAAGACAGCTTTTGCAACATATTTGATGAAGGGAGAAGCCAATTACTGGTGGGAGACTAATCAAGTGAGAGCTGGTAAAGCTGTAGTGACTTGGACAAGATTCAAGGAGTTGTTCTTTGAGAACTACTTTTCACCGAGTATGCAAGCTCGGATGGAAGTTAAGTTTGTAGAACTAAAGTAGGAGAACATGTCGGTTTCTGAGTATGCTGCCAAGTTCAATGAGTTAGTGAGATTTTCACCTCATTAGGTGGACACAGAGGCAAGAAAAGCGAGAAGATTTGAGAATGGACTGAAGCCATGGATATTCAACAAGGTAGCAGTATTGCAAATCAATGCATTTGCAACTTTAATGGAAAAAGCATTAATTGTTGAAGGAGGGAGCGAATCTGCATCTCGATTTCACCAAGAGAAGAAGAAGAAGACAAGTGATGGAGGAAGCAGTGGTGGTAGTAATCTGAACAAGAGAAAGTGGAGCAAGAATACCTAGTTGGGTAATAAGAGAGAAGAGAATAGGAAAGGGAGGGAGCCATGTGTGACTTGTGGGAAGAACCATTCAAGAGTTTGTTTGAAGAGAAAGGGAGTCTATTATAACTGTGGTCAAGAGGGACATATGTCACCCAATTATCCCAATCCAAAGAAGATACAAGGTTGTTTTGCTTGTGTATCGACAGAGCATCTAGTTCGGAACTTTCCGAAGAGAAATGTGGAGAAGGAAAGTGTCAACAAGGGACCCGATAGCGGAACCTTAGCGATTCGAGGACCTACACAGCCAGGAAGACCAACGACCCGTGCATTCAACATGACGATTTGCAAGAGACGCTGTGAGTGGCTGGAGGTGACGACAATTTTGTTTAGAAATTTTATTAGTATTATGAGTTAGATAATTACTTTGAATTGTTTTCTTTTATAGATCCAAGTCACAAGTTAGAATATAAGACACAAATTAATATTGTGTTGATAAGAATGAATTGATGATACAACTTTAAAAGATTGTAGAGAATAAGAAAGTAGCGATTCCAAGGATGGAATCCTTATAAGGAGGGGAGAATGTGATAACCCGGGATTTCGAATAATCCGAATTTTACGAATAATTTTTTATATATTTAATATTAATATTAATTATCAATTTTGTGTCGAGTATATGTGATACAAGTCTTGGGATGTGGTCAATTTGTGTACTGACTGAGAAAATAAGAGTAGAGTTGTGCTTAATAGATTTAAAAACCCTAACCCTAGTTACGGATAGGGATTCGATAGAAAATACAATTAAAATAATTGTATTGATGAGTACGTGTTTGTACTGTATAGAAATTTTGATCAATGATTGATCGGGTATGGTACAATATTAGTAAACCCTATTAAGGGATTAGAAACGCTAATCTTAGGATTAAAACCCCTAATGTACAATTAAGAACCCTAATCGAATGTCGAAAAACCCTAATTTTAAATACGGGAACCCTAAGCCCTAATTAGGAAACCCTAATCCAAATTAGTAAGCCCTAGTGTGATTAGTAAACTTTAATATAGTTAGGAAACACTAATTATATTTTAGTTATCTTAATTTTCTATTTTAAAAACCCTAATTAGAAAATTCTAGAAACTAAAGTTGTAAAACCTAAGGGTTAGAACCTTAGGGTTAAACCCTAGGATTAAACCCATTAAAATTGCATGTTTAATGTCCAAAATACCATTTTTGCATTTTTTATTCAGTAACTTGTAAAATTTGCCAACAACTTTAGTTGTACACCAACTAAAGCTCAGCATTTGACTTATATATCTCAGCCATAATCTTATCCAACATGACACCTAGCATCATATACATACATTGTATCTATGTATAAGTGATTAAAGAGAGAGAAAGGTTGCCAAAATTACTCATTTGTTATCTAACTCATAACTCACTTCTCTCTCACCCAAACCTTCGAATTTCTTAAGCATATCAGTCACTAAGTAACCCTCTAGATCATTAAGATCAGTGGAGAAGAGATAGGATCAAGGATTGAACTAGAAAGGTACAAACCCTAAGTTCCATTTTGATATTGTATGCTTAAACTAAAGTGTTGTTTATGTGTTTATATAAGTGTTAAAAGATGTTTTAAGATGATCTATGATGATCCATCATAGATTTATAGCATCAAAGTGCATTAAAAGTAAAGTTTTAAAAAGCTGCTCAAGAACACTAAAAATTGTCTAACAATCATATGTCAGTGGCCACATATATTTCCTTGTTAATGTTTTGTGTTGTTTTATGGTTTAGATCAATAGTCTGACATGAATACTGTAATCTAGAAGTGGAATCAAAGCTATTCCATGTCCAGATTACAAGATATAGTTGGTCAAACCTCGTTGACCGAGCATGACCGGATGATTTTTGGGTAACCCATAAATCATATAACCGGGCCCGACAACATTTTTAAATGCCTTGATCTGTCAAGTTTTATGTGTATTGTTAATTTTGTTGTAACCAGATTGTAGTGTGTTGTCTGGACTATAGATCCATGCCTTAAGATCCCTTATATCGCAAACATGATCGGTGTAGTGGATGGTTAAACCAAACCCTTCGATCACGGTTAGTGTTTTCTGGAAAAACCAGAAACGGGATGAACTAGTTTTCTGACATCCTTTGACCGAACTAAATATAAAACGTGTGATGTACTCGGACTGATCTATTGTTGTATTTATGTTCTATGACATGAGTACTATATGTATGAACCAAGAAATCACTTAAGTGATGACCAGAACTAGAAGAAAATCGAACCACGAAGTAGGCAGTCGAAGCTGTCTGGGTTTCTTAGTAACCCAGAAAGCCCAGAAAGCTTCTGACAGCTACTTTGAGACATTATATCTTACTGATATGTTGTGGTACGACTCTGATCTTGATTGATACTTATAGTACTACATGTAAACTACAAGATCGATGCTGAAGTTAGCCCAGAAACAAAATTGGACTGATAATTAAAGTCGGTCAAACAGGGCATATTGAACACTCGCTTGTCAGTGTTCTTGAGCCAAGAACACCTAAAACGACAGAAAGTGTCGCTATAGCATACAGCGACGGTTTTGAATATTTTTATTTTATGATTTTCTGGAAATTGATTAAAAGTAGAAAATAATTTCTAAAAATTTCAAAAATGGTTTAAAAATTATTTTAAATTATGAAAAATAACTTTTGATAATTTGGGATATTTTTCATTAATATTTATAATTATTTGAATAATATGATATTTAATTTATTTAATTATTACATTAAATAAATTAGAGAAAACTGATTTTAATATTATAAAAATCATTTTAAATAAGAATAAAGTGTTTAAAAATATTTTTAGTTATAAAATATAACTTTTAATATTTTGAGTAATTTTCATAAATAAATTAATGTTAATGATATTAGATTTATTTAATTATTATATTAAATAAATGAGTTAAAAATGGTTTTATTGATTTAAAATCATTTAAAAATGAGAAAAATGATTTAAAAAATATTTTAGTTATAATTAATGACTTTTAATATTTTTATGATTAATTCATTAATATTTAAATATTAATGGTTATGGTTTAAAAATGATTTTAATTATTTTAAAAATCATTTAAGGATAATATTGATGATTTAAAATATTTTAAGTTATTAATAATAACTTTAATATTTTGACAAGTATGTCATTAATATTTTAATATTATTAAATATTAATGATGATGATGATGATGGGATTAATCAGTAATTAAATCATTTAAAAATGATTTCAATATTTGAAAAATTATTATTAATTATAATAATTGTTTAAAAATTATTAAAAGCTTTCGAAAAATATTATAAATGATATATGATTTATCTAAAATAATATTGGAGATTTGAGACAGAGTTTAATTGACAATATAAGTGTTAATTATCAGATAGGGTGACCAGGACACCGAGAATATACTGAAGTCCAACTACACCGAACTAGTTAGACTTTGTAACGCCCGAGAAAATCAGATCTTTAATGAATTAAAGTTTTTATTTGATTATGTGGATTAAATGAATTTAATTGATTATTTATGTGAGTAAGATATTTGAAGGTCGTTCTATGACCTATAATGTGTGGATGTGGTTAGTATCCTGGCTATGTGCTAGGATTAATTGTTTTGAATTATCAAGACAAAAATAAATATTTTCCGATAATTTTTCCGTAAAAACACTATTCATTCGATTTTGCTCGGAGCTTAGTTTTGAAATTCCAAGAAACGCGTAATGATATAATATGAAGATGTAATGGAATATCTAATAATATTTCATTTATTGCAAACGAAGTTTTCGCCTGCGGACTTAAAACCCAAGGATTAGTGAAAGAGATTTCCAAAGGGAAATGAAATGCGTATAATCATTTCGGTTATTAAACGTATAATATATGAATATGGTATGAATAGCGGTACGACGTATAATACGAATATCGTATGAATACTAAACGAGAAAAATACGTGAGTAATACTCGTAGAATACGATTAGTTCTTATAGGATTTTGAGTTAAGGACTTTGTACAATCCAAGTGGACTTGGATTTATAACAAGCCCAATGAATTATGAAATCAAGCCCAAGTTAAGGCCAAGGTTAAGTTAAGACAAGCCCAATCCAAGAAAACGAACCGCGGATCGAACCGGCGTGTCACGGGATGGGTAAAATGTGACGCCCCCAAAACATGTATACATCACCCATCTTGGGTCGCCAGATACAAGGTACTGAATTCAAATACAACTTAATAATACAACTGTCGTGTACAATACGACAAAACATAAAGTGTGAGTTTGAATACAAATATTGTCTACTAGAGAGTATAAAAACTCAAAAGGAGTCCTCATTACAATTATTATCACACTATTTCACAGAATAGTGAGGACTACTAATGCAAACATCTGGACCGTCACTCTGTTCTCTGACTAGTCCCAGCTACGTTCTCATTTCCTGAAGAGAACAGTGAAAGAAAGGGTGAGCTCAACTAGCCCAGTAAGAAATATTATGACTACGATAATGCAGTATAAGTTATCATTAGCCTTCAACAGTATAACAACTGATAGAATATAATAGACAACAAGTTTTAGATCAAAAACTGCAGCGGAATAAGCAATCCATTAGAAGAGTCAAGTAAAGTATAAAATCTATTATCTTCTATGATTTAAAAAGTTTTTCATCAACTTTATCGCTGAGACTCGGCTTAATAAATAAAATCGAATCATCTCTGCTCCACGACCAAGGATATTCATGTAATCATCAATGGTCATGACTATATCGAATAATCTCTGGTCATAATCATACCAACAACTTTCCACCACTAAACTACAGGCCAATGAGGACTTTTACCGCATCATTCGTCACATTACGGTCATGATTATACCGAATAATCCCTGGTCATAATCATACCAAGTCCATCAATGCAGGTAAGCCAAAGATGACTTTCAACATAATATAAGCATGAGGATGATGACAATTCAATAAAACAAGTTCAAGAATAAATTTTAAAGATTTATAAGTGAATTTATCCTGAACTTAATAAAGTCCAAATTGTCAACATGATACTGCTTTGTGGAGTAAAATTCAAGAATGCTTAGAAGAATATTTCCATAAAAAGATACTGGATGAAGCGCAAATATCAAGGATATCCCATTAATTTCATGGAGTTTAGAAGCCAAAACTTTAACCAACTGAGTATAATAGAATATATGAAACTGCAAATGGATTTTTGCCCGCCATGCGGTAATCCACGTAGACAGATTATTTCCACCATTTAATAAGGAATGAATACGAAGGATCATTCACCATTCATGTGGTAATCAACATAGATAGGTTATTCCAACAGAATAATAAAGAATGGAATAATGAAGGATTCACCATGCGTGCGATAATTTGCCGCAGACATGTGTTATTCCAATAGAATAATAAATAATGGAACCGAGTCCCAATAAATAAGCGCTGACAAAGATATTACGGCGAGAATAATAAATAATGGAACTGTGTCCCAGAAACGCCTGAGCATGGATATTACGACAAAATAATAAATAATGGAACTGGAGTTCAACAGAAGCCTTGCAGACGAGGATATTCGACGAATAATAAAGAGCGAAATATTAGAAGAATTTCACCATGTATGCGGTACTTAGATAAAGCAAAGTTATTCAATGTAATAATAAGAATGGAATGACAAAAGAATTCACCGGTGCATGCGATAGACCGCATGCATATGTAAAAGTTATTCCAAAAGAATAATAAGTAATATAATAATGGAAGAATTTCACCATGTATAGAATGTGTGCGATATCTGAGTTATTCCAACAGAAAAATAAAGAATGGAATAATGTAAGAATTTCACCATGTATGCGGTACTTTTGCATAGACAAAAGTTATTAGACATAATAATAAAGAATGGAATAACAGAAGTTCTCTTCATGAATACGAAAGAAATAATACCCCTTACGAGTACAACAAATAATATCCCCTACCTTAGAAGAAATTGGATATTGGAGTAGTGAAGTAGCAAAATATTTTTCTTCTTTCTCTCTATAGTTTCTCTCTCTAGAGTTTTAGTGAATTCGTAAGAAATAATGAAGGAATGAGATTCTATTTATAGAAGAACTGAAAGTGGCTCTTGGTCTTAACGAAGGGTCAAAATGACTCTTGGTAATATTGAAGAGACAACTATTATTTATGAAGGGGCAATTAACTCTTGAAACACCGAAGGGGTAAATAACTCTTGGAAAGCTGAAGGGACAAATAACTCTTGGAAAACTAAAGGGACAAATAACTCTTGGAAAACTGAAGGGACAAATAACTCTTGGAAAACTGAAGGGACAAGTTACTATTAAAACTTTAAATCAACGATCCATATTGATTTACTATTATAATTTCAACCAACGGTCTGAGAAATTAGCACATCTCCTCATGGAATAATATTATACCCAAAAATGAATTGGACCGAAAAGAAATATATTTTACGGGTGAATAGTACCTCGTGAATAGTAACTCATGAATAGTAACTCGTGAATAGTATCTCGTAAATAGTAACTCATGAATAGTAACTCATAAATAGTAACTCGTGACTAGTACTCCGACACGAAAAGTGCCCCGAATACCCGATTGAACAATATAACCTCCAGATATCAATTATTATTGAAACAAATGTCGATTTCCACTAACACAAATAATTCTTAACACAATGGAACTATAAAATTCATCTTTAATCAACACGAACTTATTCATTATTAATATTATAATTCACAATATTTAACAACCAGGTCGTTCCCAGGAAAGAGGAGGCTTTCCAATAAGGATTTCTCCCTATTGGCGCACAATTAGGTGACTAAACCTCTCCTTGATAGAACTTCTAGACATTGTCAATATTGCAAATAATAATATGAATAACTTTATCGTCTCAATTATTGATTTAATAATATATCATATTATACAGATGATATTGTGACAATAATCGAATCAATAATATGATAGATATGATGCAGCAATTACTGTAGCAATAATTGAGTATTACTGAGTGACTTTTCACGTAAGCATCAATAATCAATACCGTGTGCTACTATGCAACCACGCGTATTATTGTACTTTTACTACCTGGGTAGTTCAGCAGTTTTTAACGATAACACCTCATAGTTATTTTTATAGAAAGATAATTTTGTCATTTTCTAACTACGACAATACTTTCGTTGTGGGGTCCACCAATGATTGTGTCGTCGTACGAATATTCCCTGTTAAAATGAATATTCTCCGACCAATCGAATATTATATAACCACTTGCATACTTTGCAAAATTTATAAATATTACCCACAACTATAACATTATATCAAATCCACACCATAATATTTAAAAAAAATATTTTGAGAAATTTAAATCTTATTCATAAAATTCGGGGTCTCACATAAAACCCATGGGAAGACCCATGGAGGTGTGGGCCAGCCACTTGGCCACCAAGTAAAGTGATTACTTGGTGGCTAAGTTATTGAGGAGGTGGGGAATAGTAAGGAGGTGGCCCTTTGGACAATTTTGCCCTCCATTTGGTTGCCTATAAAAGGAAAGCTTATGTTGGTTATTTTATGTTTGGTAAACTTTGTCCAATATATATTGAGAGAGAGAAAGAGCTAGAAACAAGTTATCGATCTACTTTGAAGCAAAACATAAGAAGTTTACCAAGAACGCGAAGAACGAAAAAGGTAATATTTTTTAAACATTAGTCTTCATCCTTTTTGATTTCTTTCTAGTAGAGAATCGTAGATAGGCGGAGCATAACTATTGAGGAGGAATAAGGATGTCTATTAATGATCAAAACATTGATAATCAATGTTTGAGTAAATTTATAAGAGTTTACGTAAGTTAAATCGTAAAAATCTTTGAAAGTTAACTTGGTTGTGGATGGACGAATCAAAAGCCATCATAGCTAGGGTATGTGAATCATGTTTTATTAAGGTATAAATGATGAATCACTGAAGTGTTCCATTTGATTTGGCTTATAGAACAGGAGTAACGAAGTTATGGAGAATTTTAAGAAAATAGACGTTAAACGTCGAAAACGTAAAAATCTCGGATTAAGAGTCAAAAGTTGTCGTGTGACTTGAAAACTTTGGTTTCCAATGTCAACACGTGAGATAGGGTATTCAAGAGTTGTGGACGCAAGAATCGTCGAATTCTGACGTATAAACGAACACTCAAAATGAACCAAAAGTTGAATTCCGAGTTAACGGATTCGAAAATGTAAAATTCTTACATAAACACTTAGAGTATGTAATTTGTGAGTTGTGGGCTTTTGAATGAGCCAATTCGGATGTAAAACGAATAAGTTATAAAGCCGGGAAGTTCATTGAAAAAACCAACTATCAAAACTAACTGAGGCACAAGGGCGGCACCGCAGCGCCAAACCAGTGTAATTTTGTCACATGCGATGCCAAGCTTTGGCCGAGAGAAGTCATAATCTTACGAGTTTCATGCAGCAATACGAGAGTTAGTCTGAGGACTCATATATTTAGTTTGGGTAAAACCTCTGGAGAGTGACGCCGCAGTGCCACTATAGTAAAAGGATTACCGCACCGCAGCGCCGGCAGTGAGAAATAGTTGACCAAGTTAGATTTTTAATTCTAATTGAAGGTAAACCAATAATAAGGCATGAATGTAATTAATGTATATGATAGGACTAACTCTAAATCACTAACTCTAAATCAATTACCAATGATCACCGAGTGTCGGTTAATAACGTAAGAACGTTAACGAGTCGTAATGAAGTATAGTAAGTCGAATTTACATTATTAATGGAATAAATTCAAGTAAGACATAGAAGAGAAAGAAGTTAGTTAAAGTAATAAACTAAGTTTGTTTGGTAGCTAATTACAGTGTGCTATGTGAATATATTATGTAGATCTTGTAAAGATTGAGAACTGTTGAATATTATATTCGAAGACGCATGAAGGCAAGTTTTCTTAACGCTTGTCTAACCTCCGTGTTAGCCAAGTTTTCTGTGATTCATGATAAGAAATGCATGGATTGTTTTACGAAAGGGTCGATGCCAGTTTTAACTCGGCTAGACTAATCTTAAGAGTTAGATTGATTTGTTTACAAGTCTTTCAGTATAGAATTGTTAACGCTATCGTATGTCAAGTATTTGGTAAGGATGTAAAGGTAAGTTTGTCTAAGAACAAACAAAAGTATTTTCATCGATTATTCGATGGGCACGCGAGGTTGCCAAAACTTAAACGTAAATACGTTTAACGGAAGAGTGTTGATCAACATAGATTACTATAGGCTGATCACCTAGAAGTGCTCGTAAGTAATGTTGGATGTACGACCTTAGTGTCGGATGTCCTTTTCAAGTATAAAAATGAAAAGAGTATGTTCATGGTCTTTTGACTAGTTCAGAATTCCTAAACTATTATATATACTTTGGAATCGTTGTTATGAAATGAGAAGTACTAGTCAATGTTTCATAGTGATTCATAGCTATTTGTTCAGTTATGGAAGATAATCATATAATTCTCGATGTGGTATTTATATTATCCTTTGTTAGACTTGCTTAGCTAGTTATGCTCACTTCTTGCTTGAATTATATGATTGCAGCTAAGGCCGAATGAACTGAGAGTTCTAAGAGAGATAATGGCAAAGCTAAGATGGATAGTTAATTTTCACGTAATAGACTAGTGTATTTATATGTAATATACTTATGAGTAATGAAGAATGTATTCGGTTTCTGAACTTGGGAAAGGATTTATTACTATTGTAATAAGAATATAGTGAATACAATCATTTTGTTGTTATCTCAATGGAATAACTATATGAATTGTAGTATCGTGTAACACCATCTATCGGGTTGGAATATATCCGGATTTGGGGGCGTCACAGACTTAATAAGTGTTTATATAGGTTATAAACACTGATGTGACTATGTGGTAATGTGCCTAGGAGAAAGATTGACTGTAAATTACAGTGATACGTGTTGTGATTTATTGTTCTAATTATGAGACCGATATTGTGATTATAGGTCTTGGGAACGCGGATAAGTATATTGTGTAGCAGTAATCAATGCGGAATGCAAGTTTTCTTAACTCAACCTTGAGTTATACTTTTTAAATATTATGGAGGTTAATTATTGTTGATTAAACCATGTCTAAAAATTATTATTGATTATTCGTAGTTAGTGCATGTTTATTAATTCAAATTGAATTAGTGATTCTGAGAATATACTTAGAGAATAACTGTTGTTAGATACTTACATTCATAGAAGCTATCATTAATAGTACATATAATTTCTGTCTAATGTCGAATTGTGTTGAGAAATGTCTTAGCTAATTATTCTGGCTAGACGAACATTTGTTATAACTTCATAGGTTCAAGAAGAGAACTTAATTATTATTGACAGATTGATGCAAATCATTTCGGCTAGATCAAGAAAGTGATTAGATATTGAAATCATAATATCTCGTTGTTATAAGTCAAACTTTGATTTTAAGACTGAGAAGAACAACCTTTTATACAAAGGGAACATTTTTGGTCGTATATTCGACCTTTGCGCGCGTGTAAGTATTATGCATAATATATGGTACAAGGAGTTGGCCCCTCTAAGTACTTGCTGAGGGGTATAATTTAATCTTTATGGTTATCTGATACACCTGGGTATATCAAAGTCAAATCTTTGATAGTTACTCGACAAGAGAAGTTTAAGATCTAACAGATAGCTCATCATAAATATGGAAAACATTCCACTTTGTTATTGCGTAGAATTAATTCTTGATTATTCAATAGAATATCGTAGAAACTTTGAAAATATTGCATTCTTTCATTACCAAATTATTATGTTGCATAGATTACGAGAAGACTTGTTAGTAATTAACGAATCGTTCAACTATTTCAAAGTTCCCCGAACTTTGGTGTTATTCTATCAAAATAGATAGTATGTTATTCTTGATTCTTATACATTCATTGTATTTCTGAACTTGCGGGGCAAATTTATTTCACACCCTTGCTAAATAAAATATTTCAGCTAGGAACAAAGAGGCCAGCGGGGCTAAGAAGAACAAAGGCAAAGGCATAGTGCTGGAGTAGTTGTAATGAACATTATTATTATGTTGTATTTGTAAACCCTTTTTGTATACCTAAAGGGTAAGTTTGTAATGTTAAGGTTAGATAACCTGGACGAATGTATTAACAATATATGTTAATGAGATATTTATTTTTATTTATAATTAAATGGGTAGATTGATGTTATTATATTGTGGATCGTGAGCACCAAACTCGGGGGTCATGTAACCCAGATTTGGTGACGTTACACCCAAGATCCTTAACATGATCCAAGGTTGCATTTTAGATCAAAATGCAGGAATGGGATGTCAGTAAGCATACATTGGCGGACATTTAAGCCTTGGAAACCCCGCCCTAATAGGTATCTCTCTATCCGACCCCCACCCCAGCATGAAGCACTTTGTGCACCCCCGCCCCGATGGGCTTTATAGGCCAAAATTTCCTGCCCCGATGAGCTACCCAGAATTGGTTGGCGCGTTTTTTGAGACAGTCGCGTTTTGATGGATTTTGAGCATGGATTTGTTTCCTAAACTCTATATTTCAAATTTAATATTAGTTTTCTACTATAACTAGGATGTTAGATTTGATTTTGATTCTAAAAACAATTAGTGATTCTTTTTAGGATTTTTAGGGTTTTAATTCTTTCTATTTAAATACTCATGGTTGTAATTTGTTGGATTGTTTGCGTGTTAATCAAAACAACACACACACAAGTGCACGCGGTTAGCAAGTAATATAGAGTGAGTAGAGTATCATTCCCATGGAGAACTAGATGATCAAATTGTGACTATTTCTGTCATGCAACAATTTTAATCTATCATGCAACAATTTTATAACTATTTATGTCTACTTAAACAGATGCTCAAATTGTGACTTATCTAATTATACTAAATATGAAAAAACAACTAACTAACAAGTAATTTTAATCAGATGAGGGAGATATGAGATTATAATTTCACTTAATGCGTTATCCAAGTTATTACACTCCTTGTTAAGCTTAATTGATTACTACGAATTGCTAGTCGAGAACACGAAAGTAAAATATAATCATCTCTAGATGTACCATACCCATATTATAATGAATCTACAAATGATAGAATAACTGTGAACACCCACATTAATTAACTCACCATATCTCTATGTGACTTAGAATTAATTAGAGTTTAAGTCCAAGTTCTCAAATGACTACAAGTGGTGCTTCGGTATATCTCTATCCTTAGCACGAATTATGGAATCTAACACCATGTAGAATCATAAAACACAAGCTAATATGGGTAGATCTGAACTCATAATTCATTTCTCAATTTCATATGAGTTATCCCAGTAATTAGTGATCAAGCAAATATACAATTATAGTAAACCACATTAGACAATCCATATATAATCAAACAAATCTCAACAAAGAAGCATAACAATCTGAACTAAGCACTAAGATCCATCATAATCCCAAATAGAAATTAGTTCATAATAGAACCAAAACCCATCATCCACATTTGTTTATACATTGAAAACCAAAAATGAAAAGAAAGAGAAGCAAAAGTAAGCAAGTTGCAAATTTGATTTCTTCTCTCCAATTCTGAACTTTCAATGTTGATCAAATGCTTCAAAACTCCCAAATCCAGCCCTAATTAAGCTAATCTAGAAGTTCAAAATAAAAACTAGAATAGGTTCAAAAGAGAGAGAATAGTATCTATAAGGTACTCTATACTTTCCTCTTTATTCCTCTAATAGGAAATAAAAACGTCCTAATATCAGTCTCCTAACATACAAAGACCCCTCTTTCAAGAAAGCAATCTATTGGCTCATTTAATGAAAAGTCAGACTTTAGCCTTTGAGACTCAGCCAGCTACACGTCGGATATGTGCTTTAATGCAGTAAATTGCGCCCCAAGGCATTCTAAGAATAGATCTTACGAAAGCAATGCGTTGGATTCCTTTGTTATCCAAGCACAGCTACGCTCTGCTACAGTCTGTTGTGCTTCTGATGCTTCTGATGCAGCTCAATCATATACACTTCAATGCATGCCCTAGCTCCCAATTCCTCATTCCTTAGTCACTTATGCTCCCATGCACCATGTCCCATGTTTGTCATGATATTCAATAAGTAGGTATACAACCTACTCATCAAATACCCCCAAACTTGAATCGTTGCTTGCCCCCAAGCAACAATACAAAGAAGTAATGCAGCAACTAAGTGAAATGCAAACTACTCTGTATGCTAACGAATCCCAATATCAATCATATTAAATTCCAAAAGAGCTTCCTCAGAGAAACTACAATGATAACAAATAGAGAATCCCATCTAGACGAGGCAATCATGCACAACACATTGTAAAACAAAATATGTCTTCATTGTTGTAGTGTGTATGTGATTAGCAACCAATAAACTTGCTACAATATAAATACTTCACATACTATGCTTCTTAGAGGGAAAAGTACAGTTTTATCTCAAGAAAGGCAGCAAACAAATTAAGCTCCAACTAAGACTACACATCAACTAAGTTAAGAGTCAACAAGGGGTTTATTGTGCTTTTTATTCCATCAAGAAGGCACTAATGGATGTACAATACATATCCCTCTTAGGCTTTTCAATGATACCCATGTAGCGAGCTTTCAAACAACGACTCCCAAACCAGACGGCTTTAGGGCGCGGGGTGTAGGGACATCCCCTAGGGCATACTTACTCGAGTATCAAAGGCCACAGGACTAGACTGGCCAATTATTTATTTTTAATTTTATTTATTAAGCACTTATACCTCTCATATCCCCAAAAATTTAGATTTTGCATCATCTTAGCCATTACTATCTTTTTACTAAATCTCTATCGTTATACACAACTTTCTCAAAAGAAGACAAGTATGTGACCATTCACTGAGCAAATCATAATGGTTACTCTAAAGTGCTAGCCGGTTACAATAGATAAGGACAGATAAAGATTTACAAAGTGGTATGACAATATAACCGAGCCTAAGTCATCAAAACTGTTCCAAAAATCATTTAATCCTATTTCATCATCGGCTAGATGGAATTCAAGCCAACTGAAAACATAGATTCATGAAATATGATAAACTAATCTAAATGCAATAGATAAAATAAATATAAACCACTATTTTTGTGACGATTATTTTTTATTTTATTATATAAGGAAAACATGAAAAAAAAGAAACATCTATCATGCAATTAAAACTAAACTACTATGCATGTAGCTAAAATGATACCCAATACCCCCAAACTTAAAAATAACAATGTCTTCATTGGGAGATAAAGGGAAAGAAACTCCCATATATGGAATCATCGCCGCCTCCCTCCTCATCTTGTTCTGGAGGCGTGTCTGGAGGCGGATAAGGAGCATCTGAGCCATAAGTAGGAAATTGGACGAGCACTCCCTGCTGAGCAAACACTTAAGATAATGACCCAAACAAATCATTTGTAAAAGCTTTAAAGTTCATGTTCACGGCATCCATCCTATGCTGTAAATGCCTCATCTAACGCTCATGTTTGGAAATGTAGTCAAGAGGTTGACCTGCTGTGTGTGGTGCATGAATTGGCATATTCTCCTATTCTTCTTCTTCTTCTTTTTCTTCTGAATCCTCTTCAGGCAGAATAAATCCTAAACCCCTCTGGTGAGATATTCCTCCACTCCAGACAATGTATTTCCTTATAACAGCACTATCTATGTTACGTATTGGTAACCAAAGATTCTATTCACCCCATTCACATTTGCATCATGACAAAGACGAGTGATGATGGAATCATGTGGAATCCCACCAGATGTGCCTACTCATATGAATCGAAGTATGGACTGGTTAATGAGATAATAGAGGTCCAAGCTTGGCCCTTTTTAAATCTGATACAAGAGTACAACCCTCTTAGTAGTAGCATCCGCATGATGGCTGGTGGGAAGTATGCTTACATAAATAAAGCTATACCACGCTTTTGCTTATCTATTCAATGCAGTCTGAGGGAAATGAACTTTCTGTGTAGCGCATACCTTGGTCTTCCTACTAGTTCCTGGCTTACACATATCTTCCATTAGTTTATCTAAATCTTTCTCAAAGTGTTGTGTTTGCAACCAGAGTGTGGCAGCAAGATATGGATTTGGCAAGTTATGAACAACATATATTGCTTGTGGGGTATATTGAACTTGTTTGCCCCTTACGAATGAAATCCCATTCTGCGTTTCACGAGCATTGGCATATAATTCCCTCAAAACTGATATACGAGCTGAGCATGGCGTGCATACAAATGATAACCACCCATGCTGCCTAATCTAATCCAGAATTTTCCCATCGCCTTGACTCGGTTTAAGGCACCATTCTAATACAAATGTTTTCCTAACCAAAACATCCCAGTAGTAATGTCGGGCTGAGAGGTTCACAAACTTAGTTAGGTCTAAAACATCCCTACTACTCTCCTTCGCATTTCCACTACTGCTTGATGATGAAGGAGAGGAAGTTCTAATCCTTTTGGGTTTCATGATCACAAAAGTAGGTTTTGTGAAAATTTTCTAACTTAGATGGGATGTTACCCTCAAACTAAATGAAACTACCCCCAAACGTCTCTTAAGCCCTCTATCGAACACTTGATATGCAATTGGAAACCCCTCTTTTCTTGTTGTGTTTACTCTCTGTGCGATAGAAAAAAGGATTAGGGTTCTTGTAGGAGAGGAAGGGTTAAATTCTGATTTGGCAGTAGAATTGGATTGCAATATGAATATTGAAGTTGTAAAGAATTAGGATTGTGTGTTATCGGCTCTGTGTTGAGAGAAGGGAATTGAAGTTTTATTAGAGTTAGAGTGAATAGTGTTTTAATTGAATTCAGGCAGCTTCATTTTTTTTAAACAAAATTTTTGAACGGGCGCAGTTGCACTAGAATTGACTTAAAAATGGGCGCAGCTTCGGTGATTGGGCTTTCTATCTAAAATTTATGATGGGCATAGCCGCGCTCCATCGCAGTGATAACAAGGCGCAGCTGCACTGCCCTGTACCCAGATAACTTTAGTTTTGCTGCTTGTTCTGACTTGCACATTGCAATCCCATGAATCACACCTAAACAAGAGAGACCAAAAATAGGCTATCAAAATCAACTTAACTCTATCAAAAATGCAATATTGAAATCTATTACATCTTATCAAAAATGAACTGTAATGATCAAAATTTCCAAGAATTAAACATGGGGGAGAAGTAATTGGAAATGTGAATAAGAATTATAAACAAGGTCCCGAAAGATTAGATGGGGTGCCTCCCATCGAGCGCTTGGTTTATATTCCTTTAGTTGGACTTCTTCTTAGTGAAGCTTATCCAATTCCTCTTTGATAATTAAGGAACCCTCCATTCATCAGGTGAAATGTATGCTTTGGGAGGTTCCCATTAGTAATAGCCTTTGAATTAAAGTCGCCTAGCATGCTCTTTTGAGGTGTGATTTCCTTTAAGAATGCCCAACAACTAGGTGTTATTCCCATTATGTCGGTGATTATCTTGGTGCATTGAGGATTATAAAACATAATGGGCTCTTCTCTTATCTTCTCTTTTTCATCCCACCATGGCTCCACATTTGTATTAGCTCTCATGTCATAAAGAGTTTTGTCGACGACGTGACTACCAAGCGGAAAGGGTTTTGCAAAACTGACTGGATCCTTGATCTTTGGTGGAGAAGGCATTTGGGGCACTAATAACACCAACTCATCATTATTTTAAATCACATTTGGATCTTTGATGACCTTGTTTTCCTTATCCCCACTTGTCTCCTCTTTTTCAATATTTTGTAGCTCATCCAATTGCAGATTTGGTTCGGACTCTCCATCAGTTTCAGAATCCATGTCATAGCACCAATTATTTTGAGGATAGTTGTTCAAAACTTTGAACATTTGATCTATCTAATTCTGAAGATTTCAAATCGATGTCTCTTGCTCAATCACCCTCTCCTCATTTGATGATACAAACTTGAACCACAAATCCTCCAGTCTTGAATTATCTGATTCAGTTTCGAAATTTATGTATTGAGTACCATTTGTTGAGCTATTGATGAGATGTTCCATCTGGTTCTGAAATTTCTTGCTCAATATTTCCTGACTCATCATTATCTCTTCTTGGTCTACTATGCTATTAGACATAAATTCCTTAAAATTTAACTTTTCTTCTTGTGGCAATGGGGATTGATATGTGAATTCTGGTGCATATGTTTGATATGGAGCGTAGTATTGCTCTTCATAATTGCAGCTCTACAAAGAATCTGGGTGATACCCCCAAACTTCGTGATAGTTAGGATAAGCATAGTTGTTGAGGCAATCACCACTATATTGTACCAGTCCAAAACTGATTGTACATTGATGCCTCAGATGATTGTCAGCACAATAATTACAAACTATTGCGATCTTTCAAATACGTTGGGCTGCAATAACATCCAACCTCTTCGAAAGTGTTTCAATTTGTGCTGACAATACAGAAAGTGTGTTGAGTCCATCAACCCCTATTTCCCATGGTTGAGTCATACTCGAATATGGCCATTGATAAGCAAAATCATCTATGGTACCTAAAAAGAGAGAAATATAGGAAGAGAATTAAAATAAAATGTTTAAATTAAGACTAATTTGATTGAAGCTAATGACAGTAACAATTATTAAACTAATTCCCCGACAACAGCGCCAAAAACTTATTGTATTGTTTGGGTGTTAATCAAAACAACACACACACACAAGTGCACACGATCAACAAGTAATATAGAGTGAGTAGAATATCGTTCCTATAGAGAATAATGATTAAATTTTAATCTATCATACAACAATTTTATAACTAATTTGGTTTACATAAACAGATGATCAAATTATGAATTATCTAATTGTACTGAATATCAAAAATCAACTAACTAACAAGTAATTTTAATCAGATGAGGGGGATATGAGATTATAATTTCACTTAATGCGTCATCCAAGTTGTTACACTTCATGTTAAGCTTAATTGATTAATACAAATTGCTAGTCGAGAACACGAAAGTAAAATATGATCATCTCTCGATGTACCATACCCATATGATAATGAATCCACAAATGATAGAATAATTGTGAACACCCACATTAATTAACTCACTATATCTCTATGTGACTTAGAATTAATTAGGGTTTAAGTCCAAGTTCTCAAATGACTACAAGTGGTGCTTCGGTATATCTTCATCCTTAGCATGAATTATGGAATCTAACACCATGTAGAATCATAAACACAAGCTAATATGGTTAAATATGAACTCATAATTTATTTCTAAATTTCATATGTGTTATCCCAGTAATTAGTGATCAAGCAAATAGACAATTAGAGTAAACCACATTAGACAATCCATATGTAATTAAACAAATCTCAACAAAGAAGCATAACAATCTGAACTAAGCACTAAGATCCATCATAATCCCAAATAGAAATTAGTTCATAATAGAACCAAAACCCATCATCCACATTTGATAATACATTGAAAACCAAAAATGAAAAGAAAGAGAAGAAAAAGTAAGAGAGTTGCAAATTTGATTTCTTCTCTCCAATTCTGAACTTTCAATGTTGATCAAATGCTTCAAAACTCCCAAATCCAACCCTAATTAAGCTAATCTAGAAGTTCAAAATAAAAACAATAATAGATTTAAAGTAGAGAGAATAGTATCTATAAGGTACTTTCTATTTTCCTCCATTTTCCTCTATATTCCTCTAAAAGAAAATAAAAATGTCCTAATATCAGTCTCCTAACTTACAATGACCCGTCTTTGAAGAAATAATTCTATTGGCTCATTTAATGAAAAGTCAAACTTCAAATTTTAAGATTGGCGCACAATTGCCAGGATCGTGCTTTTATGCAGGGAGTCATGCGGCCTGTAGCATTCGACAATAGGCTTGGGCGTAGCTACGCTGGATTCCTTTGATATCCAGGCGCAGCTGCGCTCTATTGCAGTATATTGTGCTTCTGATGCATCTTAATCCTATACACTTCAATGCATGCTCTAACTTCCAATTCCTCATGCCTTAGTCACTTATGCTCCCATGCACCATGTCCTATGTTTGGCATGCCATTTTTTCCTTCATTTTATGAATGATGCCATCGAGCGAGTTTATAAAAGTGAAACCTACAAAAAGAGAAGAAATTCATGAAAATTAACTAAAACATCTGAGATTAAACAACGATTACCATAAGTTAGCATTTAGTAAGTAGGTATACAACCTACTTATCATAATTCAACTTTATTCCTTAAATTTTATTCAGATTTATTCTATATATGAGATTATTCTCAACTTTTTATTCTTTGAAGACTTCTTAAGTTATTTTCTTAGTTTTCTTTGATATTCAAACTTTACTTATCATACAATAATATATAGTTGTGTGTGGCGTCCTTTAATGCATCAGTCGCTGATTGTGCCAAGGTTTCTGTTTCAATATAAACATGGGGTTTAGACTTCGTTGGTGTTCTCTTTAACGCAGATTTCATTGGTTGATCAATTGTACCAAGGTTCTCGTATCAATATATTGGGTTGAGGTGTCGAGAGAGTTCCACTCTATCAACTGTGCTAGAAATGATCCGGGCGACGACCACCTCACGCAAGCGTGTCGTGGAGTCCATCACTAAAAATGCAAAACTAAAAATAAAGCTAAACAATGACAAGATTACCTTGGCATCATCATCCTGATGTTGTACTGCTCTCGCCCTGCATAAGCTAACTCCTCAGGAATCAAAGACTGCAAATGTCAGCCAAGTGTAAGAAGAAAATTACGATCTTGATAGTCATTGTTATCGATAAAGTTTATACCCAATACTCTTTGAGAAGTGTAAGCTAATTTTGGCCGACCTCTCCATGAAATCAGGAAACATCATTAATTTTATAGTCCTAGGCATTTCAGTCGTTACTCTTGTTTTTGCAAAATCAACTGCCATAGAGTGAAAGATTGCCAACTTAGACATTTTTTACTCATAGTCTTATTTTACTCAAGGTCTGTATGTACAAAATATGCAGTAGAGATTGTACCCAAAGTATCATTGATAAGATAATTAATCAATAAAAAACTTTTGAATTCCCTACAACTCTCCCTTTATGGGAAATACGAGAGACAAAGGGAGAGTTGTCGGAAATTTAAAAGTTCCCAATAAGTGATTTACCATACTGTACTTCTTAAAGTAGTATGCACACACAAGCCAATCATGTTTGATGATAAATTATATACTTTGTAACAATCTTATTCATTTATTAATAAAAGAATTATTTGATTAAAGGCTTTTAATTTATCTACATGGTGTTGTTTTATAATATGTGATAAACCTATAGTTTTGAGCAATGCTTTTAGAATCATAAGGATGATCATGTTAATGAAATCTAGATTCTCAAATAGCTCACAAACTAAAATTGTTCCCAATCATTGGATTACTAAAAAGGGGATTAGTGAATCCGGATAGATTGGTACATATATTGCTTGCTCATTGGATGAGGATAATGGATCTCATGATCATTTGTATGGAGAAACTAAAGAAAGTATGTAGGTGTTTATTGCAGAATAAGTTATTGAACGTGGCTCGATAAGGAATACCTAATGGAGTTTTACTTGCTTGTCAATAGGAATTCTTATATTGATAGTAGTATAAGTGATCCTTAGAGATCATCATAGTATCTTTGTATGATGAGTTATATTTTGACATGTCCCTTAAGACCCTTAGGGTATATCAAATAGTGTTCTTGGGTGTAATAAGTTGTACATGGAGATAATGAATGATCAACAAAGAATCTATCGCTTCTAGTAAAAGAAGAGAATATCCTATGTGATTCGATAAATGACAACCCAGTAGTTCTTAGCTAAGGTAGAATGAAATTAGAAAGGAGTTTCTTATTTGTATTATTTGGAGTTGTGCATTTGTGAATCGAAATACATATAATAAAAATAAAATAAGACTTGATAGTAATTCCATGTCTTATATTTAATTAGGACATTATATGGTGGAAGTATTGAATTGTACAATAACTATTTACTCAAGGGTTCTATTATGATTAATGTTGAAATCTATATTATCTAGAAAGTCATTGATCGCTAAGGAGGCTTATCCTTAGTGTAGAATAAATGTTATTTATTTAAATAAATTAATAGATTAATTTATTTATTTATTTGAATAAGATTAAAATTGTTCTAATTGATTTATTCACAAACGATTTAATGTGACACCCCCAAATCTGAGTACTTCCTTCCCACACGATTTGGTGTTCACTTTCTAATCATACATTTCTAACAACCCAAACATAATAACATTTAAGCAATAATTCTCTCAGGTTGTCTAACCTTTAAAACATATATCAAGAGCGGAAAAATATAAATAATTACATCACAATAATTAAAACAAAGTCTGACAACATAAAAGTAAATAAATTTACAATTCTTCAACACTTGTTCAATTTTCCTTTCCCTTTGCTGGTGGTTGGTTCATCAACCTTCTCAACTTTAGCTGCAATGGTTATATATGCAATAGTGAGCAAATCAAATACTCACTTGAAATGACAAAGAATAATAACTACCAATGAATATGCTCAATAGAATTGAATAATATTTTCTATCATTGATAATCAAAAACTGATATCAGAATTTGAAATATATCTGAGGGTCACAAGACCATGAACAATGTCCAAGGTTATAAGTATTTTTTCAACTTAAACCTAAACAGTCATAAGACTGTAGGGACTCCATGTACTTAGGTTGATTAACCCTTCGTACCATGTATTGTGCACAAACATCTAAACGCTTAGCGTAAATAATCCCCTATAATAGGGTTGTTCATCTCAATTTTTAGAATACAAGTCCGTACCAAAGTAAGTTTGGTTTGGATAAGCTTCAAGGGTAATTTAGAGTTTTACGAACATCAACTAAGGATTGGTTGAATCAAAAGTGTAATAACAATTCAAGGATTTGATAAAAATGTAGTTTGAAATAACCATTGGTTATAAGTGATTAAACATCACGCATCAAAATCATGCTTTAGGAATAAACTGGAAAGCATTGAAAAGTAAAATAAACATTGCTTGAACAATGATAATAAGCTAAGGTTACATTCGTTGTCAATAAGGAAACAATTTAAGAACTTTGTTCAATATAGGAATATGGAACTTGTTCAATAAGATACAACTTGAGCAATCATAATTGAAATAAGGTAAGGAATGTGCTCAATGCATCGATAAGGTTTGCATAATACAACATAAATAGGATTCAAGAGCTTAATAAGAGATTAAGTAACTTGCGTAATCTTAAAACTATAACATTAAAGTGAAAAGTAAAACTTGTTGAATAATAAAGTAGCAAAGGTTAAGTAACTTGCGTGAACATAATTAAGTTAGGATACATAAGAGTAAGATTAAGAACTTGCTCAATTGTAAACAAGATATGGTAAAGAAACTTGCATAAAGTAAGTAAGATAGGACAAACTCAAATAGAGATTAGAGTTTGGAAACTTGCCTTGCGTGTATGCTTGCGTGTATGTTAAACATGATAACTTGATTCTCAATATCCTATACACATGACATTATGACATAATTAGTTACTACATGTTCTCAGTACATAATTAAGTATCTATTTCTTATATGACTTGTAGTCTTAGGTTCAACTACTTAGTTAAACCATAACTCTTCAGTTATCACATAATTCAGTAATTGCTAATAATATTTTTCATATTTGGTACTATAACACTACAATATGACAAAATCACATTTTTATAATCATAACATTACATTATACTAACAATTACACAATTATATAATAAAAATCAAATTTCGGGGTTGTCGCTAAGCACACATTTGGCCAGGAGTTCTTGATGCTCGTTTTTACTTAATGTAATCCCGTGACATGTGCTATACCGTCCTGGTGCTTCAACACTTCTGTTTACATGCACAACCGGTGTTTTAGTGCTTGTACTCGTCAACATGCACTGAATGGAGCTGCAGAGCCAAGTTTCTTTTGCAGAATCAAGGCACATGACACCTGCAAGACAACAGACGCAGACAATGTTCGTGAAGAAAATAGAACAAAGCCAAATTGGCCTAAAAACTCCTTTCTAACAACAAATTTAACACATATAAAACACATAAATTTTACAGAAACATAACTTAATGTTTCTAACATGTTTCTAACCATATAAATAGTATAAACATCAAAATTACAACATTTAAATTCACTGTTTTTATTATTTTTTTCACCTTTTGACATTCATAGCGAAATTCATCACTGTGAATTCATTTTTCAACCAAAACAAATAGTTTAACTTATATTGTTTTTGTTTCTTCATGTATTTTCACAATCAACAAACAATTGCTAGTTTATTACATGAATTGAACATCAATTTTAATTCTAAAATAAATAATATATATATATATATATATATATATATATATATATATATATCATGTAAACTTACAAAGTAATATGATTTTCCATATATATCATATTTACATGAATGAAACAACTCTATATCATATACTTAATTATATAAGAACAATTTATGTTTACAAATTAACTATTTGAGCCATAATTTCAACAATGATTATAGAATTCTAACTACAAAGAAATAAAAGTAAGTTTTCCAATGAAGAACAATAAAGAACACAAAACTAATAATTTAAAAGTTGAATTACTACCTTCAAGTTCTTGTTTAACCAACAAAGATGATAGCAACCTTCTTATTTCTCAAATTCACAAATAGTTTTCTCTTCTTCCTTCTCTCTTTTCTCTCTTATTTTTCTCTCTATTTTCTTCTTTCTATTCCTATATTAGCTTTACGTAACTTGAAAATATAAACTGATATATAAAATATAAATGTATAATATAATATGTATTAATGTATAACATAATTGATGTCGAGTTATTTTTCTTTTTAAATTTAAAAGTCACTAGGGCTTGTTTGGTAAAAACTAATTTAAAATTAAAGACTTAAAATCCTTATGCCTTGTTTGGTAAAACCCATTTAAATTAAAGAATTAACATTCATTAAGCCTTGTTTGGAAAAACTGAATTAAACTCTTTTAATTTATATGCATAAATTATTTATAATATAGTTTATTGTTCCCACTTTATTTAATTAAATTCCTATATTAAAGCTAATAACAACTTATTAAATCAATTTGCCACAAAATCACATTGTCACAAAATTATAATTTTATTATAATTTTATTTAATAAATTAACACATCACTATAATCAAATTAAAACAACATTATAACAATTCATTTAATCCTTATAAACTCTCTAAGTTAATTATTAAATTAAATTAGAATATTACCACATAATAATTAATTCATCACTCTTTTATTTTAATTAACTTTAAGATACCAAATTACCAATTATCAACTTATTTAACATATTATCTTAATTAAGTTAATTCCATAACTCATAAATTATTTATTTAATTAATAAATAATCAAATTAAACAAATATTTATTTAACAATAAACACATCAATTAAAATATTTATTTAATTCAATAAATATTTCAAATTACAATTAAAATTCTGGATTTTTATATCATTCCCTACTTACAAGGATTCTGTCCCCAGAATCACAACTCAAACAATTCATTTGTCACATTTAATATGGAGATCCTAAAGGGTGACACCGTAAAAGGAAAAATATTTATTTAAGAAATAATTGGCATAATCTTAATAATAAGGTAAGTGTATTTAATTTAATCTATGGTGATAGAATAAATTACATAGCTTAATATTTATTATTTAATATTTTAGAAATATTAAATATAAATTAATAAGAGGAGTCTTATTATTATTATTACTATTATTATTATTTAATTTCTAAAGGAGTTTGGGAATTAATTAAAAAAAGGTACTCTCATATATTCCTAATAAGATTATGAGTCTAATTAATTAAAAGAGATAATTAAAAGAGTTTAATTAATTATTGCTAATAAGATTAGGAAGCCTAATTAATTAAAGGAGTTTAATTAATTAAAATAAAATCATATTCCTAAATAGTTTAGGAGGGTTCCCTACATCTATAAATAAGAGGAGTATTATTATTTGTAAGGTTTACACAAGTGAATGATACTTCCAAGAGTTGGGAGAGTACTTACAATATTCTATAGAGATAGAATTAGGGTTTTGTCAAACATTCATCTTCTTTAATACTTGTTCTTCCTTATGGGTGAATCACCTCTAGAGACTAAACATTTGGGTAGCTAACGTTGATCAAAAGAAGTAATCAAACCCGGTGGATTCAAGTTGAACGTGAAAAGGAATTGGAGATGAACTCGTACCTGGGGAAGCAAGTATCTACAAAGGTATTAAACTTATCTCCATCTCTTTGCATCTAATTAATAATTGCTCAAAAAGGATGATCCGAGTATATGATTTGTAAAATTTTAAAATTTGATTTTTCATGCTTCCGCTCTATGTATGTAATTTGTTACATGTTCATGGATATTACAAATCTAACAGTGGTATAAGAGCCAAACTTTTATGCAGATTATTAATTATTTTGATTCCATATATGTATGGGTATGTGTTTAGAACAATTTATTGGGCATAATTTTTAGTATGAAATCATATTTTTTGGATGAAAAGATAAAAAATCGCGATTTGCAAGAAAATAAAAGGACCATAAATTTGTTGTGAAGTGGCGCTACCGGTTTGGTTTAAGGGTAAAGGGTATGCAGACGCCGGACCAACAAAAAACCTATTTTTTTTGTTTTTGTGCATTTTTTCAAAAATGAAATAAAGGAGTTTATTATATTGAATTTCATACAACTTAAATGGCCCATTATATGATATCGATACATATATAGAATGGATTAATTATTCGTGAGATGAATGTTATTTATTGATGCATATGTTGATATGTATGATAATAAATGGGATTGATTATGGACTATTGACAAATGTGATTAGATTTTATTTTAGTTAGATTCATGAATTTATGAGTTTTATTAAATGGGGTCTGCGTACGTCGTCTGCTCTAATTTTCTTGATGTAATTTCTATCCCCCTCCTATGAACTTCTCATTGACTGCTGATCAAGATTTATATTTATTGTAAATAGTTTATGTAATAGGATTAGTTATAATTACTTGAAGAATTGGAGATCAAGGAGCAATGAGCGATTGAAGACTCGTTTGTAATGGATCCCGGGATTTAAATGTAATAGTTATATTTAAATTTAATTATTGCACCCTAGGTTTGACCTTTTGGTTCACTTAGTTACTCTAGTGAACCAAACTAGAATAAAGTCTATAATCAATCTAGGTAGAATATAATATTCTATATGTGCATGCTTATACTATATATATATATATATATATATTACGAAACATGATTTGCATGTAAATTAATATGACGCATATTTCATATATATATGTGAAAGCGCGCTAAACAAGATGAGATAATTAATAACAAACCCCTCAAAGATTTATATTAAGTTCTAAGCGTTCAAATATATTTGAAATATCGAACGTCACCTTCAAGCATGATAAAAATAATAGTGTATCAATTAGTTATTATAAGTTTGTTGTGTTACCACAATGCTTAACTTAATTTTTTGAGATGTTATTTTTCATCTCTTTTGATGCTTATTAAGAAATTGAACAATTTTGTTTTGTTGTATCACAAGGACAATATTTTTCTCTTTGAATATATGAAAGCGCTAGGGTGAACTTTACTTGGATAATTTTGATTCGGACGTGTCACCACTTGATTAAAATAATCTAAGAGGTAAAATAAACAGAGTGACATGATGATGTAATTGACAAGAGTTGTCTACCTATTTATTTATATATAGTTTTTTGTGTCACCACAAGCCTATATACATTTGAAATGGAATCCTTAATCTCACTAGCAAATCTTTAATTAGATTTTGTCGAACTATATAAGTGAGGGTAATATAGTTTGATGAAAATAGTGAGAGATACCAATTTAAAATAAGACCTAATTTATCCGGGTAATTAATAAAAGAATGTATGTTAAATGTTGTTAAATTCCAAATTTATTTACAGAATTTTACAATATTTAATTAACTATCACTGCGAAGAATTTTAGATACTAATTAATCAGACGGAATTAAGCGGATTGGTTAATGAATTTGAGAATTATTTTCAAGGCTGAAAAGTTATCTTAAGTACTTAAAACGCTTATCCCTGCAATGGTTTCAGACAATACCTCTAAGGAAGACATTACTACTTTGAGAAAGTGACAAGATGATGCACAGTTGGTTCAATGTATCATGCTCGCACCCATGAGTAACGAGCTTCAGCACCAGCATGAAACTATGGATGTTGTAAGGATCGAGAATTTTATATGATTATATTTTTATAAATAATTTTTTCATTACTTTGAACATATGAGTAAATATGTGTTATGTGAATTAGATAATCTATTATGATTAATATTGAAATCTATATTATTTGGAAAGTCATTGATCGCTAAGGAGACTTATCCTTATTGTAGAATAAATGTTATTTATTTAAATAAATTAATAGATTAATTTATTTATTTAAATAAATTAATAGATTAATTTATTTATTTATTTGAATAAGATTAAAATTATTCTAATTGATTTATTCACAACCGATTTAATGTGACACCCCCAAATCTGGATACTTCCTTCCCACACGATTCGGTGTTCACTTTCTAATCATACATTTCTAACTACCCAAACATATTAAAATTTAAGCAATAATTCTTCCCATTAAAGGGTTACATAACTTAATCAATAAATCTCTCAAGTTGTCTAACCTTTAAAACATACATCAAGAGCGAAAAAATATAAATAATTACATCACAATAATTAAAACAAAGTCTGACAACATAAAAGTCAATAAATTTACATGTCTTCAACACTTGTTCAATTTTCCTTTCCCTTTGCTAGTGGTTGGTTCATCAACCTTTATAACTTTAGCTGCAATAGTTATATATGCAATAGTGAGCAAATCAAATACTCACTTGAAATGACAAAGAATAATAACTGCCAATGAATAGGCTTAATAGAATTGAATAATATTTTCTATCATTGATAATCAAAAACTGATATCAGAATTTAAAATATACCTGAGGGTCACAAGACCATGAACAATGTCCAAGGTTAAAAGTATCCTTTCAACTTAAACCTAAACAGTCATAAGACTGTAGGGACTCCATGTACTTAGGTTGATCAACCCTTCGTACCATGTATTGTGCACAAACATCTAAACGCTTAGCGTAAATAATCTCCTATAATAGGGTTGTTCATCTCAATTTTTAGAATACAAGTCCGTACCAAAGTAAGTATGGTTTGGATAAGCTTCAACGGTAATTTAGAGTTCTACGAACATCAACTAAGGATTAGTTGAATCAAAAGTGTAATAACAATTCAAGGATTTGATAACAATGTAGTCTGAAATAACCATTGGTTATAAGTGATTAAACATCACGCATCAAAATCATGCTTTAGGAATAAACTGGAAAGCATTGAAAAGTAAAATAAAGATTGATTGAACAATGATAATAAGCTAAGGTTACATTCGTTGTCAATAAGGAAACAATTTAAGAGCTTTGTTCAATATAGGAATATGGAACTTGTTCAATAAGATACACCTTGAGCAATCATAATTGAAATAAGGTAAAGAATGTGCTCAATGCATAGATAAGGTTTGCATCATACAAAATAAATAGGATTCAAGAGCTTAATAAGAGATTAAGTAACTTGCGTAATCTTAAAAGTATAACTTGATAGGGAAAAGTAAACCTTGTTGAATAATAAAGTAGCAAAGGTTAAGTAACTTGCATGAACATAATCAAGTTAGGATACATAAGAGTAAGATTAAGAACTTGCTCAATTGTAAACAAGATAGGGTAAAGAAACTTGAATAAAGTAAGTAAGATAGGACAAACTCAACTAGTGATTAGAGTTTGGAAACTTGCCTTGCGTGTATGCTAAACATGATAACTTGATTCTCAATATCATATACAAATGTCATCATGACATAATTAGTTACTACATGTTCTCAGTACATAATTAAGTATCTATTTCATGTATGACTTCTAGTCTTAGGTTCAACTACTTGGTTAAACCATAACTCTTTAGTTATCACATAATTCATTAATTACTAATAATATTTTTTATATTTGGTACTATAACACTACAATATGACAAAATCACATTTTTGTAATCATAACATTACACTATACTAACAATTACACAATTATATAATAAAAATCAAATTTATGGGCCAAACTGCTAACTGGCGCTGCACCGCCCCAGTTTGTACTAGAACTCGGTGTCATGTTGGCCGAGGAGTTCAGCGCTTCAGCATTTACTCACGTAATCAAGATCGACGATTTGTTCAAGTGCGCCAAAGACTTGCTTGTTTATACGCGACAACCGGCAACCGCAAAGGCATCTACTCGTCAACAGGCACTGAATGGCGCTGCAGTGCCAAGTTTCTTTGCAGAACTGGAGATGCGGCGCCGCGGCAAAGTTACACGTAGACAATGTTCGTGAAGAACACAAAACAAAGCCAAATCGGCCTAAAAACTGCTTTCTAACAACAAATTTAGCACATATAAAACACATAAATTTTACAGAAACATAACTTAATGTTTCTAACATGTTTCTAACCATATAAATAGTTTAAACATCAAAATTACAGCCTTTAAATTCACTGTTTTTTATTATTTTTTCACCTTTTGACATTCATAGCGAAATTCATCACTGTGAAGTCATTTTTCAACCAAAACAGTTAGTTTAACTTATATTGTTTTTGTTTCTTCATGTATTTTCACAATCAACAAACAATTGCTAGTTTATTACATGAATTGAATATCAATTTTAATTCTAAAAATAAGCAATACAATATCATATATATATATATATATATATATATCACTATAAACTTACAGTAATATGATTTTCTCCATGTATGTCATATTACATGGATGAAACAACTCTAAATCACATACGAATTATATAAGAACAATTTATGTTTACTAATTAACAAATTTGAGCCATAATTTCAACAATGATTATAGAATTCTAACCACAGAGAAATAAAAGTAAGTTTTCCAATGAAGAACAGTAAAGAACACAAAACTAATAATTTAAAAGTTGAATTGCTACCTTCAAGTTCTTGTTTAACCAACAAAGAAGATAGCAACCTTCTTATTTCTCAAATTCAGAAATAGTTTTCTCTTCTTCCTTCTCTCTTTTCTCTCTTATTTTTCTCTTTGTTTTCTTCTTTCTCTTCCTATATTAGCTTTACGTAACTTGAAAATATAAACTGATATATACAATATAAATGTATAATATAATACGTATTAATGTATAACATAATTGATGTCAGTTATTTTTCTTTTTAAATTCAAAAGCCACCAGGGCTTGTTTGGAAAAAACCAATTTAAAATTAAAAACTTAAAATATTTATGCCTTGTTTGGTAAAACTCATTTAAATTAAAGAATTAACATTCATTAAGCCTTGTTTGGAAAAACTGAATTAAACTCTTTTAATTTATATGCATAAATTATTTATAATATAGTTTATTGTTCCCACTTTATTTAATTAAATTCCTATATTAAAGCTAATAACAACTTATTAAATCAATTTGCCATGTAATCACATTGTCACAAAATTATAATTTTCATTATAATTTTATTTAATAAATTAACACATCACTATAATCAAATTAAAACAACATTATAACAATTCATTTAATCCTTATAAACTCTCTAAGTTAATTATTAAATTAAATTAGAATATTACCACATAATAATTAATTCATCACTCTTTTATTTTAATTAACTTTAAGATACCAAATTACCAATTATCAACTTAATTAACATATTATCTTAATAATGTTAATTCCCATAACTCATGAATTATTTATTTAATTAATAAATAATCAAATTAAACAAATATTTATTTAACAATAAACACATCAATTAAAATATTTATTTAATTTAATAAATTTTTAAAATTAAAATTAAAATTCGGATTGTTATATCATTCCCTACTTACAGGGATTATATCCCCAGAATCACAACTCAAACAATTCATTCGTCACATTTAATACGGAGATCTTAAAGGGTGTCACCGTAAAAAGGAAAAATATTTATTTAAGAAATAAATTGCATAATTTATTCTATGGTGATAGAATAAATTACATAGCTTAATATTTATTATTTAATATTTTAGAAATATTAAATATAAAATAATAAGAGGAGTCTTATTATTATTATTACTATTATTATTATTATTTAATTTCTAAAGGTGTAAGACCCCAACTTTTATGAATAAAGATGAATTTTCTATAAATATCAATTTTGAATATAATGTTATAGTTGTAGGTAATATTTATAAATTTTGCAAAGTTCGCAAGTTATATAATATTCGATTGGTCTGGGAATATTCGTTTTAACAGGGAATATTCGTACAACGGCACAATCATTGGTGGACCCCACAACGGAATTATTGTCGGATTGAGAAAACGACAAAAATATTTTATGAAAATAACGGCGAAAGTTTTACCGTTAACTGTTGAAACACCCGGTGTTAAAAGTACATGAATACGTGAGGTTGCATAGTAGCACAAGGTATTGATTATTGATGCTTACGTGAGAAGTCACCGCTTTTGTTCAATTATTACTACGAATCACGATAGTATCTCACGTTATTTGATTCAATTATTGTCAATATTTTATATATTATTAAGTCAATAATTGAGATGACAAAGTTATTAATATTATTATTTACAATATTAACGATGTCTAGAAGTTCTGTCAGGAGAGGTTTGGTCACCTGTAACTACCCCAAAATCCATACAATTTAAATCTCAACTTCGGTCGTTAACCATACATTAAATCTTAAATTTTACATCATTATTCGATATTAAAAACACTAAAATTGCGGAATATTTAAAACGTTTATACATTTCCTTCTTTCTTGCCCTGAATCGCAACATTTACATTACATCTCTTTGATTCAATCTTATATCATGAATCGTTACAACAAAATGAATATACAAAGTCTTACATTATAACTAAATATCCATATACATTGGATAGCTCAACTTACAATTCAACAACATGTTATGTTCAAAATATGAAATACATTTCTCATAAAACATAAGTAATCTTCGTGAATATAGATCTCTATAACTCACTTAGCACATATCTTTACTTTAAAATCTTGACCTGCAAAAGTGGTTATTTGCAAGAGTGAGCTCGACAGCCTAGCAAAGTCTAATAGTTTTCATGCATCACATAGCACATAATAACATGCTCGATATACATCTCATTAAAGTAACATGGAATACATGCTTTTAATTCACATAGCAAATATAAAGATTGAGTTCCTTACTCAATCATCATTACTTAGCCAAAACAATGCAGTCATATATCGACTTTAACATTTCATGATTTCAACATGCATAACATATTATGCAATTTAAAACAGTTCATCAAGTCCACGTAACAAATAGGAACCGAAAGACTTGCCTTGATCGTTGTTTACCAATAACAGTTTAACAGCTTACAGTTATCTGCACTTCACATGCCCTACACAATTAAATAATCATACACATCAACTATTAGTCACATAAAAACACATAGTAATTTTAATGTAAACTCTACTCCACATCTCATAATCTTTCCTATTAATTAGCACACAATATTCAATTAGATTGTGTTAATTTTTCGACTTATGACTCACTATATTTCTTCTTAGTCAAACTCGAAATTCATTCAAGTGCTTAAGTCTTGCTAGGACTACTTATTAGTTTTATATTAAACCCATTTCATATCCTATAATATTCATTTCAATTGAATTGAAACACTTTTTAAGTTCATTAACACTTGACACGGCGTTTCGACATTCAATCGTCACACGCCCGATTTACCTCTCTTGTGTATGCTTACTATGCTTCTATAACTTATCTAATATATTATTTATTAATGTTAAACAGCATTATATTTACTAATATTCAAGTTTTATAACTTAGAATAACATCTTTTATCGTCAGGAGCACTACACATGCATATGTGCATGCCCGACGCCCTCCGATTGCCCCCAAAAACATAACAGTCCAAAAGATGACCATTTTGACTACTGTTACCAAGCTCAAATTGAAACTCCTAAAGAACTAATGTTGTAGGTCTACTCGTCTTCGTTCCGGATCATCTTGAATAACCTCAATCGGTGTTCGTATGAGAAAGTTATGGTCATTTTACTACAGGAGGTCAAACCGTCTCACCAGATTGCATTCCAGCTGTCACAAGGTGAGAAATAGGCTAACCAGTGGTGCCGGGGCGCGAAATTGGCGCTGGGGCGCGAATTTCAGCGCTGGGGTGCGAGGACTAAGCTAGCCAGTGGCGCCGGGGCGCGATATTTGGCGTTGGGGCGCGAATTTCGACGATGTGGCACCGAAACTTGCTGAACCCAACCATCAGAGAACAGAACAACTAAATTTCTAGCTATATCTTAATTTCTAATACTAATTAACATGTATAACTTATGCCAATTACACATATACACATTACCCAACATGCATATACTAATTTAAACCACTAAACAACAATCACAGGAAACTTAATTCTTTGAAAACCATATTTTAAACCCAAAAAGTCCATTTTTATACTTCTAGACACTGTGAACACGGTAATCACAGTTTATAAAACAATTTTGATTCCTTGAGACTACGATTCTCTGAACTTCATAACAAATCAATATACTCAACGTTAAATTTCACGGTTAACTAACAGTCAATTACTCATTTATTACCAAACCATGTTCATGCTTATCTTTACTGTAAAACCAATTTCGTTCATGTTCATGTTCATGCTAGTTATAACAATACAACCACCTACAATTACCATAATTCAGTTGTATTACCTAATTCGAAACATAGAATCCACAGAACATAAAAATTTTATGCCGTAAAACTCATACATATACATATATCTATATAATATTAAGTTTAAAGCACATACCTTCAATTACTAAGATAATATTTGCTAACTCCACTGTAATTCGTTTGAAACTGCAAGAATTCTCTCTCAATCCTCTCAGAAATACTCTGCAACTTTATTTCCTTTCTCTGAAAACCGTTTCTAAAAATTCCTGTTTTCTTTCTTAGGCTTAAGCCATATACAATAACGAACGTCTTTTTCAAACGTTTTAAAACCGATGCCACTAATGGCCTTATTAAAACAGCGGTTATCAATTTAATATATATTTTATTTATATTTTTTTTAATTAAATTTATATTATTAATAAATCAAATTTAAAAATCCAAAAGCCATAGGGCTTTGTTTGGAAAAATTATTTAAAACTTAAAGACTTAATATACATAAGCCTTGTTTGGCAAAACTAAATTAAAACTACTTTAATTTATTTTAATAACCACTTATAATAAAGTTATTTGTCATACTTTATTTAATAAATTAAATAAAACATTATAATAGTTCATTTAATCATTATAAACTTTCTAATTAAGTTAAATTAGAATATTATCTCATAATTTACTTAACTCATTAATTATTTATTAAATAATTAATTAATCAAATCAAATCAAATCAAATCAAATCAAACATTTATTCACAATAAACACATCCATTAAATATTTATATAATTCAATAAATATTTAAATATTATAATTAAAAAATCTGGATTGTTACATCACCTAATTGCGAATTAATATTGTGAATTATAATAATGATGATAATGAAATTCTTATTGGAAAGCCCCCTCTTTCCTAGGACGACCTGGTCGATTAGTATTGTGAATTATAATAATGATGATAAATTTTGTTTTATTAGTATTATTAATGTAATAAAATGAAAAGTTTTTTCTATAAAAAAATGTAATACTTTTATAAAGTTATCTGTTTTATTAGACTATAAATAGAATATATTATATTCTATTATGCATAGTATTTTGCATAGTAAAATCTTTTTATATAAAAAATGTAATACTTTTATAAAGTTATTTATTTTATTAGACTATAAATAGAATATATTATATTTTATTATGTATAGTGTTGCATAGTACTCAGATAGTATTTTGTATAGTAAAATCTTTTTTATATAAAATGTAATACTTTTATAAAGTTATTTGTTTTATTAGATTTTAAATAATATATATATATATATATATATATTTAGAATATATTATATTTTATTGCATAGTATCCTTTCAATTCTCTTATAAATAGGATGCTTAGTTAGAATTGAAATCACACCAGAAATTCAGAGAATTCTTCTTCTATAATCTTGAACATATTTCTTTAGAGTTTTAAGAAGCTTTGAGCATAGAAAACAGTATAAGTTTTCTTCAAGAATATCCTCGCCTACCAAATGTAATACTCTTCTTTTTAAGGTAAGGGTATTATTCTTTCGTATTCATGAAGAGAGTTATTTTCTTTCAATACTGTAAGTGGTTGTTATTCCATTCTTTATTATTATGTTGAATATCCCGTGCATGCGGATTACGACGCTGGTGAATTCTTCTCGTTATTCCATTCTTTATTTTTCGTTGGAATAATCTGCTCACGTGGATTACCGCATGGTGGCAAAAATCCATTTGCGGTTTCATATATTCTATTATACCTATTGATTAAAGTTTTGGCTTCTATACTCCATGAAATTAGTGGAATATCCTTGATATTTCGCTTCATCCAAAGATCTTTTCATGGAAATATTCTTTTGAGCATTGTTGAATTTTACTCCACAAAGCAAAGATCATGTTGATAATTTGGGACGTTATTGAGTTCGAGGATAAATTAACTTATAAATCTTTAAAATTTATTCTTGAACTTGTTTTATTGAATTGTCGCCATCCTCATGTTTATAATATGTTGAAAGTCATCCGTGGGCTCAGAGTGCATAGATGGACTTGGTATGATTATGACTAGGGATTATTCGGTATAATAATGACCGTAATGTTACAAATGATGTGGTAAAATCCTTATTGGTCAGAAAGTGCATTGATGGACAAGATTATTGGCATGATCATTACCATTGATGAATACACGAATATCCTGGCCCAGTAGTGCATGGATAATTTATGGTCGTGATACTAATGAATATCCTCGGCCGTAGTTCGTGGATGATGTGGATTATTTATTGTCGAGTCTCGTGATAAAAGTAATGAAAACCTTTTAAATCATAGAAGATAATAGATTTTATTCTCTACTTGACTCTTCTAATGGATTGCTTGTTCTGTTGCAGTTAAACTTGATGTTTGTTATATTTTATCAGTTTAACACTGTTGAAGGCTAATGATAATTTATTTTGCATTATCTTAGTCATAATATTTCTTACTGGGCTAGTTGAGCTCACCCTTTTGCTTTCATTGTTCTCTTCAGGAAATTAGAACGTAGCAGGGACTAGTCGGGGAACAGAGTGACCGTCCAGATGATAGCATTAGTAGTCCTCACTATTCTATGAAATAGTGTGATAATAAATGTATTGATGACTTATTTTGAGTTTGAATACTATCTTGAAGATAATATTTGTATTAAAACTCACAGCTCATGTTGTATATTTAAGGTTGTATTTGTATTCTATACCATGTATTTGGCAACTCAGAATTGGTGATGTATACCTATTTTGAGGGGGCGCCACGTTAGTATCAAAGCTTAGGATATGATCCCTAATGAGATGTGAGACAAGAACTAGGAGGGGAGAGACGGGGAATTCCTTCGCTAGTATGACCTACCTAAGTTTATTTGGTATTTAATTGGTCGGTCAGAGTATAGGGATAATATGTGATATGATAACTAACCCTTGTTTTTTGGCAGTATCTGAAAATGACATCCGAGAATGTTAAGAACAGCAATGGATCACAGGAGGCCGTTGAGTCTCCACATATCAATAATCAGGATAATGTGCATAAGGAAGGCGACAATCCTCATTCAAACAACAACACTGATCAAATGATGAATGATGGAATGTTGAGAGGCTTTATGCAATTCATGTAACATTGGGCGAGAGCGGATCCTGTCCAAAATGTAGGTGTAAAAACTGAAAACTCTCGGACGGTCACTGCTAAACAGTTCAAGGAGTTGGGGCCAAAAGAGTTTATTGGAGAGCCAAAACCACTTAAGGCAGAGATGTGGATAAAACAGATCACCAAGATATTTGATGTCTTGGGATGCTCTGAGGCGCAAAAGGTTCTATTTGCCACCTTTATGTTGCGAGGAGAGGCATATTACTGGTCAGAATCGGTAAAGCGTACTCAACCTGCCGCACTGAAGATGTCTTGGGAGAAGTTCAAAGAACTATTCAATGACAAGTACTTTCCCAAAAGTATTCGTCACATGAAAGAGGTAGAGTTCATCAAGTTGGAGCAGAACAGTATGACCGTGTCGCAGTACGAAGCTAAGTATGCCGAGTTGTCCCGATTTGCGTGTCACTTGGTTGATAATGAGGAAAGAATGACGCGGATGTTTCTAAGAGGTTTGAAACCCGAGATACATCAATAACTAATTTCTCATAAACTGTGTTTGTATTCAGATGTTGTAAATAGGGCTCTGTTATTGGAGCGCGATAACGAGTCAACTCAACCAAGAGAAAGCAACCAAAGAAATGATAATACCGGTGGTACTTAGTCATCAAGCGGTGACAACAAACGTGGAGGAATCAACATGCTAGAAATGGTAACCACTTCGGTGGTAATCATGGCCAAGACAATAAGAATGGACATTTTAAGAAGAGGAGATTCAACAATGATTGAAAGACGTCAGCATCAGCACCCGTAGTTAAGGAAGGAGAACGACCACCTATCATATGCTTCAAATGTGGAGGGGAGGGACATATTAGTCCAAACTGCGCGATGTCATCCAAAGCGTGTTATATTTGTGGAAGAGAAGGTCACATAGCCAGATTTTGTCGTGCACCGAAGACAAGTCCAGTTGGAACAGTGACACAAAATACTGTCCCAGACAAGTCAAAACTAGTAGTTCAAGGGAGAGCGTTTGTTGTGACCTCCCAGAAAGCAAGGAACCCGAACGAGGTCATCACGGGTAAGCTTATTATAAACTCTAGCAAAGTCTATACCTTATTTGATACCGGTTCTACCCATTCTTTTATTTCTCCTACTTGCGCTCAACGATTAAATTTGACTCCAGTGAAATTAGACTTTAACTTATCTGTGGAAACTCCGTTGGGAGAAACCTTCATTACATCCACTATTTATAAGGCTTGTTTGGTTCAAATCGGTACCCTCACATTACCTGTCGATCTTATTTCATTGAAAATACTTGCATTTGATGTGATTCTAGGGATTGATTGGTTAACTACTCATCATGCAAAAATTGATTATTTTCGTAAGGTTGTTAGCTTTCATATTCCTAACCAACCTATTATGCGAATTCAAGCAACCAACCCATTAAAATCAATCACTATCATCTCAAGCCATAAAGCTATTCGTTTATTGAAAAACGGATGTCAAGCTTTCTTAGCTCATGTCACAGATTTAAACAAAAATACGTCAGATTTGAATGATATTTCTATTGTTAAAAAATTTCCTGACGTATTCCCTGAAGAACTTCCTGGCCTACCCCCAAAGCGTGAAATTGAATTTTGTATCGACCTAAACCCGGTACAAAACCCATTTCCAAAACCCCATATCGAATGGCTCCTATTGAACTTCAGGAGTTAAAGACCCAATTGAAAGAATTATTAGACATTGGTTTCATTCGTCCTAGTACATCTCCTTGGGGTGCTCCTATTCTATTCGTGAAGAAGAAAGATGGGAGTATGTGACTTTGTATTAACTACCGGGAATTGAACCATGTCACCATCAAGAATAGGTATCCGTTACCTCACATTGATGACCTATTTGACCAGTTGCAAGGAGCACAATTCTTTTCAAAGATCAATCTTCGTTCTGGATATCATCAGCTGAAGGTTAAAATTGAGGATATTCCAAAGACTGCATTCAGAACTCGGTACGGGCACTATGAATGTTTAGTCATGTCTTTTGGATTAACTAATGCTCCTGCTGCCTTCATGGATATGATGAACCGAGTATTCAAGGAATATTTGGATCACTTTGTGGTCGTCTTTATTGATGACATCCTCATATATTCCAAAAGCTGTGAAGATCATGAGCAACACTTGAGGCTGATACACCAAAAGATTCGCTAAAATAAGCTTTATGCCAAGTTGAAGAAATGTGAGTTCTGGCTTGAGGAAGTAGCATTCCTTGGGCACATAGTATCAAGTCATGGAATATTTTTTCACCCGACAAAGATTGAAGCTATTTAAAGCTTGGAGCAACCTAAATCAGTGACTGAAGTACGTAGCTTTCTCGGATTAGCTGGTTATTATCAAAGATTCGTGGAAGGGTTTTCTCGAATCGCTACTCCATTAACTCAGCTGACTCGGAAAGATATAAAATTCGGTTGGAGCATTGAATGTGAGAAGAGTTTTCAAGAACTCAAGAGGAGACTCATTTCAGCACCTGTTCTGACAATACCATCTAGCTCGAAGGGATTTGTCATCTATAGTGATGCATCGGGCAAAGGGTTAGGATGTGTTCTCATGCAACATGGGAAAGTCATAGCCTATGCCTCTCAGCAACTCACAGAATATGAGAGGAGTTATCCTACTCATGATCTAGAGTTGGCAGCTGTTGTCTTCGCACTTAAAATTTGGAGGCATTACTTATATGTGGAGAAAGTGGAGATCTTTACGGATCATAAAAGGCTCAAATATTTCTTCACCCAAAAGGAACTCAACATGTGGCAACAATGTTGGCTTGAACTATTGAAAGATAATGATCATACCATCCAATACCATCCTGGAAAAGCGAACGTGGTAGATGACGCATTGAGTAGAAGATCGTATACGAGCACGAGTGCGATATTGTTTACGCAAAGGCCCATTTTATGTGACTTGCAAATGATGGAGATAGAGTTAAATACTCCGGGGGACCCATGTGATGATGGCGAATATACGAGTAGAACCGACTTTAATCGATAAAGTTAAAGCTGCTCAAACTACAAACCTGGAGCTGATGCATATGAGGAAGAAAGTGCAAGAATGTGCTATTTCGGAAGCAAGAATCAATGAAGAAGGAATACTTCGAGTAAACAACAGACTTTGTGTTCCTAACGACCCTGATTTAAAGTATAAAATCACGATGGAGGCGCACAACACACCTTTGCAATCCATCCTTGGAGTACCAAAATGTATCGTGATATTCGTCATACATTTTGGTGGAGCATTATGAAGAGAGAGATAGTGTAAGACTCCAGATTTTATGAATAAATATTTAATTTTCTCGAAATAATTTTGTGAATATTATGGTGTGGATTTGATATAATGTTATAGTTGTGGATAGTATTTATAATTTTTGCAAAGTAAGCAAGTGGTTATATAATATTCATTTGGTCGGGGAATATTCGTTTTAACAGGGAATATTGTACGACGGCACAATCATTGGTGGACCCCACAACGGAAGTATTGTCATAGTTAGAAAACGACAAAATTATCTTTCTATAAAAATAACGGCGGAGGTGTTACCATTAAAACTGTTGAACTACCTGGTAGTAAAAGTACAGTAATATGTGTGGTTGTATAGTAGCACACGATATTGATTATTGATGCTTATGTGAGAAGTCACTCAGTTATACTCAACTATTACTACAGTAATTGCTACATCATGTCTATCATATTATTGATTCAATTATTGTTACAGTATCATCTGCATAATATGTTATATTATTAAATCAATAATTGAGATGGCAAAGTTTTTCATATTATTATTTACAATATTGACAATGTCTAGAAGTTCTGTCATGGAGAGGTTTGGTCACCTAATTGTGCGCCAATAAGGAGAAATTCTTATCGGAAAGCCCCCTCTTTCCTGGGAACGACCTGGTTGTTAAATATTGTGAATTATAATATTAATGATAAATAAGTTCGTGTTGATTAAAGATGAATTTTATAATTCCATTGTGTTGGACTTATTTGTGTTAGTATAATTGATGTCTAGAGGTTATATTGTTCAATCGGGTATTCGGGGCACTTTTCTTGTCCGAGTACTATTCACAAGTTACTATTCACGAGTTACTATTCATGAGTTACTATTCACGAGTTACTATTCACAAGTACTATTCATGAGTTACTATTCACGGGGTACTATTCACCCGTAAGATATATTTCTTTTCGGTCCAAATCATTTTTGGGTACAATATTATTCCATGAGGAGATGTGCTAATTTTTTAGACGTTGGTTGAAGATATAATAGTAAATCAATATGAACCGCTGGTGGAAAGTTATAATAGTAAATCAATATGGATCGCTGGTTTAAAGTTTTAATAGTAAATCAATATGGACCGTTGCTTTAAGTTTTAATAGTAAACCAATATGGACCATTCGTTTAAAAGTAAATCAATCTGGACCGTTCATGAATTAGTTATTATTCAGTCCTTTCTCCTATAAATAGAAGCTCATTCCTTTATTATTTCTTACGAATTCACTGAAACTCTAGAGAGAGAAACTATAGAGAGAAAGAAGAAAATTATTCTGCTACTTCACTACTTCAGTATTCAGTTTTTCTAAGGTATGGGATAATATTTGTTGTACTCGTAAGGGGTATTCTTTCTTTCTTATTCGTGAAGAGAACTTCTATTATTCCATTCTTTATTATTCTGTTGGAATAACCTGTATACGTGGAATACCCTATACTTGGTGAAATTCTTTTGTTATTCCATTCTTATTATTCTATTGGAATAACCTGTTTATGCAAAGTACAGCATACATGGTGAAATTCTTCTAATATACTATTCTTTATTATTTTGTCGGAACATCCTATCTGTGCGTTTACGCCGGACCTGGTTCCATTATTTATTATTCGTTTAATATCCTCGTGCGTGCGCTTACGCCTGCTGACACGGGTTCCATTATTTATTATTCTCATTGGGAATAAACCGTCATGCATGCGATCTATCGCGCATGGTGAATCCTTCTGTTATTCCATTCTTTATTATTCTGTTGGAATAACCTGTCTATGTTGATTACCACATGAATTGTGAATGATCCTTCGTATTCATTCCTTATTAAATGGTGGAAATGATCTGTATACGTGGATTACCGCATGGCGGGTGAAAATTCATTTGTAGTTTCATATATTATATTATACTCAGTTGGTTAAAGCTTTGGCTTCTATACTCCATGAAATTAGTGGAATATCCTTGATATTTGCGCTTCATCCAGTATCTTTTCATGAAAATATTCTTCTGAGCATTCTTGAATTTTCTTCGCACAAAAAAAGATATATTATGTTGACAATTTGGACGTTATTGAGTTCAGGATAAATTAACTTATAAATCTTTAAAATTTATTCTTGAACCTGTTTTATTGAATTGTCATCATCCTCATGCTTATATTATATTGAAAGTCATCTTTAGCTTACGTGCATAGATGGACTTGGTATGATTATGACCAGGGATTATTCGATATAATCATGACCGTAATGTGACAAATGATGTTGTAATAGTCCTCATTGGCCTGTAGTTCATTGGTGGACAGTTGTTGGTATGATTATGACCAGGGATTATTCGGTATAGTCATGACCATTGATGATTACATGAATATCCTTGGCCGTGGAGCAGGGATGATTCGATTTTATTTATTAAGCTGAGTCTCAGCGATAAAAGTGATGAAAACCTTTTAAATCATAGAAGATAGTAGATTTTATTCTCTACTTGACTCTTCTAATGGATTGTTTGTCTGCTGCAGTTAAACTTGATGTTTATTATATTTTATCAGTTTAACACCGTTGAAGGCTAATGATAATTTATTTCGCATTATCTTAGTCATAATATTTCATCGGGCTAGTTGAGCTCACCCTTTCTTTCACTATTCTCTTTAAGAAATGAGAACGCGTGGGCTGGGAGCTCTGGGAATAGAGTGATGATCCTAGATGGTGCATTAGTAGTCCTCACTATTCTGTGAAATAGTGTGATAATAAATGTAATGAGGACTCCATTGAGTATTGATATTGTCTAGATGACAATATTTGTATTAAAACTCACAGCCTATGTTTTGTCCTATTTTACACTTAATCGTTGTATAATTAAGTTGTATTTGTATTCAGTACCTTATATCTCGCAACTCAATATGGGTGATGTATACCTGTTTTGGGGGCATCACAGTTGGTATCAAAGCTTAGGGATACGATCCCTGGCTGAGATGTGAGACAAGAACTAGGAGGGGAGAGACAGAGAATTCCTTCACTAGTATGACCTACCTAAGTTTATTTGGTATTTAATTGGTCGGTCAGAGTATATGGATAATATGTGACATGTTAATTAACCCTTGTTTTGTGGCAGTATTTGAAAATGGCATCCGAAAATGTTGGGAAAAGCAATGAAGCACATGAGATCGTTGAGTCACCAATGATCAATATCCAGGATAATGTGCAACAGGAAGACAATAATCCTCAGGTAAACAATAACACCGATGAAATGATGAACGATGGGATGTTCAGAGGCTTTATGCAATTCATGCAACATCAGGCGAGAGAGACTCCTGTTCATAATGCAGGTGGAAACAATGGCAACCCACGGTCGGTCACCGCTAAGTAGTTCATGGAGCTGGGACCACCGGAGTTTTTGGGAAAGCCAGAACCACTTAAGGCGGAGACGTGGTTAAAGCAGATCACAAAGATATTTGATGTCTTGGGATGCTCCGAAGAACAAAAGGTTCCTTTTGCCACCTTTATGTTGCGTGAAGAAGCAGATTATTGGTGGGAGTCTGTAAAACGTACCCAGCCTGACGCACTCAAGATGTCTTGGGAGAAGTTCCAAGAGTTGTTTAACGACAAGTACTTTCCCGAAAGTATTCGTCACATGAAGGAGGTGGAGTTTATCAAGTTGGAACAAAATAATATGGACCGTGGTCGCAAAGACGCGAGGCTAAGTTTCCGAAGTTATCCGATTTGCATCCCATTTGGTCGATAATGAGGAGCGAATGACGCGAATGTTTCTAAGAGGTTTGAAACCCGATATACGTCAATACCTCATTTCTCACAAACTTTGTTTATATTCAGATGTTGTGAATAGGGCTCAGTTATTGGAGCGCAATAATGATTCAGCACAACCAAAAGGTAACGACCAACAACACAATAATAATCATACGGGTGGCAACGGCCATCGGAACAATGATAACCATCGTGGGGGAAATTATCATGCCAAGAATGGTAACCACTTCGGTGGTAATAATGGCCAAGATAATAGAAGTGGAAATTTAAAGAAGAGAAGGTTCAATAATGAAGGAAAGACAACAAAGACCAAAGACCTGTTAAGGAAGGAGAACGCCAGGTCGATTGGTCGATGCTTAAAATACTGGAGGGAGGACATATCAGTCCAAACTGCGTGATGTAGTCCAAAGCATGTTACAATTGTGGAAAAGAAGGTCACCTAGCCCGATTTTGTCGTGCACCAAAGTCAAGTTCAGCTGGGACGGTGGTACCAAAGGCGGATACGGACAAAACAAAGTCGGTGGTTTGAGGAAGAGCATTTTTTGTGACTTCTCAAAAAGCGAGGGACCCGAACGAAGTTATCAAGGGTTAGTTAATTATATATTCTTGCGAAGTCTATACCTTATTAGATACCGGTTCTACCCATTCTTTTATCTCTCTTGCTTGCGCTCAACGTTTAAATTTGACTTCGGAGAAATTAGTCTTTGACTTATTGGTTGAAACTTCGATAGTTGAAACCTTCGTTACCTCCACTGTTTATAAATCTTGTTTAATTTAAATCGACACTTTCACGTTACCTGTCGATCTTATCTCTTTGAAAATACTTGCCTTTGATGCGATTTTAGGAATTGATTGGTTAACTACTCATCATGCTTTTTGTAAGGTTGTTAGCTTTCATATTCCTAACCAACCTATTATGCGAATTCAAGCAACCAAACCACTAAAGTCAATCACTGTCATATCAAGCCATAAGTAAAGAGCCCCGGTCCTTTCGTTGTTGACTTCCTTGTGTGAAATGCACCGAAGCCAGACTTTCTGTAAGCGACGTCGTGAATAACGATGGCAAGTTGAAAGGTATCAATGTGACGTACTATCCAAGTCTTGGATGAGGGTCAAAGTTTTGAATGATATTTTTATTATTAATAAATTTCCTGATGTATTCTTGAAGACTTCTTAGTCTACCCCTACAGCGTAAAATCAAATTTTGTATTGACCCCAGTACAAAACCCATTTCTAAAACCCTCAAATATTTCTTTACCTAAAACGATCGTATAATGTGCCAAAGACGTTGGCTCAAGATGTTGAAGATTACGATCGTACCATTCAATATCATCGTGGGAAAAGCGAACATGGTAGCTGACGCATTGAGTAGAAAATCGTATGCGTTTACAAGTGTGAATATACGAACCCCCGTAAAGATAACGAATATACGAGTCGAATCGACTTTAATCGATAAAGTTAAAGCCGCTCAAGCTACAAACCTGGAGCTGATGAATGTGAAGAATTAAGAAGGTTCAAGAGGGCGTTATTCTAGAAGCAAGAATCGACAAAGAGAGGAAATCTCAATCCTCGATTTAATTGGCCCATTTGAAATCCTCGATGAAGTAGGAACTGTGGCTTATAGACTCGTTTTATCGCCAAGTATGTCACGTGTTCATAACATTTTTAACGTATCAACGTTACGTAAATATGGGGACGACCCGAACCACATTATTAATTTAGAATCGGACGAGATAGCGGATGATTTAACGTATGAGGAGATACATATTAAAATCTTGGATAAGAATGATTATATTCGACACTCAAAGGTTATACCTCAAGAGTTAGAATCTGAAATGAAGTCAAGATACACTCACCTCTTCAGCATACCAGGTACGTACGTAAATTTCGAGGGCAAAATTCCATAAGGAGGGGAGATTGTGAGACCCCAGATTTTTTGAATAAATATTTAATTTTCTCGAAATAATTTTGTGAATATTATGGTGTGGATTTGATATAATGTTATAGTTGTGGATAGTATTTATAAATTTTGCAAAGTAAGCAAGTGGTTATATAATATTCGATTTAATTCGGGAATATTCGTTTTAACAGGAATATCAGATGACGGCAAGACAATCATTAGTGGACCCCCATAACGGAAGTATTGTCATAGTTAGAAAATGACAAAATTATCTTTCTATAAAAATAATTACGGAGGTGTTACCGTTAAAACTGTTGAACTACCCGATAGTAAAAGTACAAAGAATACGCTGGGGTGGATGCGTAGTAGCACACCAGATTGATTATTGATGCTTACATGAGAAGTCACTTAGTTTTACTCAATTATCATGACGAGAATTCACGTGATCATATCTCTCATATTATTGATTCAATTATTATTACAAAGATCATCTACATAATATGTTATATTATTAAATCAATAATTGAGATGATGAAAGTTATTCATATTATTATTTGCAATATTGACAATGTCTAGAAGTTACGAAAAGAGAGGTTTGGTCACCTAATGCGCTCCAATAAGGAGAAATCCTTATCTGAAAGCCCCCTCTTCCCGGGAACGATTCGTTGTTAAATATTGTGAATTATAATATTAATGATAAATAAGTTCGTGTTGATTAAAGATGAATTTTACAGTTCCATTGTGTTGGACTTATTTGTGTTAGTATAATTGATGTCTGGAGGTTATATTGTTCAATCGGGTATTCGGGGCACTTTTCATGTCGGAGTACTATTCACGAGTTATTATTCACGAGTTACTATTCACGGGGTACTATTCACCCGTAAGATATATTTCTTTTCGGTCCAAATCATTTTTTTGGGTACAATATTATTCCATGAGGAGATGTGCTAATTTTTCGAATCAGTTGGTTGAAGATATAATAGTAAATCATTATGAAATCATTTGGTGGAAAGTTATAATAGTAAATCAATATGGATCATTGGTTTAAAGTTTTAATAGTAAATCAAGATGGACCGTTGCTTTTAAGTTTTAATAGTAAACCAATATGGACCGTCCGTTTAAAAGTAAATCAATCTGGACCGTTCATGAATTAGTTACTATTCAGTCCATTCTCCTATAAATAGAAGAAAAGTATTCTGCTACTTCACTACTTCACTATTTCACTACTTCAGTATTCAGTTTTTCTAAGGTAGGGGATATTATTTGTTGTACTCGTAAGGGGTATTCTTTCTTTCCTATTCGTGAAGAGAACTTCTGTTATTCCATTCTTTATTATTATGTTGGAATAACTTGTATACGCGGAATACCCTATACTTGGTAAAATTCTTTTGTTATTCCATTCTTATTATTCTGTTGGAATAACCTGTTTATACGAAGTACCGCATACATGGTGAAATTCTTCTAATATACCGTTCTTTATTATTGTGTCGGAATATCACGTTCGTAAGCGTTTTACGGGACTGGTTCCATTATTTATTATTCGCGGAATATCCTATCTCGTATGCGCTTACGCCTTGGGATTCGGTTCCATTATTTATTATTCGCTTGGAATATCCTCAGATGTGCATTTACGGACTGGTTCCATTATTTATTATTCTGTTGGGAATAACCTGTCTGTGCAGTTTATCGCACGCATGGTAAATCCTTCTATTATTCCATTCTTTATTATTCTGTTGGAATAACCTGTCTATGTTGATTACCACATGAATGGTGAATGATCCTTCGTATTCATTCCTTATTAAATTGTGGAAATGATCTGTATACGTGGATTACCGCATGGCGGGTGAAAATCCATTTGTAGTTTCATATATTATATTATACTCAGTTGGTTACAGCTTTGGCTTCTATACTCCATGAAATTAGTGGAATATCCTTGATATTTGTGCTTCATCCAGTATCTTTTCATGAAAATATTCTTCTAAGCATTCTTGAATTTTACTGCACAAAGTAGTATTATGTTGACAATTTGGACGTTATTGAGTTCAGGATAAATTAACTTATAAATCTTTAAAATTTATTCTTGAACCTGTTTTATTGAATTGTCATCATCCTCATGCTTATATTATGTTGAAAGTCATCTTTGGCTTACGTGCATAGATGGACTTGGTATGATTATGACCAGGGATTATTCGGTATAATCATAACTGTAATGTGACGAATGATGTGGTAAAAGTCCTCATTGGCCTGTAGTTCATTGGTGGGACGCTGTTGTTGTTGGTATGATTATGACCGGGGATTATTCGGTATAGTCATGACCATTGATGATTACATGAATATCCTTGGCCGTGGAGCAGGGATGATTCAATTTTATTTATTAAGCCGAGTCTCAGCGATAAAAGTGATGAAAAACCTTTTAAATCATAGAAGATAGTAGATTTTATTCTCTACTTGACTCTTCTAATGGATTGCTTGTCCGCTGCAGTTAAACTTAATGTTTATTATATTTTATCAGTTTAACACCGTTGAAGGCTAATGATAATTTATTCTGCATTATCTTAGTCATAATATTTCTTACTGGGCTAGTTGAGCTCACCCTTTCTTTCACTGTTCTCTTCAGGAAATGAGAACGTAGCTGGGACTAGTCGGGGAATAGAGTGATGATCCTAAATGGTGCATTAGTAGTCCTCACTATTCTGTGAAATAGTGTGATAATAAATGTAATGAGGACTCCATTGAGTATGGATATTGTCTAGATGACAATATTTGTATTAAAACTCACAGCCTATGCTTTGTCGTATTTTACACGACTGTTGTATAATTAAGTTGTATTTGTATTCAGTACCTTGTATGCCAGACTCAAGATGGGTGATGTATACCTGTTTTGGGGGCGTCACAGATAGCGTTGTTTATCTCAAGGTGTCTAACTTGTCAACGAGTTAAGGCAGAGCATCAAGTACCAAAAGGTCCATTACAACTACTTGAAATTCCAGAATGGAAGTGGGAGAACATTACCATGGATTTTGTTACCGGTCTTTCTAAGGTTTCTCAAGGCATAGATTCGATTTGGGTCATTGTTGATAGATTGACCAAGTCTGCTCATTTCTTACCGATACGAGAAACTTATACACTTGAACGTCTTGCTCGTATGTACATAAATGAGATTGTAAGACTATATGGCATGCCAATATCCATAGTTCTTGATCGAGACCCAAGATTTACTTTACGATTTAGGGTTAGTTTGCAGAAAGCTATGGGCACAGATTTACGATTTAGCTTGACATATCATCCTCAGACGGATGGGCAGTCAGAGAGGACTATTCAAACTCTTGAAGATTTATTAAGACTTTATGTCATTAACTTCAAGGGAAGTTGGGATAAGTTCTTACCATTGGTGGAGTTTTCCTACAACAACAGTTATCAAGCAAGTATTGGCATTGCTCCATTTGAGGCATTGTATGGAACAAAGTGTCGTTCTCCAGTATGCTGGGATGAGGTGGGTGAAGCAACGTTGTTGGGACCGAAGTTGGTACGTATGACTACGGAAAAGATTCAAACGATCCGACAACGTATAAAAACCTCCCAAGATCGACAAAAGAGTTATGCTGATCTTCATCGAAAGGACATAGAATTCGATATTGGAGATCATGTGTTGTTACGTGTTGCTCCATGGAAAGGAGTTACGAGATTTGGAAAGAGAAGAAAGCTCAATCCTCGATTCATTGGCCCATTTTTAATCCTCGATCGAGTAGGAACTGTGGCCTATAGACTCGCTTTACTGCCAAGTATGTCTCGTGTTCATAACGCTATTCACATATCTATATTACGTAAATATGTGAAAGACCCGCACCACATTATTGAGTTAGAATCGGATGAAATAGCGGAAGATTTAACGTATGAAGAGGTTCCTGTTAAAATCTTGGATAAGAAGGAACATGTGCTACGCTCCAAGGTTATACCTCAAGTCAAAGTTTTGTGGAGGAACCATGATGTTGAGGAAATGACCTAGGAGTTAGAATCTGAAATGAAATCAAGGTATCCTTACCTCTTCGACATACCAGGTACGTACCCTAATTTCGAGGGTGAAATTTCATAAGAAGGGGAGGTTGTAAGACCCCAACTATTATGAATAAAGATGAATTTTCGATAAATATCATTTTTGAATATTATGGAATGAATCTGATATAATGTTATAGTTGTGGGTAATATTTATAAATTTTACAAAGTACGCAAGTTGTTATATAATATTCGATTGGTCGGGGAATATTCGTTTTAACAGGGAATATTCGTACAATGGCACAATCATTGGTAGACCCCACAACAGAATTATTGTCGGATTGAGAAAACGACAAAAATACTTTATGAAAATAAAGGCAAAAGTTTTACCGTTAACTGTTAAAACACCCGGTGTTAAAAGTACAGTAATACGCGTGGTTGCATAGTAGCACACGGTATTGATTATTGATGCTTATATGAGAAGTCACTCAGTTTTGTTCAATTATTGCTGGATTAACTGCTGCATAGTATCCCACGTTATTTGATTCAATTATTGTCAATATTTTATATATTATTAAATCAATAATTGAGATGACAAAGTTATTAATATTATTATTTGCAATATTAACGATGTCTAGAAGTTCTGTCAAGGAGAGGTTTGGTCACCTAATTGCGCGTCAATAGGGAGAAATTCTTATTGGAGAGCCCCCTCTTTCCTAGGAACGACCTGGTCGATTAATATTGTGAATTATAATAATGATGATAAATTTTGTTTTATTAGTATTATTAATTTAATAAAACTGAAAAGCTTTTTATATAAAACAGAATACTTTTATAAAGTTATATGTTTTATTAGACTATAAATAGAATATATTATATTATATTATGCATAGTGTTTTGCATAGTAAAATCTTTTTATATAACACAGAATACTTTTATAAAGTTATTTGTTTTATTAGACTATAAATAGAATATATTATATTTTATTATGCATAGTGTGACACCCCCAAATCCGGGTACTTCGATTCCACGGGATTTGGTGTTCACTGTACAAATATCATCTATCTATCTACCCATAATAAATGCAAACCATGCAATATATAGAAATAAATCTTCCCTTTATAAGGTTACAATGTCTGAATCATAAACATAATCCCAGGTTAAACTAACCTTAAACATCTGTGCAGAAATATAAACAATAAGTCTTAAACAACATCATTAACTCAAGTCTAACATAAATACATTATCAAATAAAATAACAAGTCTTCATCACTTGCTAACTTTGCCCTTGCCTTTACTAGTGGAAGGTTCATCAGTTCTTTCGTTCTTAACTGCAATGTTATTATTAAGCAAGAGCGAGCACTAATGCCCACAAGTATAATAATGAAATAACATGCGAGTAAATCAAAGACATCTGAATAAAAGCTCAACTTTTGAATCAAGAATGAATAACAAGAAACAAAATAATTCTAAGGGTCATAAGACCTTGAACTATGTCCTAGGTTATCAAGGGTTATACTTGAAACCTTTAACAGTCATAAGACTATGGACCTTTCTACTCGTACTTAGGGGGATCAACCCTTAGTACCATACTGTGCACAATATCTTAACGCTAACGCATAAGTAAATCACTTTGCAGGGTTGTTCATCTCAGTTTGACATTCGAGTCCGCACCAAAGGAAGTTTGGTTTGGATAATTCAATAAGGGTTCTGAAATTTAGAACGTTCATCAACTAAGGACTAGTTGAATCAATAAAGTTCACTAGTCTAATAAGGTTCAACAATAATGGTATTCGATTTGAATAATAATCTTAAGAAGTATACAATAGAACAATTATTGTATAACTGAATCATGCTTTAAAAAGATAATAAATCTTTAATATAACAATTGAACTTGAATAATAGTAACGATAATTTACTCGAGGTAACTAATAACTTGAACAATAATGACAAGTAGGGTTAGGAAACTAGCCTCGTGCATAGGCTAAACGATTACTACTTTCGTTCACCACAAATCCTACACAAATACCATATGTATTCACGACATTCATTAGTTACATTTTCACTTAATTATTTAATATAAACTCCACTTTATTTAACAAATCATTACCCTTCTAATTTATTTACTTAATTAAATTAGAATATTTTTATTCTCTTACTATTATTACACTCGAATAAATTATTTTATAATAATTTCCATCGAATATTTATTTTATTCCATAAATATCTCAATTAAAATATTTACTTTATTTTATAAATATTTTAATAATAATTTTCAATGAATATTTATTTTATTCCATAAATATCTCAATTAAAATATTTAATTTATTTTATAAATATTTTAATAATAATTTTCATCGAATATTTATTTTATTCCATAATATCTCAATTAAAATATTTAATTTATTTTATAAGAATAATTTTCATTGAATATTTATTTTATTCCATAAATATCTCAATTAAAATATTTAATTTATTTTATAAATATTTTAATAATAATTTTGATCAAATATTTATTTTATTCCATAAATATCTCAATTAAAATATTTAATTTATTTTATAAATATTTTAATAATAATTTTCATCAAATATTTATTTTTAATTTTTTAATTTATTATTTTTTTTATTTTTTTATTTTTTATTTTTTATTTATTATTTATTTATTTATTTTTTTTGTTGGTAAGTGGTAGGGTAATTTAGTTTAGTAGCCTCACGGGAGTGGGGTTACCGAGCTCATTTTTCGCAATTTTTGCGATTCTGCGATTCATGAACATAATAAGGCCAAATTGGGCCAAAAATCAATCACAAGTAAAATTATACATGAATATGGTCATAACTTCCAATTAGTTAGTTTTTTTGCAATTTAGACTTACCCAATCATTGTAATACATATATAATCATTACTTAACCCATCTAGCATGATTTTTAACAAGTTACAACACATAATTTGCAAAATCAACACATTTACTTCCACTGTTCTTGATGTTCTTGAAGGTTTTGAAAATAAAACATGAAAATTGACAATGCGGATTCGTTAAAACACCGAATCCGTTCGTTTAAAGTTTGGTCTCTTCGTATCAACATGTATAATAATATACGAGTGTAAAATTTAGGGATAATATATAATCAACACATGAAATACCACGTATAAGGCCATATGGCCAAAACCCAAACTCTGTAATTTTGCAGCAATCATATACGACATGTTTTCATGAATTTGATGATATGGTTTATATAATATATATAATTAAAATACGATGTGTTATGTCATAACACATACACAACCCAAAATCATTGCTCCTATTCCAATTACAGAGGTTTAAACCAAAAACTTTGAAACCCATATATATGAAACTCAATGACGTAAAATAAAAACTGGGAACGAGGAGATTACCCTGTAGAGTATAAATTAGTAGGCTTAGATACTTTTGATTCCTCACTCTCAATCTCCTTCACAATCTCTGAATATTTTCTTTGACAATCTAACTCTGTAAATTCTCAATCTCTCTGCTTATTTCTAGACTTAGCCAATAATAATAAAAAGAAAAAGAAAGAAGAGTACATATAACGAAAAGAAATCGAGCAAGATTATGGTCAGTTACCCATCATGGGTTAACTGCCTATAACTCCCACTAAAGCCATGTTTGGCTAGCCTTAAAAAGGCTTTATCCAATTAATTTAATAAAATCTTTATAATATAGTTTAAATCATGTCACACCCTTACACATTAATTCAAATATCTTATTTAATTTAATTTAAATAAAATATAATAACTTCTCATAAATTCACATAGTCATATAATTAATTTTCTCATTAATTAATTATATCAAATTATTAAATCTCTAATTAATTATTACATTAATTAAAATAACATTATGCTTATTAAATATTTCATTTAATACAATAAGCTCACATAATGACATACTTCGAATAATAAATATTCTCCAGATTAATTTAATAAATGTAACACATATAATTAAATTAATCTATCACAATTGCATCAATTAATTATTAAATCTAATAATTAAATCCTCGAAAATATTTATTTAATTCAATAAATATTAAATTTTAAATTACAAAAATCTCGTTCGTCACATCTTTCCCCCCTTAAAAGGATTCTGTCCCCAGAATCACGACTCAATAAATTCGACCCGTTACATTCTCTCCCCCTTACAAAGATTCTGTCCCCAGAATCGCTTACAAATAATTAAGTAAATAAATGAGGTAATTCTTCATCATATTTTCTTCGAGTTCCCACGTAGCTTCTTCAGCGTTGTGGTTCCTCCAAATTACCTTAACAGAAGGTATAACTTTATTTCCGAGAACTTGTTCTTTTTCACGACAATTTGGGCAGAATTTCTTCGTAAGATAAGTCTTTTTCAAAATGTAGGGTTCATATTCAATTAGATGCTTGTAATCGATTTTTGTAGGGTCGTAACACAGAAACATGGAAGACGTTGTGGACATTCTCGAGTGCTGGAGGTAAGGCTACCTCGTACGCGACTTCTCCGATTCTTCTCAGTACTTCAAAGGGTCCAATGAATCTTGGGCTCAATTTCCCTTTCTTTCCGAATCTGATATTTCCCTTCCAGGGAGAGACCTTCAAGAAAACGTAACTACCTAATTCAAACTCGATATTTTTACGATGTGGATCAGCGTATTTCTTCTGTCGATCTTGAGCCGCTACCAGTCGTGCTCGGATCACTTTGACTATTTCTGCTGTTTGCTGTACCAATTCTGGCCCTAGCAATTGTCTCTCACCAACTTCATCCCAGTAAAGCGGAGTTTTGCACTTTCTGCTGTATAACGCTTCGTAAGGTGGCATACCAATACTAGCGTGGTAACTGTTATTGTAGCCGAACTCTACTAATGGTAGGTGATCATCCCAATTTCCTTTAAAGTCCATCACACACGCTCTTAGCATATCTTCTAATGTCTGAATCGTTCTTCCACTCTGTCCATCTGTTTGAGGGTGGTAAGCTGTACTCATTCGCAATTGCGTACCCATTCATTCCTGAAGACGTTTCCAGAAATTTGATGTGAAATGCAGATCCCTATCTGAAACAATTGATACCGGAACTCCGTGCCTCAAAACAATCTCTTTTACGTATTGCCTCGCCAACTGATCTAAGTTGAATCTTATTTTGATCGGAAGGAAATGTGCAGATTTCTTCAGTCGGTCAACGATAACCCATATTGCGTCGTAGCCTTTCTGAGTCGTCGGAAGGCCAACCACGAAGTCCATTGTAATATGTTCCCATTTCCACTCTGGGATCTCTAACGGTTGTAGCAATCCACTCGGTCTCTGATGTTCCGCTTTCACTTTCTGACAGGTCAGACACTTGGCAACACATTCTGCAACATCACGCTTCAAATTCGGCCACCAAAAATGTTGTCTAAGATCTTGGTACATCTTAGTACTACCAGGGTGAATCGAATATCGTGAACTATGAGCCTCGCTCAAAATATCTTCCTTAATCTCTGTGACTGGTGGTACCCAAATTCTACTCTCAAATCTCAGTATTCCTTCCTTATCCATCTTAAATCTCGGTTCGGTTCCTTCAGATATCTTCTTTGTCACCTTTTTGCATTCATCATCCTGAAGCTGAGCCTCCTTTACTTTATCTAGTAGAGTTGTACCAGATTGCATCTGAAATATATTCTCATCGATCTCCATAGGATACTTCACTTCTAATTCCAGTTCTCCATTTCTGTAATTAGCTCCTCCTGAGCAGTCAACATCATCAATTTCTCCCGACCCTTTCTACTTAAGGCGTCGGCAACCACATTTGCCTTACCCGGATGGTATAAAATCTCACAGTCGTAGTCCTTAATTAACTCCAACCACCTTCTTTGATGCATATTCAAATCTTTTTGCGTGAAAATATATTTCAGACTCTTATGGTCCGTATATATTTCACACTTCTCTCCGTAGAGGTAGTGCCTCCAAATTTTCAAAGCAAAAACAACTGCAGCTAACTCTAAGTCATGGGTCGGATATCCCTTCTCGTAATCCTTCAATTGTCGTGATGCATACCAATGACTTTGCCATTTTGAATCAGCACACAGCCAAGTCCTTTATGTGACGCATCACTATAAATAACAAAATTTCTTGTATCATCTGGAAGAGATAGCACAGGTGCCGTACTCAACCTCTTCTTCAATTCTTGAAAGTTTTCCTCACACTTCTCCGTCCAAACAAATTTCACAGCTTTTTGAGTTAAATTTGTTAACGGAGTTGCGATCTTGGAAAAGTCTTGTATGAAACTTCTATAATATCCTGCCAATCCAAGAAAACTTCTTACTTCTGACGGCGTTCTCAGCTGATCCCAGTTAATCACGGCTTCTACTTTGGATGGATCTACCGAAATTCCGTTCTTATCGATTACGTGACCAAGAAATTGTACTCGCTCGATCCAGAATTCGCATTTCGAAAATTTAGTGTACAACTTCTCCCTTCTCAATACTTCCAACGTTAACCTCAAATGTTCTTCATGTTCTTCTTTGGTTTTGGAATATACCAAAATGTCGTCTATAAATACTACCACTAATTTGTCCAAAAATGGCTTGAACACACCATTCATTAGTCCCATAAATCTTTGCGGGAGCATTCGTTAGACCAAACGACATTACTAAAATTTGTAGTAGCCGTAGTATCGCGTTCGAACAGCATCTTTGTACATCCTCCGCCTCACCTTCAGTTGATGATAACCGCTTCTCAAGTCAATCTTGGAAAAGTATCTCACTCCCTCCAATTGATCAAACAAGTCGTCGATCCTCGGTAATGGATATCTGTTCTTAATCGTGACCTTATTCAGTTCTCTGTAGTCAATGCAGAGTCGCATCGATCCATCCTTCTTTTTCACAAACAACACGGCGCCCCCCATGGCGATATGCGCTCGGTTGAATGTACTTCTTGTCCAACAATTCTTGTAGTTGTACCATTAATTCCTTCATCTCTCTTTGGTGCCATTCGGTATGGTGCCTTCGATATTGGAGCGTTCAGGCGCCAAATCGATTACAAAATCTACCTCTTTATCCGGTGGAAGTCTGGTAAATCATCTGGAAATACGTCGATGAAGTCCCTCACAATCGGTATTTCTTCTACCTTCGGATTCTCTTTTCGACTATCGACTATGTAAGCTAAGTATCCTACACAGCCTTGTCTCAATAACTTACGCCTACATCATCGTCGACAATTTCGCTTGTCTGCAGCGACTTCTTTACCATAAAATACAACCTTCGATTTGAGTCATAAGGTTAATACGCTTCTTTTGGCAATCAATTCTGACCCCGTAATTGAATAACCGATCCATTCCCAAAATAACGTCAAATTCCCCAAGTTGAATAGGGATAAGATCTACGTTCATGATATTACCCTTAATATCCACTCTACAGTTCTTAAACACGCATTTTACAGAATTTATCTCTATTCGCAATTTCTATATTCATGGGATATTCCAACTCATCCATAAGCAAATCTAAACTATTAGCAAAGTCTTGGATATAAAGGAACAAGTAGCACCGAATCAAATAAAATATAAGCATTAATTTCATTGATCGGAATGATACGACACCACATCACGAGACCGGATTGCATCCTGCATCGTCATATTGAAAGTCCCAAGGCGGTCGATTCGGTTTGTTGCATGTTGGTCCGGTGATGGTTAAGGCATTTCCATTTGTTATTTCCCGGTTTCCTCCTCGATCCCGACCCTCCCGATCCCTTCTTGGGACAATCTCTTGCCAGATGGTCCTTGAACCACAAGTAAAACAAGCACCCTTCTTTGGGTTTGGGCGGTTTGGTGTTATGTGGCCTTCGACCACAATTGTAGCACACTCTTTTTCCTTTCATACAAACTCCTAGATGGGCTTTCCATAAGTCGGGCATGCTTGATTCTTTTCTTACGATTACCTTGTTGATTCCCCGATGATGAGTTGTCATTCCATCTTTTCTTCTGATTGAAATTTCCACCTCCTGTGCCACTTCCACTGACCTTATTATTTCCTTCACCTTCACTCTTCTTCTTCTTTTGATCTTGATTGTACTTGGTCACCGCATCGCTTCCACCTTCAGCGAGGATGGCCTTTTCCAGTACTCCAGCAAACGTGTTTAGCTGAAACATTGATACCTTGTTGTACACCCAAGGCTTTAGTCCTTGTTCGAATCTTCTGGCTTTTCTTTCGTCCGTGTATACTTGATACGAGGCGAACCTCGCTAACTCGTTGAATTTAGCCGCGTAGTCAGGTACGCTCATGTTTCCTTGCTTCAGTTCTAGAAATTGAACTTCCATCTGATTCTGTGAACTAGTTGGGAAATACATTTCGAAAAACATTTCTTTAAATCTCTCCCACGTAATTACACCTTCACCTCCTCTCACTTTGTTTGCTTGCCACCAGTAGCTAGCCTCAGACTTCAACATAAACGTTGCAAAAGCGGTCTTCTGGTCTTCTCTAACCCTAGCAACGTCGAAAACCTTCTCCATTTCCATAACCCACGTTTGAGCCTCGATTGGGTTCATGGAACCTTTGAACTCTGGCGGTCCCACCGCCTTGAAGTCCTTAAACGTTGTGTTTGGTGGAGCTTGAGGTTGGTTATTCATGGCTCCGGTCAAGTAAGTTCACCATTGCTTGCTTGCAGGATTAGCGTTAGCATTATTATTATTATTATTGGTTGACTCTTCTCGGTAGGTTGGCGTTGTTGTCTTCTCTCTTGGTGGCATTTTTTGTTAAATAAATGCTTTATTAGAACTTTATTTATTTCTCTAAATAGTTAAGGCATTACTCAATAATTTAACATATCACTTAACACATCATCTCAAACAACTTGATATATTTGCATTCAAATCAAAGTTTTAACATTAAACGATAGCATAAGCGCTATTTACATCAACTATCACGGAATAAAGAATCCACAGGATTTAAAACATTCAAATATTCTTTCGTTCATAAACACGTCAGAATTTACATCTAAAAACTAATTAAGTTCTTCACATAATTAAATAAATCATATCACTGTCGATCAAGGTACTGATTAGCCTTGCTACGCTCCTCTTCTAAGATTCGATGCATCGTCCTGCGATCCATCATGTATAATGGTAGTCCTTCGAACTGGATTGGGTACCTCAAAACTCGATCTTGGGTCTCATTCATTGCCTTGTTAAGTGTAGAGTACGTTTCCCCAATCTTCGCTTTCTTTGCACGACTATCATCCTCTGCACGATCAGCTCGACGCGATTCTCTTACCCAGCCTTCCTCTGCTATGTTTAGCCTTTCGGAGGTTTCCTTCAGTTCCTTCTTCAGTTTCTCTATCTCCTCGGTCTTATCTTCAGTTTGACCCTTCTCATGGACCAAATCCCATTCTACATTTGCCAGTCGAGAGTGAAGAGTCGAAATCTCCTCTCCTTCGCGCTCTAGAGTAATATCTTTGAATAACCTTTCGCTCGACCAAATCCACGGACCTCATCTCGTAACTCCACATTACGGTCGTATAACGTGTCATACATCTCAGCATCAACGGTGTACCGTGGTAACTCCTCTTCTTCCTCTTCCTCTTCCTCAACAAATTCCTCCTCAGGATCAGTCTCGGGCTCATGCTCCTGACCAACAACGGTGATCAATGGAGATGACTCCCTATGTACCAGCTGCTCCCTAACGACATGAATGTCTCGAGGCTCCTCCTCTGTCGGAACTATAGGTACACGGGGTTCTTCCTCCCCAGCTTGACTAGCTTCTCCAACATTTGACATCCTGACAACAAAATTTTAAGTTTTAGTTACTAAGTCGTATCATCTAACGCATACTTTAACACATAAACACATAAGGTCTTTTATTATCTTCAATGAATTACATAAATTCATTTCTTATAACTCGATAAGAGTTTTCCATCACTATCTTCTTTCTATAAGGCTACTACCTAAGGTTGTTCTCCCACCTAAGGTTCATAACTTACAGCTTTGATACCAACTTGTGACACCCCAAATCAAGGGTACTTGATTCCACGGATTTGGTGTTCATTATCTAAATATCATCTATCTATCTACCCATAATAAATGCAAACCATGCAATATATAGAAATAAATCTTCCTATATAGGGTTACAACGTGCGAATCATAAACATAATCCCGGAGTTAAACTAACCTTAAACATCGTATTGAAAATATAAACAATAAGTCTTAAACAACACCATTAACTCAATTCTAACATAAATACATTATCAAATAAAATAACAAGTCTTCATCACTTACTAACTTTGCCCTTGCCTTTACTAGTGGAAGGTTCATCAGTTCTTTCGTTCTTAACTGCAATGTTATTATTAAGCAAGAGTGAGCACTAATGCCCACAAGTATAATAATGAAATAACAGTATAATAACATGCGAGTAAATCAAAGACATCTGAATAAAAGCTCAACTTTTGAATCAAGAATGAATAACAAGAAACAAAAAAAGAATTCTGAGGGTCATAAGACCTTGAACTATGTCCTAGGTTATCAAGGGTTATACTTAAAACCTTTAATGATCATAAGACTATGGACCTTTCTACTCGTAATTAGGGGGATCAACCCTTAGTACCATACTGTGCACAATATCATAACGTTAACGCATAAGTAAATCCTTTTGCAGGGTTGTTCATCTCAGTTTGACATTCGAGTCTGCACCAAAGGAAGTTTGGTTTGGATAATTCAATAAGGGTTTTGAAATTTAGAACGTTCATCAACTAAGGACTAGTTGAATCAATAAAGTTCACTAGTCTAATAAGGTTCAACAATAATGATATTCGATTTGAATAATAATCTCAAGAAGTATACAATAGAACAATTATTGTATAACTGAATCATGCTTTGAAAAGATAATAAATCTTTAATATAACAATTGAACTTGAATAATAGTAACGATAATTTACTCGAGGTAACTAATAACTTGAACAATAATGACAAGTAGGGTTAGGAAACTTGCCGCAAATGCGTGAGGCTAAACGATTACTACTTACATTCACCACAAATCCTACACACATACCATATGTATTCACGACATTCATTAGTTACATTTTCACTTAATTATTTAATATAAACTCCACTTTATTTAACAAATCATTACCCTTCTAATTTAATTACTTAATTAAATTAGAATATTTTTATTCTTTTACTATTATTACACTCGAATAAATTATTTCATAATAATTTCCATCGAATATTTATTTTATTCCATAAATATCTCAATTAAAATATTTACTTTATTTTATAAACATTTTAATAATAATTTTCATCGAATATTTATTTTATTCCATAAATATCTCAATTAAAATATTTAATTTATTTTATAAATATTTTAATAATAATTTTCATTGAATATTTATTTTATTCCATAATATCTCAATTAAAATATTTAATTTATTTTATAAATATTTTAATAATAATTTTCATTGAATATTTATTTTATTCCATAAATATCTCAATTAAAATATTTAATTTATTTTATAAATATTTTAATAATAATTTTCATCAAATATTTATTTTATTCCATAAATATTTCAATTAAAATATTTAATTTATTTTATAAATATTTTAATAATAATTTTCATCAAATATTTATTTTATTCCATTTATCTCAATTTATTTATTTATTTTTTATTTAATAATTTTTTTATCAAATATTTTTTTTTTATTTTTTTTTTTTTTTAAATTATTTATTTATTTATTTATTTATTTTTGACCGTCGTAGTGGTAATTTAGTTTGGTAACGTTACCCATAAGGGTTACCTCTGCTCATTTTCTCGAGCTCATAGTTCATGAACATAATAAGGCCAAATTAGGCCAAAAATCAATCATAGGTTAAATTATACATGAATATGGCCATAACTTCTAATTAGTTATTTTTACACGAATTTAGACTTACCCAATCATTGTAATACATATATAATCATTACTTAACCCATCTAGCATGATTTTTAACAAGTTACAACACATAATTTGCAAAATCAACACATTTACTTCCACTGTTCTTGATGTTCTTGAAGGTTTTGAAAATAAAACATGAAAATTGACACTGCGGATTCGTTAAAACACCGAATCCGTTCGTTTAAAGTTTGGTCTCTTTGTATCAACATGTATAATAATATACGAGTGTAAAATTTAGGGATAATATATGATCAACACATGAAATACCACGTATAAGGCCATATGGCCAAAACCCAAACTCTGTAATTTTGCAGCAATCATATACGACATGTTTTCATGAATTTGATGATATAATTTACATAATATATATAATTAAAATATGATGTGTTATGTCATAACACATACACAACCCAAAATCATTACTCATATTCCAATTACAGAGGTTTAAACCAAAAACTTTGAAACCCATATATATGAAACTCAATGACGTAAAATAAAAATTGGGAAGGAGGAGATTACCCTGTAGAGTATAAATTAGTAGGCTTAGATACTTTTGATTCCTCACTCTCAATCTCCTTCACAATCTCTGAATATTTTCTCTGACAATCTAACTTTGTAAATTCTCAATCTCTCTGCTTATTTCTAGACTTAGCCAATAATAATAAAAAGAAAAATAAAGAAGAGTACGTATAAAGGAAAGAAACTGATGCGCATTATGGTCAGTTACCCGTCATGGGTTAACTGCCTATAACTCCCACTAAAGCCATGTTTGGCTAGCCTTAAAAAGGCTATATCCAATTAATTTAATAAAATCTTTATAATATAGTTTAAATCATGTCACACCCTTACATATTAATTCAAATATCTTATTTAATTTAATTTAAATAAAATATAATAACTTCTCATAAATTCACATAGTCATATAATTAATTTTTTCATTAATTAATTATATCAAATTATTAAATCTCTAATTAATTATTACATTAATTAAAATAACATTATGCTTATTAAATATTTTATTTAATACAATAAGCTCACATAATGACATACTTGAATAATAAATATTCTCCAAATTAATTTAATAAATGTAACACATATAATTAAATTAATCTATCACAATTGCATCAATTAATTATTAAATCTAATAATTAAATCCTCAAAAATATTTATTTAATTCAATAAATATTAAAATTTAATTTACAAAAATCTCGTTAAATTCTGCATAATGCTGCATAGTGTGTTGCATAGTAAAAATTTTTATATAAAATGAATACTTTTATAAAGTTATTTGTTTTACTAGATTTTAAATAATATATATATATATATATATATATATATTTAGAATATATTATATTTTATTTCATAGTATCCTTTCAATTCTCCTATAAATAGGATGCTTAGTTAGAATTGAAATTACACCGGAAATTCTGAGAATTCTTCTTCTATAATCTTGAACATATTTCTTTAGAGTTTTAAGAAGCTTTGAGCGTAGAAAACAATATAAGTTTTCTTCAAGAATATCCTCGCTCTACCAGTCGGAATACTCTTCTTTTTAAGGTAAGGGGTATTATTCTTTCGTATTCATGAAGAGAGTTATTTTCTTTCAATACTCGTAAGGGTTGTTATTTCATTCTTTATTATTATGTTGGAATATCCTGTCTGGGCGGATTACGCACGCCTGGTGAATTCTTTTATTATTCCATTCTTTATTATTCTGTTAGAATAATCTGTCTATGTGGATTACCGCATGGTGGCAAAAATCCATTTGTGGTTTCATATATTCTATTATACTCAGTTGATTAAAGTTTTGGCTTCTATACTCCATAAAATTAGTGGAATATCTTTGATATTTACGCTTCATTCAGTATCTTTTCATGGAAATATTCTTCTTAGCATTCTTGAATTTTACTCCACAAAGCAGTATCATGTTGACAATTTGGACGTTATTGAGTTCAGGATAAATTAACTTATAAATCTTTAAAATTTATTCTTGAGCTTGTTTTATTGAATTGTCATCATCCTCATGTTTATAATATGTTGAAAGTCATGTGTGGCTTGTAGTGCATAGATGGACTTGGTATGATTATGACTAGGGATTATTCGGTATAATTATGATTGTAATGTTACAAATGATGTGGTAAAAATTCTCATTGGCCGTAGTGCATTGATGGACAGTTGTTGGCATGATCATGACCATTGATGAATACATGAATATCATTGGCCCGTAGTGCATGGATAATTTGTGGTCGTGATACTAATGAATATCCTTGGTCGTAGTGCAGGGATGATGTGGATTATTTATTAAGTTGAGTCTCAGCAATAAAAGTAATGAAAAACCTTTTAAATCATAGAAGATAGTAGATTTTATTCTCTACTTGACTCTTCTAATGGATTGTTTGTTCCGCTGCAGTTAAACTTGATGTTTGTTATATTTTATCAGTTTAACACTGTTGAAGGCTAATGATAATTTATTTTGCATTATCTTAGTCATAATATTTCTTACTGGGCTAGTTGAGCTCACCATTTTGCTTTCATTGTTCTCTTCAGGAAATGAGAACGTAGCAGGGACTAGTCGAGGAACGGAGTGACGGTTCAGATGATAGCATTAGTAGTCCTCACTATTCTATGAAATAGTGTGATAATAAATGTATTGAGGACTTATTTTGAGTTTGAATACTGTCTAGAAGACAATATTTGTATTAAAACTCACAGCTCATGTTGTATATTTAAGGTTGTATTTGTATTCTATACCATGTATTTGGCGACTCAGAATAGGTGATGTATACCTATTTTGAGGGCGTCACAAAAGGAGTTTGGGAATTAATTAAAAAAATGTACTCTCATATATTCCTAATAAGATTATGAGTCTAATTAATTAAAAGAGTTAATTAAAAGCATTTAATTAATTATTTCTAATAAGATTAGGAAGCCTAATTAATTAAAGGAGTTTAATTAATTAAAATAAAATCCTATTCCTAAATAGTTTAGGAGGGTACCTTACATCTAGAAATAAGAGGAGTATTATTATTGGTAAGGTTTACACAAGTGAATGATACTTCTAAGAGTTGGGAGAGTACTTACAATATTCTATAGATATAGAATTAGAGTTTTGTCAAACATTCATCTTCTTTAATACTTGTTCTTCCATATGGGTGAATCACCTCTAGAGACCAAATATTTGGGTAGCTAACGTTGATCAAAAGAAGTAATCAAACCCGGTGGATTCAAGTTGAACGTGAAAAGGAATTGGAGATGAACTCGTACCCGGGGAAGCAAGTTTCTACAAAGGTATGAATCATATCTCCATCTCTTTCCATCTAATTAATAATTGCTCAAAAAGGATGATCTAGGTATATGATTTGTAAAATTTTAAAATCTGATTTTTCATGCTTCCGCTCTATGTATGTAATTTGTTACATGTTCATGGATATTACAAATCTAACAGTGGTATAAGAGTCAAACTTTTATGCAGATTATTAATTATTTTGATTCCATATATGTATGGGTATGTGTTTAGAACAATTTATTGGGCATAATTTTTAGTATGAAATCATATTTTTTGGATGAAAAGATAAAAAATCGCGATTTGCAAGAAAACAAAAGGACCATAAATTTGTTGTGTGGTATGAGTATATTTGGTTTCAGAAGTAAGAGTGTGAGAATTCTGCCGGACCAACAGAAAACCTATTTTTTTGTTTTTTTGCATTTTTTCAAAAATGAAATAAAAGAGTTTATTTTATTGAATTTCATACAACTTAAATGGCCCATTAAATGATATCGATGCATATATGGAATGGATTAATTATTCCTGAGATAAATGTTATTTATTGATGCATATGTTGATATGTATGATAATAAATGGGATTGATTATGGACTATTGACCAATGTGATTATATTTTATTTTAGTTAGATGCATGAATTTATGAGTTTTATTAAATTGGGTCTGCGTACGTCGGCTTCTCTAATTTTTTTGATTTAATTTATATCCCCCTCCTATGAACTTCTCATTGAGTGCTGATCAAGATTTATATTTATTGTAAATAGTTTATGTAATAGGATTTGTTATAATTACTTAAAGAATTGGAGATCAAGGAGCAATGAGCGATTGAAGACTCGTTTGTAATGGATCGCGGGATTTAAATGTAATAGTTATATTTAAATTTAATTATTGCACCCTAGGTTTGACCTTTTGGTTCACTTAGTTACTCTAGTAAACCAAACTAGAATAAAGTACATAATCAATCTAGGTAGAATATAATATTCTATATGTGCATGCTTATACTATATATATATATATATATATATATATATATATATTATGAAACATGTTTTGCATGTATATTAATATGACGCATATTTCATATATATATGTGAATGCGCGCTAAACAAGATGAGATAATTAATAACAAACCCCTCAAAGATTTATATTAAGTTTTAAGCGTTCAACGATATTTGAAATATCGAACGTCGCCTTCTAGCATGATAAAAATAATAGTGTATCAATTAGTTATTATAAGTTTGTTGTGTTATCACAATGATTATCTTAATTTTTTGAGATGTTTATTTTCATCACTTTTGATGCTTATTAAGAAATTGAACAATTTTGTTTTGTTGTATCACAAGGACAATATTTTTCTCTTTGAATATATGAAAGCGCTAGGGTGAACTTTACTTGGATAATTTTGATTCAGACGTGTCACCACTTGATTAAAATAATGTAAGAGGTAAAATAAAAGGAGTGACATGATGATGTAATTGACAAGAGTTGTCTACCTATTTATTTATATATAGTTTGTTGTGTCACCACAAGCCTATATACATTTGAAATGGAATCCTTAATCTCACTAGCAAATCTTTAATTAGATTTTGTCGAACTATATAAGTGAGGGTAATATAGTTTGATGAAAATAGTGGGAGATACTAATTTAAAACAAGACATAATTTATCTGGGTAATTAATAAAAGAATGTATGTTAAATGTTGTTAAATTTCAAATTCATTTAAAGAATTTTACAATGTTTAATTACCTATCACTGTGAAGCATTTTAGATACTAATTAATCGGATCGAATTAAGCTAATTGGTTAATGAATTTGAGAATTGTTTTCAAGGCTGAAAAGTTATCTTAAGTCCTTAAAACGCTTATTCCTGCCATGGTTGTAGACAATACCTCTAAGGAAGAGATTGTTACTTTGAGAAAGTGACAAGATGATGCACAGTTGGCTCAATGTATCATGCTCGCATCCATGAGTAACGAGCTTCAGCACCAGCATGAAACTATGGATGTTGTAAGGATCGAGAATTTTATATGATTATATTTGTATATTTTTATAAATAATTTTTTTTATTACTTTGAACATATGAGTAAATATGTGTTATGTGAATTAGATAATCTTATGTTGAAGATTAACATAGCTTGAATATTAACCTTGATGGTAAATAAAAAAAAATTAATCTGTAAGTGATTAATTAGTATGACTAATATAAAGTGAATAAATATGTAATAACTTAACAAGCTAATTAGGGCTAATTAAGTTAATGAATTAGTGGAACAAAAGGATAGTCAAGAGATAGAAATTTATTTAGTTAAGATTATGTTACTAACTAACAAAACTTGAGATAAAATCATTGTGACCTAATTATATATATTAGGTATGATAATTAAATAACCTAAGTGTTATAATTAATGAAGAGTTCAAGTATTTAAAAATTTTATACAAAGGGACTACCTAAGGAATTTATTTTAATATTTCAACCTATTATTATTTTAACTTAAATATATCAAGTCTAATTGGGTTATATAATTAAATCCACATGAGTAATTATTTAAAGTTCAAAGTAGAGAACTAGTAACCCTAATTAAATAACTAGGGTAAGATAAAAATTAATGTGTGGGACGCATTTAAGTGGCCCAAAAGAATTAATTGTTAGCCCAAATAAATATTTGTGTTGGCCCAAACCCTAACCAAATTTTTATAGATCTTCTAGATAAATAAATAAGTAAAATAAAGCATTAAAAGAAATCAAAAATAGGGAATTAAAGAGCAAGAGGTCGAGTATGTGAGGAGTAAGAGAGGAGCACATGGGTTAATTCATTTCAACACCTAGTCTCCTAGCCTAAATCTATAACTTGAGATTTGGAAGGATTTGATGAGATTTGGGAAGATAAGAAAGAGAAAGAGAAGATATATCAAAATTTAGAGGAGATTTGTGGAGATTATGTATACTTACATAAACTATATATATACACTTTTTAGCATATAAATATAATTCCTTCCAAGCATTAGCAAAACTTGCTCTCATTTTCTTCCTAAGCTTCCAAAAGAAATGAGAGAAAACAAGAGAGAGACCAAGAGGGAGGGGCTGCTGACCATAGAAGAAGATAGAAGAAGAAAGGAGAGGAGGTTGTGTGTTTTTAAGCATCATTTCATATCCTGAGAAGAAGGAGAAGAACATTCAATCAAAACCTAAATTTTTAGAAATTATTTAAATAAAATTAATAAATAAAATTTTATTATAAGATGTTTGAGTATGAGTATGTGTATATATGTGTTATATATTGTGAAATATGTGATTTAGTGTGTAGAGGATTATATATTCATGTATTGGGAAAAAGAGGTTTAATAGTTACTTAAACTACTGAATAAATTGAATGAAATTGTTATGAAAAAAATTAACTAAGTTACATTAGTTAATTTGATTAAGTTAAAATTATATTATGAGATAATATAATTTAATTATTATTGTAACGATGAAAGTTATTATCAATTAAAATTCATAAATAATGTGAGTAATTCACTTAATTTAAATAGTGAATTATAATTGTGTTTAATAAAATAAGAATGTATTATATTACATATAAATGTAATATGTTAATGTAATTCGATTGTGAGTCTTAAATAGTAAAAACATTTATCGAATAGAATACATATTTTAGTTGAAATATTTATGGGATAAATATTTGACTTGAAATTATTAGGAATAATTTGTTTAAATATGATAATATTGATTTAACTTATGTTAAATGATTTTATAATTGGTGTGTATTTTATTAGTCTAATCTAATTTAATTAAATAATTAAATTAGAAGATTAAAGATTTGTTAATTAAATTGTAATTGTTTTGGGATAAGTGTTTAAATAAAATGAAGTGTGACATTTGGTGTAGCATATGATAAGAAGACTATTAAAATAAACTAGAAGAAATTTAATAAAGTTAAACCAAACAAGGCCTGATGACCTTTAGTGGGTGGTAACTGTTGAGACCCTTACATTATTACAAAACAGTAAATAGATAACGCGGAAAAAACGATGTAGTTTCAATCAGAAAAACGTCGTGGTTATAAATGTCATCTATTTGACACCCTTACACAACGTTTTTAAAACGTTGCAGTTAGACACATTATACAACGTTTTTTAAGAAAAAAACTTTGTAGATTTATTTTTCATAAATTAGTATATGCTTGAAAATGTTGTAGAAAGTATGATTCCACAACATTTTCTGGCAAAAAATGTTGTAGCTTAATATATCAGACAACGTTTAGACACATTATACAACGTTTTTAAAATGTTGTAGATTTACTTGAAAAAAAAATTTAAAAAAAATGTTGTGGTTCACATATATTACCAGTGCACCTACAATCTGCTAATGCCATGATATATAGCTAAAAAAGATCAAAATTCTCATTTAAATTTAAAACCAAAATGTATCAACCATTCAAAATACATTCCAATAATACTATTCGTTTATAGTTTCAAATTACTACATCCACAAAATATTACATTCCAAGAAGATTCTCCATAAATTCGGTCAACTTATTTAACAAAGCCTATGTCAGTACTAAACCAACAAAAAGATTCTCCATTCCTTGAATTTTCTTGCAGTTTCAACCGGGTAATAATTAATATTAATTATCTTGTTAAGATTGGTAGTAACTATGGCAGTAACCTGTCCCAAAAGAACAGAAGAAAACAAAATATGAGACCTTATTTGATGTCAAATCAGGTAAACCATAATATTGAAAATCAAATACTCCATGGTTAGTTATACAAGACCTTATTTGATGTCTAATGTTAACTAACCTCTATAATTTAAATTACAAATCAAGTACTACTCCATAAACAAAACAAGGTTGGATTGAATTAATTACGAAATTTGGAGCATATTTCAGTAATTAATTAAAGCTGGCATACATCAACTATCTAACCTTCCTACTTTGGAGGGAGAATCCTGCTACAAAATTTGTAATGCAATGGTGACTTTTGTTCCGAGTTAGAACAAGGAAGAAGGCTGCCAGCTAAAATCACATTGTGCAACAAAGTTTTGAGTCAATAGAAGCCAAACAAATGCAGAATGCTTGGTAACCAGTCAATGGATATCTACAAAAAAGTTGACACAAACTGCCTTTATAGTTCTTGCTTATGCTTAGTTTTAAAAGTGCCAAATTAGTCACGTGCAATTGTTATCTCAATTTTATCTGCATTTCATTCCTATTACAGTAATGATATACATAGTTCCTTTTTCTCTTTGCTTCATCTTTCTATTTATTTTCCCTAAAAGATAGAGATTAAGCTAATGTGTTTAGGCGAACAACAAATATAATTAAATATTAACTTCATTCACCATACAGGTTACTTTTTCTTTGAGACAATCAGTTGACTTTCAGATTGGCTAAACGTATTGTCAAGATTTTATGAATTTGTCTGACCTGGTAAATCGGACATGTTCTTTCATAAATATGATCATGGCCATACAGGGTTATGTCAACCTTGTGCTTCTGCCAGAGTTTTTGACGGCTCTCCCTGACCATTGGTTATGCAAATGATCCTTCATCAGCATACCAAGAACTAGAAGAATAACCTAGTACCCGATGAGCAAGAAAGATCAGCCACGGTTGCTTCTGCCTATCCACAGATGCCAGGCAGTGTTCAGTGAAATTATATTGCTCTGTTCCCTCTCTCCAATCATGTTCTGTGTCAGCTATGCAGAACCGGAGCATTCCATAGTCTGTTGAGTACCTGTTGAAAGCCAGTCTTAGCATTTAAAAGCAGTTCTGACAACTCGGGACAAATGTGAGAAAGAGCAATATAAGATTGATAACCTCCCCCTCCCCTTCCCCTGACCTTTTTATTTATGTTCAGTCTTACTTGAAAACTGGGAAAAGAGGGAAATTGAACACCATAACAAAAGAGTACCCACTACATTTATTGACCTTTTTTCTTTTATGAAAATTAAAATTTGTTTAGGACACATACTTTTCCCGATGGTCTTTCTTCAATCATAAACATTCAATACTTAAATTTCTTACTCATATTGAAAAATTTTCAACTGAATTGTGTCTTAATGAAGCCTTAATATTCGCTAGGGGGGGGAGTAATTTAATTATTCACACTCGTACCAGAACTTAGCTCTGTTCTCGGCAGGAACATAAAACATAGTCTCGGCTAAAACACCACATTCTCCTCCTGAATCCATATTGTCATAAAAGGATCCTGACCCTGGCCAGTCACGCTCATAGTTTCCGCTGCAAGGACAAATCATCATAATTCATACCACATTGCATAAGATGACAATATTCAACGAGATGCTATGCTATCATCAAATTACTTGTGCCATAAGAATCAAAGCACGTGAAAATGTCACCAGCATATCTTCATAGAAGATTTTCTCATTTTCCAATACCACAAAATGCTGAAATATAAAATGGATGAAGAAATACTTTAGGCGATTAAGCCTTCTCGAACTTATGGACAAGGTTCCCAGGGATTGAAAGAGTGATATTATTACACTAGTATGATATCTTACTTAGATTGCTCAACATCTCTGCTCGTCCTAATATTGAAGTGTCAGGTCTTAGATGGCCAGCAAAGAAAGGCTCAATAATCAGAATTACAGCAACAATTGCACCAAGATACTTCAATAAGAAGTCTTGAATCATGCCAAACCACCAATGATCATGGAGAACAGTCCCCATATGTCGAACAAGAGCCTTAAACTTCTGCTGAATATGAGATTCTTCTCTTGTTTCATCGCCATAAAATGCTTTGCTTTCTGAATGGGTCCTTAACCGTGAGTGAAGCTGTCGGTACTCGCCTTCCAGTTTTTGTTCTTCAGACATTAATTTCCCAAATGCAGGAGAGAAATTCATTATCATTGTTCCTGCTCCTAATACATAGGCCTAAAAAGTAACATCATAATTTGAGTTGAGAAGTTACTAATGCAATACAAGTTATATAGCAGGAATGGGATGTAGAAGCCTAAGTTAGCATCTGAAATAATTTAGCATTCCCAGATGTACAAAAACTCCTATATAAAGTTGACAACATAGACCAGTTTAAGGCCAGAGATTACCAATATCCAAAATACATATTTAGGGCTTGCATACGAACACATGCGCCAGGTATGAAGCAAACCATCAGTAACTGCGGTATTTCATGTATGCAGCAGCTGTCCCCCCCAGTAACTATAGTGCCAGAATACACCAGCAGAGTTTTACTGTAAGAAAATAGCAAAAATACGCGTAAAATTCAGACAGAGGGAGTGCACTATATGCATAAAAAATAATTTGATCAGATAGCATAGTACAAATGAACTGATTGATAGATATGATTTCACGGTTATGAATGCACCGTTGGTCTAAGATCCATCCTCAATCTAACAGTTTCCACTTTTCAATATGCTTAGGCTATGACAGTCGCACAGAAAACACCACACATTACAAAATGAAAAAAGAGAGTGCATAAAAGCTCAACGAAAGTAGGTGTGGCATCAAATTGCATTACCTAAAAAAATCAAATTCATTAAAAAATTATTGAGCTTATACGAATTCCTCAGGTCCAATTTATCAAAATGAATGGTGTTAGCTACACATGGAAGCAGATGATGAAAACACAAAAAGATGGTTAGGACCATATGTAGAATCCATTTTTTGTAGCAGTATCTGGTCATGCTGCTCAAATTTTACAGAAATAACCAAAATTACATATGACGCAGAGATGTCAAAATTCAAATTTAGCAAGCAGTTGTGGTAGTGATGTTTACCTTCAACAGAAAAAAATAACCACTTTCATGGGACTGAACATACTGCACAATTCTATTGCCGAGTCATTCACACATGAGGATTGTACACCTAGTATAACAAATATAGATGAAAATGGAACTTTGAGAAAAAATTATACTGAAATTTTGGAACTTACTGATATACCAATCCAGAGGCGTTAATACCCGAGAGAGAATTATATAAATGTCGCCGGCGGCCGGCGCTGTTTCACAGTCTGATCGAGTACCAATGGTGATATCGGCTATGGTGCAACCGGCTCCGGCGATGATGTCAGAGGCATTTGCAAAGGACACAATCATCGCTTAGTTTTTGTGGCGAGTTTACGGCTGCGAACGCTATAATAGACATGCTCTGCAGCCACCTGACTCAGCTGGAAGGTGGCAGAGGATCGGAGTACGAGTCGGCGTTCGCGGCCATTCACCGGCGACGGCTGAACTGGATCCCGATTCTCCAGATGCAGAAGTTCTACTCCATCGCCGATGTGTCGCTGGAGCTTAGAGCGGTGGCGGCGAAGAAGTTGAAAGACAAAGAACTGCCTTGAGAGCATTTGAGGTCCGTCGGAGCGGAGTCCAAACAATTCGATGTTTAGAAATCGAGTTCGCACGACACGTAGAAGTAGAACAGGGTTAGGGTTTGAGAAGTGGAGCTCTCTCCTCTCCACCTTTCACTTCAACCCTCTGCAACAAGTTATTTCTGAACGCATTTTGTGACAGTCGGTCAGTGGAGAATCGAAACATATGAAGCAACCAGATGATTTAGGTGGGGAGGTAAAAGATTTTGTGTGAAAAATGGGAGGGAGGGAATAAGAGATCAGGGGAAATTTAGGGGAAAAGTAAGGAGGGAACGAAATTAAAGTATAGGAAACATTTTAAGCTCCGTGTTTTTACTTCCGCGTGATTTATTTTAAGCTCTGCGTCTTTTACATAGGTAACGTTTTTTTTTTTTAAAAACGTTACCTAATTAAAATCAAAAAGTACCTTTTTAAATAGATAAAAAAAATTTATATACATCTATAACGTTTTGTTAAAAAACGTTGTGAAAAAAAATACCACAACGTTTTTTATAAAAACGTTGTGATTTAAGTGTTGTCTATTTACTACTTTGTACTAGTGGTTAGCGTAAACCATTTGTCATATACGTATTATTTTGCTAAGTCTAAAGATAAAATACAGAAAAGAAGAGAGAAATTAAGAGAGGAAGAGAAGAAATTCTCTGTAAATTGAAAAAGTTGAGAATCAAAGAAGGTAGAAGAAGAAGATTCATATCATCTATTCAAGTTTAAGAAAAATCAAATGTATACTCTAGTTTTAAAATTCTAATTTATAGTTTCTCAAATTTTTCATTTTTAAAAGTTATTTGGTGATTTGAAGAGATGTTATATATATATATATATATATATATATATATATATATATATATATATGTGTGTGTGTGTGTGTGTGTGTGTGTGTGTGTGTGTGTGTGTGTGTGTGTGTGTGTGTGTGTGCGCGCGCGCGCATAATCTGATATATAACCTCTATAAATGGTTTTAGAGTAATCAAAATAATGAAAACATGTTAAAGATGAGGAATTAGAGTTTTCTTGTAATATATATGTTTTGGTCTATTTTGAGACTAAAATTGATGATGAATTCGTGATGAAAATTTTAAATTGATGGTGGACGTGGTTAATATGTTGAAAAAGGAAAATAACGAAGTTTAAACGGATTGATTTGGTTAGGAATCGAATCTGTGGTGAATGATTACGCTAAACAAGTTAAAACATGTAAAATTAATATGAACATAAGTTTTGAGTCAAGATTTGGGTGGATTAACGGTTCTGTAAATTGTTGATTTTCTAGTATGTTGTAGGGGTGCTCATCGGTAAAAAAACTGAACCGGTATCGAAAATACTAAACCGGTACCGATCCAAAATTATCGAAAAAACAAGAACCAAAATCTGCATCAATTACTAATTTGATCAAGCTTTAAATAAAAAATGCACTCCATTTTTTCAATTCGGTTTTCGATTGTACCGCATGGTAATATATATAATTATTAATAATAAGTAAATAAATTTTTTATATATTAATAATTTTTTTAAAAACTAAAAAATCATTAACTATTAATAATAATTAATATATAAAATAAAACTACAAAACATTATTAATATATATAAAAAATTAATAAAAATACTATTATATAGAAATTATTAATATAGAAAAAAAATTATTTAATATATAAAATTACAAAACATTAACTATTAATTATTAAATTATTAAATTTCGGTATATAAAATTACAAAACATTAACTACTAATCCAACAACCTGGATTCTAAGTCTAGTAATCAAATTGCCATTCCAGCAGACTGGATTCTAAATTCAGCAACTTAAACTGCAATCCAGCTAACTAAATTCCAAATCTAGCAACTAGATTGCAATCCAGCAAGCCTGGATTCACCAATCCATCAATCTAGCAAGCTGGATTCTAAATCCTTCAATTCAGTAAGCTTCTTTTCAATCCAGCAAGCTGGATTCATCAAATTTTCTAATCCAGCAAGCTGGATTCCATATCTCCTTAACGAAAATACCAAATCAACTTATTACTTTTCTATCTTTTGGCCATGCTTATATACATGTATTTCATACACAAAAAGTATTTTTCAAAAAAATTTCAATTCTCTTTGGTATTTTTCAAAAATCATTTTTAGTGTGTAGCTTAAGAAATTAGCCCCATCATGCTCAACTCCAGAAATTCCCATATTTTGACACAATCTTATACATGTTAACGTGACACACCAGTTTAAATTTCGTAGTCATCGAAGTTATAGAACTCTGGTTATAACAATTTTTGTCCAAAAAATACAAATATTGAAATGGCCATAACTTAGTCAATTTAAGTCGGAATGAGCTCATTTTTGGACAGGAGGTACTTTATACCATATATTTTCATGTCCCAAAAGGCCGGAAGTTTTCTCACAAATTAAGTTTTCGAAACAGCCTCTAGAAAATATTGGCAGTTTACTTTTTGACATTTTGCAATTTTTTCGTGCTAAGTCAAAAACTCATCACAAGGATCCGGACACACTCGACGATCGTAGTTCAGACACGACGACTGCTGGATAGACTTGACGATCATAGTTCAGACACGACGATTACTGGATAGACTTGACGATCGTAGTTCAGACACGACGATTGCTGGACAGACTCAACGATCGTAGTTCAGACACGACGATTGCTGAACAAACATGACGAATGCCGAGCAGACTCAATGATCACAAAGGCTACCTCAACGATTGTAGTCCGCACTAAGGACACATTAGCTCAGAAGGAGCTAAGGGCAATTCAGTACAATCCTCCTCAGTCAAATTCGTAGAGCCAAGCAGAATTTGACACCTTCCCCACTAAACAAAAATTGGAGAGAGGGAAACTACAAGTACAGTTTGAAAACTCCTTTTGAAATCAGAAGTTCAAAAAGCTTATCCATCTCCTCTCTCTCTCTACAAGCAGAAACCCTAACCCTTAAGAAAGTTTAGACAACCATACTCCTTGCAAAGAAAACAATGGCAGCCTCCAACGTCGTCTCTGGCTACAGACCATGCTTCGATGAGTTCAAAAACTGTTGAACCAAAATTTCACAAGACTCTGACATTGATAAAGAAGGCAGGTCTCGAAGAAGCCCTGGGTACGAGCACCTGGATCTACCCAAAGCTGATAAAGGAGTTTTACATGAATGGGGTATTCGAAAATGATGTCCTCACGACGAGAGTCAAGGACGTGGAAATCAAGCTAAAGGTTGAGAACATCAACCTAGCCCTAGGCTTCAAATCTGAAGGCTTTTGGTATTTAGATGGCATCGACTTCCATGTAGGGCTTAAGAAGATGCATCACAAGAAATTCCCCAATGCCAAAGGATACAAGAAGAAGGAGTTTCCTTAAAGGTATGAATTTCTGGCTGATATTGTTGGGAAGTGTATATGCTGCAAAAGCTCCGGCCACGATTATGTAAATGAGGTGCAGCTAAAACTCATGACTGCCATAAGTTGTGGCATACAACTCAACTATGGATCTCTACTGCTTGAGTGGATAAGAAAATGGATCCTAAGCTCGAAGAAGATAAAGAGCTCTCAAATGATGCTCTACGGGTGCTTTATAAGCATCATCCTACAGTCTGCTCTGGGTGACAAAATTGGTGACAATGAAGGAGACTCCATCAACCCAAACATACGGATGACCCAGCAATTGTTTGAAAACTGGAAAAGGAATCCAACAGAAAATGTTTGTATGATGTCCGAGTCCAGTGGAAGAACTGGTGATCTAAAGGAATCAGGGATTCCAGGAAACATGTCAGTCATCAAAGAGACTGAAGAAGAAGAGGAAGAGATCAACAAAGGAGAACCCACTGCCCTTATCAGAAAAACAAAGGCAAAAGAAAGCTAAAGTCTAGGATGGTAGAAGAACCTCAAGGGTCTACCACGAATATACCTATAAAGTCCTCTGATATTGAGACTCTGAGAATCCCAAGGAGAAAAGAAAAGTTGGCTGAGGCAGATGAAGACAGAGCCACCATATCACAGCTGCTGAAGAAGAACAAAATCAGTCACAAGTCCAAGAGGCCATCTGTCTCTTCGATCGTAGAGTCTCTATCGATCGTAGAGACCGATTTTAACACCTCAAGCAAAGAAAGTTCTTTGCACCGGATGGCTTTGACCGATCAATGTGACAAAGCTAAAGGAAGAAGAAAGTCCACGAGGCGTGGCTCGACCCTAGAAAACTAAGAAGAAAATTGGTTAAGAAGTACATCCAGATCAATGAAGGAGTACTCAAGGAGGAAGACAAAAAAATGGCTGCTAAAAAGGAACTATCTAAAGAAAGCCAAAAGGATATAGCTCAAGCTGAGGGGGAGACACCTGAAGCTTTCATGATAGAAAATGCTCCAGCTGAGGGGGAGATATTAGTCCTGCAGATGAATGATCATTTTGAGGGGGAGCCTCATGATATCCCCATTACAGAAGAAGCTTCTCTTGCAAAAAAATGAAGGAGAACCTAAGCAAGAAAATCAAAAGGAAGTCATTGACATAGTGGAATCCTCAAAAGGAAATGGAGAAGAAAAGGAAGACAAAGATGATGATGAATTTGAGATCACAGGCGTGGGCCATGATGGGTATAGGAGTTATCTCTACAATCAGTTGTTCTCCTATCTCCCCATGATGCCCTATCATCAAGCTCAAATTCTAAACTCCTGGAGTCAAATGTTTTGGAGCTTCAAAGAATATCCAGCCATCTCTGTGCTTGCTCATGGATTTCTAGGAAACTTCAACTTTGCAAAGAAGTTGATAACAAATGGTCCCTCCTCAAGGATGGTGCATGAGGTATTATCTATCCCAATCCTGTTCAGAGCTAATCACTATCCACTATCTTTCTTCAACTAGTTTTATGAATTTCCAAGATGGTTGGAAGTAGTTCTAAATCCACCAAGTCAATCCCCAGTTACATATTTTTTTTAACTGATGAACCAAATGTGCCTAACTTCATAAGGATCCCAACTCCCATCATCTCTACGATTAATTACCCTAGCCCCATCGTAGAGTCCCAAGCTCAAATCGTAGAGCCACCCTTTTCAGACACCCAAATGAAGTCCCCTACATCAGATATTCCCTCTTCATCCACCAAAGAATACTTCAACATTGATCTCGCCCTCTACTCCTTGCAAGATCAATACAAGAAAACATTCCCACCTTTAAACAATCCACAACTCAATGAACTATTCTCAGATCTACCCACCAAAGCTGAGTTGACAGAAGTGTCCCAGAAAGTGATCAAGGACATCGATGATAGCTTTGAAGCTCACTCAAGAACTCATTCATCTAAGACTGACAAACATGATCATTGCTGCAAACAATCTCCCAGGCACCCTAAACGTTAAGCTTACTAAGAAGGTGAAGGAGATTATCAAGGAAATGGTTAAAAATATAAAGGACAGGGATGATATTTATAAGACCCCTAATTTTATGAAATGAAATTATTTAATTTTCTTATAATTATTATTTTTTCGTAAATGGTTAAATTGATAAAAGGTTAAAGTTAAGGGTGATATGTGAAAATTTTGCAAAGTAAGTAAGTGGTTATCTAATATTCAATTGGTCGGGGAATATTCATTTTAACAGGAAATATTCGTACGACGGCACAATCATTGGTGGACCCCACAACGGAAGTATTGTCGTAGTTAGAAAACGACATAATTATCTTTTTATAAAAATAACGACGAAAGTGTTACCGTTAAAACTGTTGAACTACCTGGTAGTAAAAGTACAGTAATACGCGTGGTTGTATAGTAGCACACAATATTGATTATTGATGTTTACGTAAGAAGTCATTCAGATATACTCAATTATTGCTACAGTAATTGCTGCATCATATCTATTATTAATTCAAATATTATCACAGTATCATCTGTATAATATGTTATATTATTAAATCAATAATTGAGACGAAAAAGTTATTCATATTATTATTTGCAATATTGACAATGTCTAGAAGTTCTGTCAAGGAGAGGTTTGGTCACCTAATTGCGCGCCAATAAGGAGAAATCCTTATCGGAAAGCCCCTCTTTCCTGGGAACGACCTGGTTGTTAAATATTGTGAATTATAATATTAATGATGAATATGTTTGTATTGATTAAAGATGAAATTGATAGTTCCATTGTGTTGGAATTATTAGTGTTAGTGAAAATCGACATTTATTTCGATAATAATTCATGTATGGAGGTTATATTGACAAATCGGGTAATTAACCGGATAAATGAGCAATTAATTATTATTGATTCACATGATTATAACTATTTGTTCACATGTGTGTACTATTGATTCACATTCATTTACTATTAGGGGAGTTAGTGCAAGATTGATAATACTTACATGACTAAGTTAAAAATGGAGGTATAGATGGAGGTACTATACTGTAATTATTTTTTCACATGTTTAGAACTATTGAGTCACATGATTTAGTATTAATTCACATGATTTACTATTAGGGGAGGTGGTGCAAGTTTGATAATACTTGCAGGACTAAATTAAAAATGAAGGAAAAGAGAAAGGTATTATACTGTAATATTTCGAGCCCCAAAACGTGCAATTATCGAAACTATATTTTCTTATAAATGGAAGCTCATTCTTCTTTCATTTCTCACCAATTCACTAAAGCTATAGAGCAATTATTATAGAGAGAAATTATAGAGAGAAAGAAGAAGAGAAGTCTACTACCTCACTATTCCAGTATCCAGTTTTCTTCTAAGGTAAGAGGTATTATTTCTTTCGTATTCATGAAGAGAGCTTTTGTTATTCCATTCTTTATTATTATGTTGGAATAACTTTTATGTGAAGTATCTCATACATGGTGAAATTCTTACGTTATTCCATTCTTTATTATTATGTTGGAATAACTCATCTACGCAAGTACCGCATACATGGTGAAATTCTTCGTTATTCCATTCTTTATTATTCTGTTGGAATATCTTGATCGCATGTAATTACGCATGACCTGGTTCCATTCTTTATTATTCGTTGGAATATCACATGCATGCGTATTACGCATGACTCGTTCCGATTCTTTATTATTACATTGGAATAACTCGCATCATGCTTGGCCTATCGCATACGGTGAATTCTTACATTATTCCATTCTTTATTATTCTATTGGAATAACACTGTATCATGTGGATTACCGCATGCATAGTGAATGATCCTTCGTATTCATTCTTTATTAAATTATGGAAATGATCTGTCTACGTGGATTACCGCATGGCGAATAAAAATCCATTTGCAGTTTCGTATATTCTATTATACTCATATAAGATATCATTTCTTTTGTACTCGTCATGGAATATCATTTTCTATGGTATTTTTTTACGAGTTACTATTCATGGGTTACTATTCACCTAGTTACTATTCACTATAGTATTATTAACTCAGGTATTCGGGGTACTTTTCATGTCGGAGTACTATTCACGAGTTACTATTCACAAGTTACTAGTCACCCAAATTACTATTCACCCGAATATTATTCACTCGGGTATTTGGGGTACTTTTCATGTCGGGGTACTATTCACGAGGTACTATTCCCGAAATACTATTCACGGGGTACTATTTACCCAAAAAATATATTTCTTTTCTGTCCAAATTATTTTTGGTAAATGAATATTATTCTAAATTTTACTCCACAAAGCAGTATCATGTTGACAATTTGTGCGTTATTGATTTCTGGATAAATTAGATTATAAATCTTTAAAATTTATCCTTGAACTTGTTTTTATTGAATTTTTATGTCATTGTCATCATCCTCATGTTTATATTGTGATGAAAGTCATCTTTGGCTTACGTGCATAGATGGACTTGGTATGATTATGACCAGAGATTATTCGGTATAATCTTAATTGTAATGTGACGAATGATGTGGTAAAAGTCCTCATTGGCCTGTAGTTCATTGATGGACAGTTGTTGGTATGATTATGACCAGGGATTATTCGGTATAATCATGACCATTAATGATTACATAAATATCCTTGGCCGTGGTGCATAGATGATTCAATTTTATTTATTAAGCTGAGTCTTAGCGATAAAGTTGATGAAAAACTTTTTAAATCATAGAAGATAGTAGATTTTATGCTCTACTTGACTCTTCTAATGGATTGCTTATTTCGCTGCAGTTGTTGATCTAAAACTTGTTGTCTATTATATTCTATCAGTTGTTATACTATTGAAGGCTAAGGATAATTTATTCTACATTATCTTAGTCATAATATTTCTTACTGGGCTAGTTGAGCTCACCCTTTCTTTCACTGTTCTCTTCAGGAAATAAGAATATAGCTGGGACTGGTCGGGAAACGGATTGACGGTCCATATGGTTGTTTTAGTAGTCCTCACTATTCTATAAAATAGTGTGACAATAAATGTTATGAGGACTCCATTGAGTGTGGATATTGTCTAGATGACAATATTCTTATTAATACCCTTAGATTATGTTATGTCGTATTTTACACGTCTGTTGTATAATTAAGTTGTATTTGAATTTTGTACCATGTATCCAGCGACTCAAGATGGGTGATGTATACCTATTTTGGGGTCGTCACAGTTGGTATCAAAGCTTAGGGATATAATCCCTGGCTGAGATGTGAGACTAGAACTAGAAGGGGAGAGACGGGGAATTCCTTCGTTAGTATGTCCTACCTAAGTTTATTTGGTATTTAATTGGTCGGTCAGAGTATAGAGATAATATGTGATATGTCAATTAACCCTTGTTTTGTGACAATATTTGAAAATGGCATCCAAAAATATTGAGATAAGCAATGAAGCACATGAGACCGTTGAGTCACCAACGATCAATACCAAGGATAATGTGCAACAGGAAGATAATAATCCTCAGGTAAACAACAACATGATAATAATCATACAGGTGGCAACGGCCATCGGAACAATGATAACCATCGTGGGGGAAATTATCATCCAAGAATGGTAACCACTTCGGTGGTAATCATGGCCAAGATAATATGAGTGGAAATTTTAAGAAGAGAAGTTTCAATAACGATGGAAAGATAGCAGCACCAACACCCGTTTTCAAGGAAGGAGAACGGCCACCAATTGTATGCTTCAAATGCGGAGGGGAGGGACATATCAGTCCAAGCTGCATGATACAGTCCAAAGCATGTTACAATTATGGAAAAGAAGGTTACCTAGCTCGATTTTGTCGTACACCAAAGTCAAGTCCAATTTGAGGCGGTGGCACCAAAGGCGGATCTGGAGAAAACAAAGTCGGTGGGTTTTGTGGAGAGCGTTTTTGTGACTTCTCAAAAGCAAGTAACGAACGAAGTTAGCACCAGGTTAGTTAATTATAAATTCTTGTGAAGTCTATACCTTATTAGATACCGGTTCTACCCATTTTTTATCTCTCTTGCTTGCGCTCAACGTTTAAATTTGACTTCGGAGAAATTAGACTTTGACTTATCGGTTTAAACTCCGTTAGGAGAAACCTTCATTACATGTGCTATCCAAGTCTTGGATGAGAGTCACAGTTTTGAATGATATTTCTATCGTTAATAAATTTCCTGACGTATTCTTGAAGACTTCTTAGCCTACCCCTAGAGCGTGAAATCGAATTTTGTATTGACCCTAGTACAAAACCCATTTCTAAATCCCTTAAATATTTCTTTACTTAAAACAATCGTATAATATGCTAAAGACGTTGACTCAAGCTGTTGAAGATTACGACCATACCATTCAATATCATCGTGGAAGAACGAACGTGGTAGCTGATACGTTGAGTAGAAGATTGTATGTGTTTACGAGTGCGATGTTGTTAACACAAAAACCCATTTCGTATAACTTAAAAATGATGAAGATAAAGTTAAAGACTCTAGGGACCCATGTGATGATGACGAATATACGATTAGAATCGACTTTAATCGATAAAGTTCAAGCCGCTCAAGTTGCATACCCGAAGCTGATGAATGTGAAGAAGAAGGTTCAAGAGGGCGTTATTATAGAAGAAATAAATCGATGAAGAGAGTAAATCTCAACCCTCGATTTAATTGGCCCATTTGAAATCCTCGATTGAGTAGGAACTGTGGCCTATAGACTCGTTTTACCGCCAAGTATGTCGCGTGTTCATAACATTTTTTTAACGTATCGATGTTACATAAATATGTGGACGACCCGAACCACATTATTGAATTAGAACAAGACGAGATAACAGAAGATTTAACGTATGCTGAGATACGTGTTAAAATCTTGGATAAGAAGGATCATATTCTACACTCAAAGGTTATACCTCAAGAGTTGGAATATGAAATAAAGGCAAGGTATCCTCACCTCTTCGCCATAACAGGTATGTACGTAAATTTTGAGGGCGAAATTTCATAAGGAGGGGAGATTTTAAGACCCCGAATTTTATGAAATAAAAGTATTTAATTTTCTTATAATTATTATTTTTACGTAAATGGTTAAATATATAAAAGGTTAAAGTTAAGGGTGATATGTGAAAATTTTGCAAAGTAAACAAGTGGTTATCTAATATTCGATTGGTCGGGGAATATTCATTTTTTTAAGGGGAATATTAAATGCGACGGCACAATCATTAAGTGGACCCCAAAACGGAAGTATTATCGTAGTTAGAAAACGACAGAATTATCTTTTTATAAAAATAATGGCGAAAGTGTTACCGTTAAAACTGTTGAACTACCTGGTAGTAAAAGTACAATAATACGCGTGGTTGTATAGTAGCACACAATATTGATTATTGATGTTTACGTTAGAAGTCATTCAGATATACTCAATTATTGCTGCATCATATCTCTCATATTATTGATTCAATTATTGTCACAGTATCATCTGTATAATATGTTATATCATTAAATCAATAATTGAGACGACAAAGTTATTCATATTATTATTTGCAATATTGACAATGTCTAGAAGTTACATCGAGGAGAGGTTTCGGTCACCTAATTGCGGCGCTTGATAAGGATAAATCCTTATCGAAAAACCCCCTCTTTCTTGGGAACGACCTGGTTGTTAAATATTGTGAATTATAATATTAATGATGAATAAGTTCGTGTTGATTAAAGATGAAATTTATAGTTCCATTGTGTTGGAATTATTAGTGTTAGTAAAAATTGACATTTATTTTGATAATAATTGATGTCTGGAGGTTATATTGACCAATCGGGTAATTAACTGGATAAATGAGAAATTATTTGCTATTGATTCACATGATTATAACTATTTGTTCACATGTGTGTACTATTGATTCACATTCATTTACTATTAGGGGAGTTGGTGCAAGATTGATAATACTTGCATGACTAAGTTAAAAATGGAGGTATAGATGGAGGTACTATAATGTAATTATTTTTTCACATGTTTAGAACTATTGAGTCACATGATTTACTATTAATTCACATGATTTACTATTAGGGGGAGGTGGTGCAACGTTTGATAATACTTGTAGGACTAAATTAAAATGAAGGAAAAGAGGAAGGTATTATCTTTGTAATATTTTGAGCCCCAAAAGCGTGCAATTATCGAAAATATATTTTCCTATAAATAGAAGCTCATTCTTCCTTCATTTCTCACCAATTCACTAAAGCTATAGAGTAATTATTATAGAGAGAAAGAAGAAGAGAAGTCTGCTACCTCACTATTCCAGTATCCAGTCTTCTTCTAAGGTAAGGGGTATTATTTCTTTCGTATTCATAAAGAGAGCTTCTGTTATTCCATTCTTAATTATTATGTTGGAATAACCTATCTATGCGAAGTACCGCATACATGGTGAAATTCTTTTGTTATTCCATTCTTTATTATTATGTTCGAATAACCTGTCTATACGAAGTAACACATATATTATGAAATTCTTCTGTTATTTCATTCTTTATTATTCTGTTGGAATATCCTGTCTGTGCGGATTATGCATGACCTAGTTCCATTCTTTATTATTCTGTTGGAATATCATGTCTGTGCGTATTACTCATGACCTGGTTTTGTTCTTTATTATTCAATTGGAATAACCTGTCTGTGTGGTCTATCGAATGCCTGGTGAATTCTTCTGTTATTCCATTCTTTATTATTTTGTTAGAATAACACGTCTATTTGGATTACAGCATGCATGGTGAATGATCCTTCGTATTCATTCTTTATTGGGTATTCGGGGCACTTTTCCTGTCGGATTACTATTCACGAGTTACTATTCAACCAAATTTCTATTCACCCGAATATTATTCACTTGGGTATTTGGGGTACTTTTCATGTCTGGGTACTATTCACGAGGTATTATTCCCGAAGTACTATTTATGGGGTACTATTTACGGGATACTATTTACCCGAAAAATATATTTCTTTTCTGTCCAAATTATTTTTGGTACATAAATATTATTCTTGAATTTTACTCCACAAAGCAGTATCATGTTGACAATTTGGGAGTTATTGATTTCTAGATAAATTAAATTATAAATCTTTAAAATTTACCCTTGAACTTGTTTTATTGAATTATTATGTCATTGTCATCATCCTCATGCTTATATTGTGATGAAAGTCATCTTTGGCTTACATGCATAGATGGACTTGGTATGATTATGACAAGGGATTATTCGGTATAATCATGACCGTAATGTGACGAATGATGTGGTAAAAGTCCTCATTGGCCTGTAGTTCATTGATGGACAGTTGTTAGTATGATTATGACTAGGGATTATTCGGTATAATCATGACCATTGATGATTACATGAATATCGCTGGTCGCGGTGCAGGGATGATTCAATTTTATTTATTAAGCTGAGTCTCAGCAATAAAGTTGATGAAAAACTTTTTAAATCATAGAAGATAGTAGATTTTATGCTCTATTTGACTCTTCTAATGGATTGCTTATTCCGCTGCAGTTGTTGATCTAAAACTTGTTGTCTATTATATTCTATCAGTTGTTTTACTGTTGAAGGCTAAGGATAATTTATTATGCATTATCTTAGTCATAATATTTCTTATTGGGCTAGTTGAGCTCACCCTTTCTTTCATTGTTCTCTTCAGGAAAATGAGAATATAGCTGGGACTGGTCGTGTGACGTCCCCGAATCCGAGGTCCTGAATCACCGCGGATTCGGTTCGATCATTCTATCACTATACAACTATTTACGGAAGATATAAACATAAATTGTTTATACATTAAACTTACACACTTTTCCCCAAGGTCGAGTAACCTTAACTTAATACACAATACATAACTTGTCTAACACATAACATTATTATCATACAACACTATTACAAATCTACTGCACACGTATAAGAAAGCTGAAACTGTCTTGGACCTTTCCTTGTATCCGACGCATTCGCCTTAATCTGCAATGTTTTATCATGATATAGCAAGGGTGAGCATGAAAGTTGCCCAGTAAGTTTAAATTCAACAATATAACGATATATCATGATTGAAATGATTTGAATAATTGGCTAGCTATAATTTAACAATATAATTGTGAACTAGCAGGAACAAATTTATGACTGAACAAGTATTATACATGAACAAATATATTTGAACCAATTGGTAATGAAGGTGATCAGCCTTTCATACCTGACTTATACATGCAATATGTACAGAGTACAATTCATGGCAACCAACAATGATTAAGCTTAAGTTTATTCGAATAAAACAACTCTTAGTAGAGTTAAGTAAAACAAACTTGCCTGAACCGTTGATTACCGCAACACAATTTACAACGCTTTATTCGAAGACCTAATATTAGTAATATAGATCTCCAATATTAAAATAATATCATCACAGTAATAATACTATTATATATATAAGCATAGAATAACCTAAACACATAACACATAACCCTATCAGTCTATAACACATATAAGACTCGGTATCAAGTCAAACTATTATAGTCTATCTTGATTCTGATAAAATTCGAACATCCCGATGGTCTAGTCGGACTTTTATCGAGTCTAAGTTCAATTAAACTCTGCCTAACACTTAACAATTATCTCAGAAAATTTTAATATCAGTCAAAATATTTTTCATAAGCTCGGGTTAATTTTTAAATAATTATTACCATTTATCTTGATTTTTAAATCATTAATAACGTATTTAAATGAATTAAATATCACATAATTCTTTTATCATTAATATTTATTTATTATCAAATATTAATGAAATACATGTTAAATATTATAATATATTTATAATATCACAAAAATTTTAATACTTTAAAATCATTTAAATATGATTTTTAAACACTTAAATTCATTATCAGATAATTGCTATTAATATTAAAATATTAATATTTTCATGACAAAAAATATCGAAAGTTATAGTTTATAACATAAAATATTTTATAATACTTAAATCATTTCCATATGATTTTTAAATCATTTATTCTATTTTTCCATAATTTATTTAATATATTTATTAAATAAACTAATTACCATTAATATTAATTAATTAATAAAATTCATCCTAAAATATTAAAAGTCACTAAAAATAACTTAAAATATTTTCTTTTACTATAATATTATTTTTCATGATTTTAATGAATTAAAATCATTTTTAAATCATTTATTTAATATTATAATTAAATAAATTAACCATTTATATTCCAAAAATATTAAATATTTATGAAATATACTCTAAATAATTAAAAATTATTTTTCAGAATTTAAAATAATTTTTCAGAATTTATTATGTATTTTTAATAATTAAAAACTATTTATTTCTATTTATTTAATTAATATATTAATTTCCGAAAAATAATAATTATAAAAAGGCCCTATAGCGACAAACCCGTCGCTATAGGTGTTCTTGAGTGTTCTTCACCAGTTTACAGGTTGGTAGTTTGACCGTGATTTGTTCTACGTTCCTAAGGTATTCTGGGCGTGTTAAGGGTCATATAATGTAGTATTGATGCAATACTATATGATCCACCATGAAGCAGGGTTAAATTGCAACACACAAGCAAGATCAAATGCCTTGAACTTTTCCGCCGAGACTTTACGGGTTTTTCGGGTTTCTCGATTCCCGATCGATTTGAGTGACCATCTTGTGGCTCCCTTTTATACATGTTCAAGTTATGTTTCATGTGATATTAAGGTTCCAGTTTATAGTAGGTATGTCAAGGTACATCAAACAATCACCAGATCAACTTAAAAACATCAAACGAGTACGATCTAGTTCGGTCAAACGGATTGTCAGGAACTATTCTTGAAGATTCTTGGTTTTCTAGAATCTTCATCCTGCGAGTTGGTCAACGTGGTTTTGACCAGGATTATCTTTCATCCTGCTATGGATCTAGTTGTTCTAAGTAATTTAATATGTAGTGAACACGACAGGCTACACAGATTAAACAAAAATTTGGCCAAAACACATGTCAGACGCAAGATCAGAGGCTTGAACAAACTTGTCAGACCACTGTAAAACATTATGGGTTGCCCAGATTCGACTTTCTGTGAACGGTCAACGACCTTTGACTGGTCATAAGTTACGATCTAGACATGATATGACTTTGTTTCAAGCTTCAGAACAAAGACCACATAACATACTACAAGTTTAAAACTTAAAACAACACAAATAATGAACATAGAAAGATCTAAGGCCTCTGACATTCGACTGTCAGGCCCTATTTCTCCATTTTTCCAGACTTCTAAAAATGCTTGATTCATGCATCTAAGTGTTATAGATCCATGATCTATTAACCCAGATCACTTATAGACACCCTAATACACAACTTTAACCAATAAATTACAACAACTAACATCAGATCGTATGATTTCTAAAAATTAGGGTTCTTACCTTTTTCTAACTTGATTTTTGATTTCTGATCTTTGATCATGTTCTTGGCTTGCTAATACTTGATCATGGCTCAACATTTAACTCTCTCTCACTCTAGATTTCGAAAGTTAGAGAGAGAAGGGACTTGGGAGAAATGAAAAATTAAAATAGCCACTTTCTCTCTCTTAATCTATTTATTTTGATGACTTGTTGCTATGATCTGATTATTTTCGGCTGGAATGGCTAAGATTTGTAGCATGCGGCTGATCTAGGGTGGTTGAGCAACCAATATATGGCAATATACACAAGCAACCTTCAATAATGCAACCAAGGGTATTTTGGACATTTTGCATTTAATTTTAATGACATTTTGGACATTTGACCAAACCCTTAGGGTTTAGGGTTTGATTAGGGTTTGAAAAAATTTAGGGTTTAGGGTTTGAAACCATTAGGGTTTATAAATTAATTTTCTAAAATTTCCAATTTAGGTTTTAAAAATAGAATTTAATATTTCCAAATTATAATTAGAATTTTCTAATTATATTAAAATTTCTTAATCATAATTTAAATATTGCTAATTATGAATAATAATTCCTAATAAAAATCGCTAATTTAGCAATTAGGGTCAAAATCACGGATTAGGGATTATAACCCAAAATTAGGGTTTCTAATATAAAAATAATTTTTTTTTTAAATTAGAAATTAGATTTTGTAATTAGATTAGGGTTTTCTAATTACTTAACTTTAAAATTAGAATTAATATATCCTAATTAACATTAAAAGTATTAAATTAACACTTAGGTTTTTCCCTATTTACAAATTAGGGTTTCAAATTCGTAATTAGGGTTTCAAATTTGGAATTAGGGTTTTGTAACTAATTTGTTAAGATTAAGCCTAATTAATCCTGTAATTATTTACACTTACGCCATTAAGTTCCCGATTTAGGGTTTCATGCACCGAATTAGGGTTTCGGATCCCTGGAACTGAAATTAGGGTTTCCAGAACCGGTTTCTAGGGTTTCTTGTAATTCGCTAGTGTTTTCTAACAGTGCGTTGACGTTCTTAATATAATATTAGGGTTTGTTACAGATATCATTTATCTGGTCAACCCTTGACCCTTAACCACATCATGCACACATATACACAGAACATAAACGCTTATTCCCTTAATCCTGAATAATTCACTTAAATCCTTCACAGAATTTTGAAATCCTCAAAATTCTATCTTAAAAATATCAAACGCATACACTTATTTTCTGTCTAGGTTCTAATATTGAACCTTAAATAAGTTAATAAAAAATTTAAAAAATTCAAAACTCTCGGGTTGTCACAGGTCGGGGAACGGATTGACGGTCCAGATGGTTGTTTTAGTAGTCCTCACTATTCTATATAATAGCGTGACAATAAATGTAGTGAGGACTCCATTGAGTGATATTGTCTAGATGACAATATTCTTGTTAAAACTCTTAGATTATGTTATGTAGTATTTTACACGACTGTTGTATAATTAAGTTGTATTTGAATTTTGTACCATGTATCTGGCGACTCAAGATGGGTGATGTATACCTGTTTTGGGGGCGTCGCAATATTCACAGAGATGTGGTTCTTGCATTACAGAACACTCAAGAAGCCCAGAATAAGCTTATGATGGAGAACATCATCAATTTGAAAACCGCCGTCAAAGAATTTCTATATTCTATTATACTCGTATGAGATATCATTTATTTTGTACTCGTCATGGAATATCATTTTCTTTGGTATTTTTTTATGAGTTACTATTCATGAGTTACTATTCACCCGGTTACTATTCACTCTAGTATTATTCACTTGGGTATTCGGGGCACTTTTCCTGTCGGATTACTATTCACGAGTTACTATTCAACCAAATTTCTATTCACCCGAATATTATTCACTTGAGTATTTGGGGTACTTTTTATGTCTGGGTACTATTCACGAGGTATTATTCCCGAAGTACTATTCATTGGGTACTATTTACAGGATACTATTTACCCGAAAAATATATTTCTTTTCTGTCCAAATTATTTTTGGTTCATAAATATTATTCTTGAATTTTACTCCACAAAGCAGTATCATGTTGACAATTTGGGAGTTATTGATTTCTAGATAAATTAAATTATAAATCTTTAAAATTTACCCTTGAACTTGTTTTATTGAATTATTATGTCATTGTCATCATCCTCATGCTTATATTGTGATGAAAGTCATCTTTGGCTTACGTGCGTAGATGGACTTGGTATGATTATGACCGAGGATTATTCGGTATAATCATGGCCGTAATGTAATGTGACGTAATGATGTGGTAAAAGTCCTCATTGGTCTGTAGTTCATTGATGGACAGTTGTTGGTATGATTATGACCAGGGATTATTCGGTATAATCAGGACCATTGATGATTACATGAATATCGTTGGTCGCGGTGCAGGGATGATTCAATTTTATTTATTGTTTGAGTCTCGTGATAAAGTTGATGAAAAACTTTTAAATCATAGAAGATAGTAGATTTTATGCTCTACTTGACTCTTCTAATGGATTGCTTATTCCGCTGCAGTTGTTGATCTAAAACTTGTTGTCTATTGTATTCTATCAGTTGTTTTACTGTTGAAGGCTAAGGATAATTTATTATGCATTATCTTAGTCATAATATTTTTTACTGGGCTAGTTGAGCTCACCCTTTCTTTCATTGTTGTCTTCAGGAAAATGAGAATATAGCTGGGATTGGTCGTGTGACGGCCCCGAATCCGAGGTCCCGAATCACCGCGGATTTGGTTCGATCATTCTATCACTATACAACTATTTGCGGAAGATATAAACATAAATTGTTTATACATTAAACTTACACACTTTTCCCCAAGGTCGAGTAACCTTAACTTAATACACAATGCATAACTTGTCTAACACATAACATTATTATCATACAACACTATTACAAATCTACTGCACACGTATAATAAAGCTGGAACTGTCTTGGACCTTTCCTTGTATCCGACGCATTCGCCTTAATCTGCAATGTTTTATCATGATATAGCAAGGGTGAGCATGAAAGTTGCCCAGCAAGTTTAAATTCAACAATATAACGATATATCATGATTGAAATGATTTGAATAATTGGCTAGCTATAATTTAACAATATAATTGCGAACTAGCAGGAACAAATTTATGACTGAACAAGTATTATACATGAACAAATATATTTGAACCAATTGGTAATGAAGGTGATCGACCTTTTCATACGACTTATACATCTGATATGTATGAGTACAATTCATGGCAACCAACAATGATTAAGCTTAAGTTTATTCGAATAAAACAACTCTTAGTAGAGTTAAGTAAAACAAACTTGCCTGAACCGTTGATTACCGCAACGCAATTTACAACGCTTTATTCGAAGACCTAATATTAGTAATATAGATCTCCAATATTAAAATAATATCATCACAGTAATAATACTATTATATATATAAGCATAGAATAACCTAAACACATAACACATAACCCTATCGATTACATAAGACATATAAGAAATTATCAAGTCAAACTATTATAGTCTATCTTGATTGGAAGATAAAATTTGAACGTCCACGGCCTACAATGGACTTTTATCTAGTCTAAGTTCAATTAAACTCGCTTAACACTTAACAATTATCTCGAGATAATTTTAATATCGGTCAAAATATTTTTCATAAGCTTCGTAATAATTTTTAAATAATTATTACCATTTATCTTGATTTTAAATCATTAATAACGTATTTAAATGAATTAAATATCACATAATTCTTTTATCATTAATATTTATTTATTATCAAATATTAATGAAATACATATCAAATATTATAATATATTTATAATATCACAAAGTATTTTAATACTTTAAAATCATTTAAATATGATTTTTAAACACTTAAATTTATTATCCGATAATTGCTATTAATATTAAAATATTAATATTTTTATGACAAAATATCAAAAGTTATAGTTTATAACATAAAATATTTTTATAATACTTAAATCATTTCCATATGATTTTTAAATCATTTATTCTATTTTTCCATAATTGATTTAATATATTTATTAAATAAACTAATTACCATTAATATTAATTAATTAATAAAATTCATCCTAAAATATTAAAAGTCACTAAAAATAACTTAAAATATTTTCTTTTACCATAATATTATTTTTCATGATTTTTAATGAATTAAAATCATTTTAAATTATTTATTTAATATTATAATTAAATAAATTATCCATTTATATTCAAAAATATTAAATATTTATGAAATATACTCTAAATAATTAAAATTATTTTTTTAATTTAAAATAATTTTTCGGAATTTATTATGTATTTTTAATAATTAAAAACTATTTATTTCTATTTATTTAATTAATATATTAATTTCTGGAAAATAATAATTATAAAAAGGCCCTATAGCGATAGACCCGTCGCTATAGGTGTTCTTGAGTGTTCTTCACCAGTTTACAGGTTGGTAGTTTGACCGTGATTTGTTCTACGTTCCTAAGGTATTCTGGGCGTGTTAAGGGTCATATAATGTAGTATTGATGCAATACTACATGATCCACCATGAAGCAGGGTTAAATTGCAACACACAAGCAAGATCAAATGCCTTGAACTTCCTGTCAGAGACTTTCTGGGTTTTCTGGGTTTCTCAGATTCCCAGTCAGTTTCGAGTGACCATCTTGTGGCTCCCTTTTATACATGTTCAAGTTATGTTTCATGTGATATTAAGGTTCCAGTCTATAGTAGGTATGTCAAGGTACATCAAACAATCACCAGATCAACTTAAAAACATCAAACGAGTACGATCTAGGTCGGTCAAACGGATTGTCAGGAACTATTCTTGAAGATTCTTGGTTTTCCAGAATCTTCATCCTGCGAGTTGGTCAACGTGGTTTTGACCGGGATTATCTTTCATCCTGCTATGGATCTAGTTGTTCTAAGGACTTTAATATGTAGTGAACACGACAGGCTACACAGATCAAACAAAAATTTGGCCAAAACACATGTCAGACGCAAGATCAGAGGCTTGAACAAACTTGTCAGACCACTGTAAAACATTATGGGTTGCCCAGATTCGACTTTCTGTGAACGGTCAACGACCTTTGACTTGTCATAAGTTATGATCTAAACATGATATGACTTTGTTTCAAGCTTCAGAACAAAGACCACATAACATACTACAAGTTTAAAACTTAAAACAACACAAATCATGAACATAGAAAGGCCTCTGACATTCGACTGTCAGGCCCTATTTCTCCATTTTTCCAGACTTCTAAAAATGCTTGATTCGTGCATCTAAGTGTTATAGATCCATGATCTATTAACCCAGATCACTTATAGACACCCTAATACACAACTTTAACCAATAAATTACAACAACTAACATCAGATCGTATGATTTCTAAAAATTAGGGTTCTTACCTTTTTCTAACTTGATTTTTGATTTCTGATCTTTGATCATGTTCTTGGCTTGCTAATACTTGATCATGGCTCAACATTTAACTCTCTCTCACTCTAGATTTGAAAGTTAGAGAAGGGACTGGGAGAAATGAAAAATTAAAGTAGCCACTTTCTCTCTTAATCTATTTATTTTGATGACTTGTTGCTATGATCTGATTATTATCGGCTGGAATGGCTGAGATTTGTAGCATGTGGCTGACCTAGGGTGGTTGAGCAACCAATATATGGCAATATACACAAGCAACCTTCAATAATGCAACCAAGGGTATTTTGGACATTTTGCATTTAATTTTAATGATATTTTGGACATTTGACCAAACCCTTAGGGTTTAGGGTTTGATTAGGGTTTGAAAAAATTTAGGGTTTAGGGTTTGAAACCCTTAGGGTTTATAAATTTAATTTTCTAAAATTTCCAATTTAGGTTTTAAAAATAGAATTTAATATTTCTAAATTATAATTAGAATTTTCTAATTATATTAAAATTTCTTAATCATAATTTAAATATTGCTAATTGTGATTAATAATTCCTAATTAAAATCGCTAATTTAGCAATTCGGGTCAAAATCACGGATTAGGAATTATAACCCAAAATTAGGGTTTCTAATATAAAAATAATTTTTTTTAAATTAGAAATTAGATTTTGTAATTAGATTAGGATTTTCTAATTACTTAACTTTAAAATTAGAATTAATATATCCTAATTAACATTAAAAGTATTAAATTAACACTTAGGTTTTTCCCTATTTACAAATTAGGGTTTCAAATTCGTAATTAGGATTTCGAATTTGGAATTAGGGTTTTGTAACCAATTTGTTAAGATTAAGCCTAATTAATCCTGTAATTATTTACACTTACGCCATTAAGTTCCCGATTTAGGGTTTCATGCACCGAATTAGGGTTTCGAATTCCCGAAACTGAAATTAGGGTTTCAAGAACCAGTTTCTAGGGTTTCTTGTAATTCGCTAGGGTTTTCTAACAGTGCGTTGACGTTCTTAATATAATATTAGGGTTTGTTACAGATATCATTTATCTGGTCAACCCTTGACCCTTAACCACATCATGCACACATATACACAGAATATAAACGCTTATTCCCTTAATCCTGAATAATTCACTTAAATCCTTGACAGAATTTTTAAATCCTCAAAATTCTATCTTAAAAATATCAAACGCATACACTTATTTTCTGTCTAGGTTCTAATATTGAACCTTAAATAAGTTAATAAAAAATTTAAAAAATTCAAAACTCTCGGGTTGTCACAGGTCGGGGAACGGATTGACGGTCCAGATGGTTGTTTTAGTAGTCCTCACTATTCTATATAATAGCGTGACAATAAATGTAGTGAGGACTCCATTTAGTGATATTGTCTAGATGACAATATTCTTGTTAAAACTCTTAGATTATGTTATGTAGTATTTTACACGACTGTTGTATAATTAAGTTGTATTTGAATTTTGTACCATGTATCTGGCGACTCAAGATGGGTGATGTATACTTGTTTTGGGGGCGTCGCAATATTCACAGAGATGTTGTTCTTGCATTACAGAACACTCAAGAAGCCCAGAATAAGCTTATGATGGAGAACATCATCAATTTGAAAACCGCCATCAAAGAATTTCAACAATCTTACGTCTACCAAGGACAGTAAACTGACAATGTTCTAGCCGTTTTCAAAAACAGGGAAGCTCGATCTGAAGCTCTGATCAAGGAAAATCGAGAGGACATTGCTCAAACGTAAAGCCAACTCAACGAGCTCATCTAGGAGTGACTCGACTATCCGAAGACATTCGAACCCTTGATGCTGACATAAAGGGGGAGAATAAAGGGAAAGGAGTTCAAGGGGGCAGGGGCAGAGGACAATTCCAAACTCAAGCTTCAAGGAGTCCTCCAACAAGGCAATTCCAACAGACTCCACGATCCAGCCATCAGACTCAACGATCAGATCTGCAGGAAGTTTTAATGGCTCAGCCAATAAGGAGTATATGACCAGCTACCGGCTCACAAAATGTCACCACCACAGGACTTAGAATGTCAACTAGAGATCCTGCATTCATGAATAGGCATGATCAAAATCCAAGGATAAGCCCTAGTGAGCTGGAAGATCTAGCCAGGTGGGATGAAGCAAGCAGGAAAAGAAGAGCTGAGGAGTATGCCAATCCTCCTCACAAAAGATCAACGAAATAGAGATAAGTTGAAACTTATATTCTTATTGATGTAAAACTTAACTGTAATATCTATCCTTCAATCATCAATATATTCATGATTATTCTCTAGAAATTTCAACTGCTCACTGAAATATTAAGTCATGTATATTTTCCTACAAATGCATCTAGAAACTAATAATCATGACAACAAATCTCCTTGGTTATGTCAACATCAAATAGGAGGAGATTGTTGGGAGAGTACATATTTTGATTTGATGTTTAAATATAAATGCTCATGATTATATGTAAAGTCCTTAGAGAAATACGTGTACAAGGACTTAGTGATAGATCAAATTTGTTAGGTTGATCTACATCTTGAAGTGAAATAGATAGATCGTAGTGTATCAAGCTGATCAAGATTACAGAAGCCAAGGAAGAAACATAGAACATCAAGGATCGTATTGTGCCTGCCTTGAAGGAACTCTTCAGAAATCGTAGAGTGGTCCCAACGTTTGTTGAGCCAACTCGGAGATCGTAGTGTACTCTCGAAAACGTAGAGCTTGGAAACACAAGCAAGTAAAGATCGTAGTGTGCAAGTCTTTTAAGAGAAATCATAGTGCTCTTGTTGGATAACATCAGACCAAGCACCAAGGTGACAAGACACCACGATCTGAATCATAGAGTATCATCTGTCATATATCAGAAGCATCGAGACCTACCTTTTATTAGAAGACAAATTCCAACAAATGTGGAATGGGTTTTAAATGTTGAAGTACTCATCAGTCCCAATGGTACAAAAGATATCCTTAGTATACAACGAAAGAAACGTATTGAAGAAGCTAAGGAAAGGACCATAGGACAGAGGAAAATACCTTTTCAGGTGTTAGGTGAAAAAGCAGACTGCTGTGTCAGTGGGCCAGAATGCAAATCATAAGGTGTGCAGAAAAAGTCTCCATCAAAGCTCAGAAATTTTAAACGCATTTAATGCTTCAACAAAAGGCTTTAACAGATAGATTTCAAGGAACACATATATGCAGAACATGTGCAAATGAGAGAAACAAGCAAGCATTGAACAAAAACGCACAAGAACTCTCAACGCTCAACTCTACGATCTGAGAAAAAGAGAAAGCATGCTCAGCTACTCAGTTCTTTTGAACAAGTGCTTAACAGCAACTGAGTAGCAACAATCAAGAACTCAACAACCACCAATCAACTGAAGTAAGAGTTCCAAGTCAGAAGGACTTGAAGAGTTGTAAGTGAACTGTGAAGAGCCAAGTCTGCTGAACTTGAAGAGTTCAAGAGTGAACTAAGAAGTTCCTAAACTGCCCGTCTAGAAGGAATCTGTGTGATTTAGAAAGTGTAAAAGACATCCTTAGTGGATTTCCTACTCAAGGAGTAGAAGAGTGGACTAGGAGCTTTAACTGCTCTAAACCACTTAAAATGATCGTGTCTATTACATTCTTGCTATAACTGCCATATCTATCATAACTACTATAACTGCCTTACTCTCATTAACTCACTATCTTAAGGGGGATTAAAAAAAATATTAATTCTGCTGAGTTTTAATCATTATCAACTAACAAGTTAAAATGAAAAGATTTTTAAAATATCTATTCAACCCCCCCCCCCCTTCTAGATAACTATTGTGCCTTCGGGAACTAACATAATTTATCCAGAATTTAATAATGTCCTAATTGTCAACATGATACTGCTTTGTGGAGTAAAATTCAAGAATAATATTGTATCAAAAATAATTTGGACATAAAAGAAATTAGTTTTTGTCATGAATAGTACCCCGTCAATAGTACTTCGTGAATAGTACCCCGTGAATAGTAATCCAGCATGAAAAGATTAACCTTTAACAAGAATGTTCAGAAAAATATCATTGTGAAACGATACTAGATGAAGCGCAAATTTCAAGGATATTATACTAATTTCAAGAAGTATAGAAGCAATACTTAACAACATGAGTGTAGAATTCAGAATCTGAAACGAAATAATATTACTTACATACTACAAAGTATTGAAGAAAATATTATTTCATACGAATATTGAACAAAAATAATATCCCTATATGAATACGAAAGAAATAATACCTCTTACCTTAGTAGGAGATTGGATATTGAAAAAGTGTAGTAACAGAATACTATTCTTCTTTCTCTCTGATTCTCACTCTATAGAATTCTCTTGTGAGTCGTAGTGAATTGGTGAGAATGAAAGAAGAAATAAGCTTCTATTTATAGAAGATTTCTTGCTTAGCCCTTGTAGTGTGAAAAGGCAAGTGGCTTGACTACTGGTGATGTAAAAAGAAAAGTGGTTTGACGCTTGTAATGTGAAACAACAAGTGATTTGACGCATGTAATGTGAAACGACAATTGGTTCGACGCCTGTAATGTGAAACGAAAATTTGTTTGACGCCTGTAATGTGAAACGAAAATTGGTTCTACGCCTGTAATATGAAATGACAATTGGTTTGACTCGTGTAATGTGAAACGATAATTGGTTCAACGCCTATAATATGAAACGGCAAGTGGTTTGACGTCTGGTAAAAGAAATTACTATTGGCAAAAGTGACTCTTAGATGATGACATATGGGCCCCCATAGAATAAACCAAACTTACCACATATGTCTCATAACAGACTTCTTATTTATATCAAAGATCGAATAAATATTACCACAAATCATTATATCTTCAATCAACACATATTTAATCTTTCAACAATTATTCATTATTAATATTATAACTCATAATATTTAACAACTAGATCATTCCCATGAAAGAGGGGCTTTCCGATAAGGATTTCTACCTATTGGCGCACAATTAGGTGACCAAACCTCTCCTCGAAAAAACTTTCTAGACATCGTCAATATTGCAAATAATAATATGAATAACTATGTCGTCTCAAATATTGATTTAATAATATAAAATATTATGAAGATGATACCGTGATAATAATTGAGTCAATAATATGAGATACTATGCAGCACTTACTTTAGCAATAATTGAGTATAACTGAGTGGCTTCTTACGTAAGTATCAATAATCAATACCGTGTGCTACTATGCAACCACGCGTATTACTGTACTTTTACAACCGGGTATTTCAACAGTTAACGGTAAAACTTTTGCCGTTATTTTTATAAAAAGATATTTCTATAATTTTCTAACTCCGACAATAATTCTGTTGTGGGGTACACCAATGATTGTGCCATCGTACAAATATTCTCCGACAAAAAGAATATTCCCCGACCAAACGAATATTTTATAACAACTTGCTTACTTTGCAAAATTTATAAATATTACCCACAACTATAACATTATATCAAAACCACATCATAATATTCAAAATGATATTTAGAGAAAAATAATCTTTATTTATGAAAGCTGGGGTCTTACAGCTGCTCTCTCTTGGTTGGTTTGACTCATTATCGCGCTCCAATAACTGAGCCCTATTCACAACATCTAAATACAAGCAAAGTTTGTGAGAAATGAGGTATTAACGTATTTCGGGTTTCAAACCTCGCAGAAATATTTGTGTCATTCTCTCCTCATTATCTACCAAATGGGATGTAAATCGGAACAACTCAGAAAACTTAGCCTCGTACTGCGATATGGTCATATTTTTTTTGCTCCAGCTTGATGAATTCTACCTCCTTCATGTAGCGAATACTTTCGGGAAAGTACTCGTCGTTGAACAATTCTTGGAACTTCTCCTAAGACATCTTGAGTGCGGTAGACTGAGTACGCTTTATAGATTCCCACCAAAGATTTGCCTCTCCTCGCAACTTGAAGGTGGCAAAGGGAACCTTTTGCTCCTCGGAGCATCCCAAGACATCAAATATCTTGGTGATCTGCTTAATCCATGTCTCCGCCCTAAGTGGTTCCGGCTTTCCCAAAAACTTTGGTGGTCCCAGCTCCTTGAATTGCTTAGCGGTGACCATTTGAGAGTTGCTAGTGTTTCCACCTATATTTTGAATAGGAGTCTCTCTCGCCTGATGTTGCATTGATTGCAGAAAACCTCTGAACATCCCATCGTTCATTATTTGGTCGGTGTTGTTGTTTGCATGAGGATTATTGCCTTCCTGATGCACATTATCCTCGTTATTGATCATCGGTGACTCAACGGCCTAATGTGCTCCATTGTTTATCTCAACATTTTCATATGTCATTTTCAAACACTACTACAAAACAAGGGTTAATTGACATACCACATATTATCACTATATTCTGACCGACCAATTAAATAATAAAAAAACTTAGGTAGGTCATACTAGCAAAGGATTTACCCATCTCTCCCCTCCTAGTTCTAGTCTCAAATCTCAGTCAGGGATCATATTCCTAAGCTTTGATACCAACTGTGACTCGCCTCCAAGTCTTGGATAGCACCTCACAATGATACCTATTAACTTGCCACCGTTATTTATGGCGTCCCCTACGGAAAGTCTGGCTTCGGTGCTTTCCAAGACTTAGAAGTCACCAGATAAAGGCCTGGGGCTCTTTACTTATGGCTTTGATACCAACTGTGACACCCCCAAAATAGGTATACATAACCCATTCTGAGTCGCCAAATACATGGTACAGAATATAAATACAAACTTAATTATACAACTGTCATGTAACATAAGCTGAGAGTTTTAACACGAATATTGTCTTCTAGACAATATCCAAACTCAAATGGAGTCCTCATTATAATTATTATAACACTATTTTATAAAATAGTTAGGACTACTACATCCACCATCTCTGACCGTCACTCCATTCCCCGACTAGTCCCAGCTACGTTCTCATTTCCTGAAGAGAACAATGAAAGCAAAAGGGTGAGCTCAACTAGCCCATTAATAAATATTATGACTAAGATAATGCAGAATAAATTATCGTTAGCCTTCAACAGTGCTAAACTGATAAAATACAATAAATAACAGGTTTAACTGTAGCAGAACAAACAATCCATTAGAAGAGTTAAGTAGAGCATGATATCCACTATCTTCTATGATTTAAAGAGTTTATCATAAATTTATCGCTGAGACTCAGCTCAATAAATAATCCACATCACTGAATTATCCATGCACTACGGGAAAAGGATATTCATTATTATCACATCCACGAATTATCTATGCACTACGGGCCAAGGATATTCGTGTCATCACCAATGGTCATAATTATACCGATACATAGTCATAATCATACCAATCAACAGTCCATCTATGCACTACGGGCCAAAGATGACTTTTATCCCAATATAAGCATGAGGATGATGCCAATCATATAAGAATCAATCAAACGAAATCAAGGATAAATATTAAAGATTTTTAATTTATCCAAAATTTAAAAATGTTCAAATTGTCAACATGACAAGTGCTTTGTGGATTAAAATTCAAGACTAATATTCATGTATCAAAAATAATTTGGATAAAAAAGAAATAAATTTTCTGGGTGAATAGTACTGTGAATCCCCCAAAATAGGTATACATCACCCATTCTGAGTCGCCAAATACATGGTACAGAATAGAAATACAAACTTAAGTATACAACATGAGCTGTGAGTTTTAATATAAATATTGTCTTCTAGACAGTATTCAAACTCAAAATAAGTCCTCAATACATTTATTATCACACTATTTCATATAATAGTGAGGACTCCTAATGCAAACATCTGGACCGTCACACTGTTCCCCGACTAGTCCTAGCTATATTCTCATTTCCTGAAGAGATCAATGAAAAAAAAGGGTGAGCACAACTAGCCCAGTAAAAAATATTATGACTAAAATAATGCAAGAATAAATTGTCGTTAGCCTTCAACAGTGTTAAACTGATAAAATTCAGAAGACATCAAGTTTAACTGCAGCGGAACAAGCAATCCATTAAAAGAGTCAAGTAGAGTATACAATCTACCATCTTCTATGATTTAAAAAGTTTATCATCAATTTTATCGCTGAGACTCAACTAAAAAAATAATCCACATCATCGAATCATCCCTGCACTACGACCAAGGATATTCATTAGTATCACGACCACAATTTATCCATGCACTACGGGCCAATGATATTCTTGTTTTCATCAATGGTCATGACCATGCTAACAACTGTCCATCAATGCACTACAGGCCAATGATGACTTTTACCACATCATTTGTAGCATTACGGTCATGATTATACCGAATAATCCCTGGTCATAATCATACCAAGTCCATCTATGCACTATGGCCAAAGATGACTTTCATAACAATATAAGCATGAGGATGATGACAATGATATAAGAATTCAATTAAAAGAAAGCAAATGGTAAATTTTTAAAGATTTATAATTTAATTTATCCAGAATTCAATAATGTCCAAATTGTCAACATGATACTACTTTGTGGAGTAAAATTCAAGAATAATATTGCATCAAAAATGATTTGGACAGAAAAGAAATCAATTTTTGTCATGAATATTACCCCGGGTGAATAGTAATCGAGTGAATAGTACCCCATGAATAGTAACTTCGGGAATAGTAACCTCATGAATAGTACCCCGACATGAAAAAGTTAAAACTTATCAAGAATGCTCAGAATAATATTTCCATTGAAAGATACTGGATGAAGCGCAAATATCAAGGATATTCTACTAATTTCATTGAGTATAGAAGCCAAAACATAACAAAATGAGTATAGAATTCGAAATCTGAAACGAAATAATATTACTTACATACTACAGAGTATGGAAGAAAATATTATTTTATACGAATACTGAACAAAAATAATATCCCTTACCTTAAAAAGAAGAGTATTCCAACTGGTATAGCGGGGATATTCTTGAAGAAAACTTTCACTGTTTTCTACGCTCAAAGCTTTCTAAAACTCGAAAGAAATACGCTCAATATTATAGAAGAAGAATTCTCCGATTCTGGTGTGATTTTCAATTATAACTAAGTATCCTGTTTATAAGAGAATGGAAATGATACTATTTTAATATAATCACGAACGCACAGTGTTTGATATTCACAAGCGACCCACCGACAAAATTTTCTGAAAAATTTGATTTTACTATTCATTATTGTGCAATAAAATATTCTAATAAAACAAAAACTTTAAATCAAATATAATATATTCTATTTACAATCTAATAAAACAAAACTTATATAATATATATATATATATATATATATATAAATATAATTATAATCCCACGTGAACATCTAGGATTCCCCCCCACCATTTCATTATTTTAATATATATATATATATATATATAATAAAACTGAGATAACTTTCTCCCGACTATTTTGAAAAATGGGTTAGTAGGGGTTCAGCAAATACTTCATAAAAATTCCCTCAATATTTTTAACAATATTTATTTATATTATTATAAATCGCAATATTTAACGACCAAGTCGTTCCCAAGAAAGAGGGGGCTTTCCAATAAGGATTTCTCCCTATTGGCGCGCAATTAGGTAACCAAACCTCTCCTTGTGGACCTTTAGAGACATCGTCGATATTGCAAATAATAATATTAATAACTTTGTCGTCTCAATTATTGATTTAATAATATGAAATATTATACATATAATCTTTGTGATAATAATTGAATCAATAATATGAGAGATATGATCGCAATTCTTTGTAGCTATAATTGAGTATAAGCGAGTGACTTCTCACGTAACCATCAATAATCAATACCGTGTGCTACTATGTAACCACGCGTATTACTGTACTTTTATCACCGGGTATTTCAACAGTTTTAATGGTAAAACTATCGCCGTTATTTTTATAAAAAGATATTTCTGCCATTTTTTCATTCCGACAATAATTATGTTGTGGGGTCCACCAATGATTGTGCCGCCGTATGAATATTCCCTGTTAAACGAATATTCTCTGACCAATCGAATATTATATAACAACTTTTACTTTGCAAAATTTATAAATATTACCTACAACTATAGTATAATAACAAATCCACACCATAATTATTCAAAATGATATTTATAGGAAAATTCATCTTTATTCATTAAAGTTGGGGTCTTACAGCCTCCCCTTCTTATAAATTTTTGCCCTCAAAATTAGGGTATATACCTGGTATGTCGAAGAGGTGAGGATACCTTGATTTCATTTTGGATTCTAACTCCCAGGTCATTTTCTCAACATCGTGGTTTCTCCACAAAACTTTAACTTGAGGTATAACCTTGGAGCGTAGAATATGTTCATTCTTATCCAAGATTTTAACAGGTACTTCTTCATACGTAAAATCTTCCACTATTTCGTCCGGTTTCTATTTCAATAATGTGGTTCGGGTCTTCCACATATTTACGTAACATGGATATGTGAAAAATGTTATGAACAAGAGACATACTTGACGGTAAAGCGAGTCTATATGCCACAGTTCCTACTCGGTCAAGGATTTTAATGGGCCAATAAATCGAGGATTAAGCTTTCCTCTCTTTCCAAATCTCGTAACTCCCTTCCATGGAGCAACACGTAACAACACATGTTCTCCAACATTGAATTCCACGTCTTTCCGATGAAGATCATCATAACTCTTTTGTCGATCTTGTGAGGTTTTTATACGTTGCCGGATCATTTGAATCTGTTCCGTAGCCATGCGTACCAATTCCTGTCCCAAAAACGTTGCTTCACCCACCTCACCCCAGCATACTGGAGAACAACAATTTCTTCCATACAACGCCTCAAATGGAGCCATGCCAATACTTGCTTGATAACTGTTGTTGTAGGAGAATTCCACCAATGGAAAAAACTTGTCCCAACTTCCTTTGAAGTCAAGGACACAGAGTCTTAATAGATCTTTCAGAGTTTGAATAGTCCTCTCCGACTGTCCATCCGTCTGAGGGTGATACGCCGAACTAAATCGCAAATCCGCGCCCATAGCTTTTTGCAAACTAACCCAAAATTGTAAAGTGAATCTTGGGTCTCGATCAGAAACTATGGATATTGGCATACCATGTAGTCTTACAATCTCGTTTATGTATATACGAGCAAGACATTCAAGTGAATAAGTTTTTTGTATAGGTAAGAAATGAGCAGACTTTGTCAATCTATCAACAATGACCCAAATTGCATCTATGCCTTGAGAAACCTTAGGAAGACCAGTAACAAAATCCATGGTAATGTGCTCCCACTTCCATTCTGGAATTTCAAGTGGTTACAATGGACCTTTTGGCACTTAAAGCTCGGCCTTGACTCGTTGACAAGTTAGACAACTTGAGATAAACTCCGCGATCTCTCTCTTCATATTACTCCATCAAAATGTATGTCGAAGATCACGATACATTTTGGTACTCCCAGGATGGATTGCAAATGGTATGTTGTGCGCCTCCATCATGATTTTATACTTCAAGTCAGAATCGTTAGGAACACAATGTCTGGAGTTGACTCGAAGTATTCCTTCTTCATCAATTCTTTCTTCCGAAATAACACCTTCTTGCACTTTCTTCCTTATACGCATCAACTCCATGTCTGTAGCTTGAGCAACTTTAACTTTATTGATTAAAGTCGGTTCAAATAGTATATTTTCCATCATCACGTGGGTCCATGGAGTCTTTAACTCTATCTCCATCATTTGCAAGCCATACAAAATGGGCATTTGTGTTAATAATAACGCACTCGTACCTGCATATGATCTTCTACTCAATACGTCAGCTACCACGTTTGGTTTTCCAGGGTGGTATTGAATGGTATGATCATAATCTTTCAACAGTTGAAGCCAACATCGTTGTCGCATGTTGAGTTCCTTTTGGGTGAAGAAATATTTGAGGCTTTTATGATCCGTATAGATCTCCACCTTCTCTCCATACATGTAATGTCTTTAGATCTTTAGTACGAAAATGACTGCTGCCAACTCTAGATTATGACTAGGATAATTCCTCTCATATTCTTTGAGTTGTCGCGAGGCATAAGCTATGACTTTTCCATGTTGTATGAGAACACATCCTAACCCTTTGCATGAAGCATCACTGTAGATAACAAATCCCTCCGAGCCAGATGGCATTGTCAGAACAGGTGTTGAAATGAGTCTCCTCTTGAGTTCTTGAAAACTCTTTTCATATTCCTCGCTCCAACCGAATTTTGTATCTTTTTGAGTAAGTTGAGTTAATGGAGTAGCGATTCGAGAAAACCCTTCTACGAATCTCCGATAATAACCAGCTAAGCCGAGAAAGCTACATACTTCGGTCACTAATTTAGGTTGCTCCCATCTTTGAATTGCTTCAATCTTTGCCGGGTCTACAGATATTCCATGACTTGATACTACGTGCCCAAGGAATGCTACTTCCTCAAGCCAGAATTCATATTTCTTCAACTTGGCATAAAGCTTGTTTTCACGAAGCTTTTGGAGTATCAGCCTCAAGTGTTGCTCATGATCTTCACGGCTTTTAGAATATATAAGAATGTCATCAATAAAGACAACCAAAAAAATGATCCAAATATTCCTTGAATCCTCGGTTCATCATATCCATGAAGGCAGTAGGAGCATTAGTCAATCCAAAAGACATGACTAGGAATTCATAATGCCCATACCGAGTTTTGAAAGCCATCTTTGGAATGTCATCAATTTTAATCTTCAATTGGTGATATCCGGAACGAAGATCAATCTTTGAAAAAAATTTGGCGCCTTGCAACTGGTCAAACATGTCATCAATGCGAGGCAACGTGTATCTATTTTTGACAGTGACATGGTTCAACTCCCGATAATCAATACAAAGTCGCATACTCCCATCTTTCTTCTTCACGAATAAAACATGAGCACCCCAAGGAGACATACTAGGATGAATGAAACCGATGTCTAACAATTCTTGCAGTTGGGTTTTTAACTCCTGAAGCTCAATAGGAGCCATTCGATATGTGGCTTTGGAAATGGATTTTGTACCGGGTTCAAGGTTGATAAAAAATTCAATTTCACGCTCTGGGGGTAGGCCAGGAAGTTCTTTAGGGAATACGTCAGGAAATTTATTAACAATATAAATATCATTCAAAACTGACGTAGTTTTGTTTAAATCCGTGACATGAGCTAAGAAAGCTTGACATCCGTTTTTCAATAAACGAATAGCTTTATGGCTTGAGATGACAGTGATTGATTTTAATGGTTTGGTTGCTTGAATTCACATAATAGGTTGGTTAGGAATGTGAAAGCTAACAACCTTACGAAAATAATCAATTTTGGCATGATGAGTAGTTAACCAATCAATCCCTAGAATTATATCAAACACAAGTATTTTTAAAGAAATAAGATTGACAAGTAATGTGAGGGTACCGATTTGAACCAAACAAGACTTATAAACAGTTGATGTAATGAAGGTTTCTTCTAGTGGAGTTTCAACAGAAAAGTCAAAGTCTAATTTCTTTGGAGTCAAATTTAAACGTCGAGCACAAGTAGGAGAAATAAAAGAATGGGTAGACCTGGTATCAAATAAGGTATATACTTTGCTAGAGTTTATGATATGCTCACCCGTGATGACCTCGTTCGGGTTCCTTGCTTTTTGGGAGGTCACAATAAACACTATCCCTTGAACTACTGGTTTTGACTTGTTTGGGATGGCATTTGGTGTCACCATCCCAACTGGACTTAGCTTCCCTGTACGACAAAATCTAGCTAGGTGACCTTCTCTTTTAAAATTGTAACACATTTTGGACTGCTACGCATAGTTTGAACTGATGTGTCCCTCCCCTCCGCATTTGAAGCATATGATAGATGGTCGTTCTCTTTCCTTAACAACGAGTGTTGGTGCCGACGTCTTTCCATCATTGTTGAATCTCCTCTTCTTGAAATGTCCACTTTTACTGTCTTGGCCATGATTACCACCGAAGTGGTTACCATTTCTGGCATGTTGATTCTCCTCACTTTTGTTATCACCGCTTCGATGACTGCTACCACTTGTATTATCATGTTGCCGGCTGCTTTCTCTTGGTTGGTTAACTCGTTATCACGCTCCTAAAGCTTAGTCCTATTTACAACATCTGAATACAAACACAGTTTGTGAGAAATTAGATATTGATGTAACTCGGGTTTCAAACCTCTTTAGAAACATTCGCGTCATTCTCTCCTCATATCAACTAAGTGGGATGCAAACCGGGACAACTCAGCAAATTTAGCTTCGTACTATGACACAGTCATATTGTTCTTCTCTAGCTTGATGAACTGTACCTCCTTCATGTGACGAATACTTTCGGGAAAGTATTTGTCGTTGATCAGTTCTTGGAACTTCTCTCAAGACATTTTGAGTGCGGCAGGCTGGGTACGCTTTACAGATTCCCACCAATATCTGCCTTCCCTCACAACATAAAGGTGGCAAAGGGAACCTTTTGCTCCTCAGAGCATCCCAAGATATCAAATATCTTGGTGATCTTCTTTATCTACGTCTCCGCCTTAAGTGGTTTTGGCTCTCCAATAAACTTCGGTGGTTCCAGCTCCTTGAACTGCATAGCGGTGACCGTCCGAGAGTTGCCAGTGTTTCCACCTACATTGTGGACAGGAGCCGTTCCCGCCTGATGTTGCATGAATTGCATAAAGCCTCTGAACATCCCATCGTTCATCATTTGATCGGTGTTGTTGTTTACCTGAGGATTATTATCTTCCTGTTGCACATTATCCTGGGTATTGATCTGTGGTGACTCAATGGTCTCCTGTGCTCCATTGCTATTCTCAACGTTCGCGGATGTCATTTTCAAATACTGCCACAAAACAAGGGTTAATTGACATGCAACATATTATCCCTATATTCTGACCTACCAATTAAATAACAAATAAACTTAGGTAGGTCATACTAGCGAAGGAATTACCCGTCTCTCCCCTCCTAGTTCTAGTCTCACATCTCAGCCAGGGATCATATCCCTAAGCTTCGATACCAACTATGACGCCCCCAAAATAGGTATATATCACCCATTCTAAGTCGCCAAATACATGGAACATAATACGAATACAAACTTAAATATACAACATGAGCTGTGAGTTTTAATACAAATATTGTTTTTTAGACAGTATTCAAACTAAAAATAAGTCCTCAATACATTTATTATCACACTATTTCACAGAATAATGAGGATTACTAATGCAAACATCTGGACCGACACTCTGTTCCCCAACTAGTCCCAACTATATTCTCATTTCCTGAAGAGAACAATGAAAGAAAAGGGTGAGCTCAACTAGCCCAGTAAGAAATATTATGACTAAGATAATGCAGAATAAATTATCGTTAGCCTTCAACAGTGTTAAACTGATAAAATATACTCCCTTTGTCCCAGGATAAAAGTCCTAGTGGACTTTTCACGCATATTAAGAAGTTGAATGAAATGACAAAATTGACCATAATAATGTCATTAAATATGGAGAGAGAATTAGAATAATAAAAGTATGAAATCTTTAATGCTATGGGTATAATAAGAAAATATGTGTAAAAGTTTGGTTATTAAAGGAAAATGGACATTTAACATGGTACTACCCAAAATAGTAATAAGGACTTTTATCATGGGATGGAGGGAGTAATAGACATCAAGTTTAACTGCAGCGGAACAAATAATTCATTAGAAGAGTCAAGTAGAGCATAAAACCTACTATCTTCTATGATTTAAAAAGTTTATCATCAATTTTATCCCTGAGACTCAGCTAAAAAAATAGTCCACATCATCGAATATTCATTAGTATCACGACCACAATTTATCCATGCACTACGGGCCAAAGATATTCGTGTTTTCATCAATGGTCATGATTGTAACATTCCAAAATTTTAATTATAATATTTAAATATTTATTTAATTATATAAATATTTATTTGATGTGTTTATTGTTGAAAAGGATGAAATAAATATTTAATGGATGTGTTAATCGTTGAATAAATATTTGTTTAATTGATTTGATTTTATTTGGTTAATTATTTGTTAAATAAATAATTAATAAGTTAAGGAAATTATTATTATATTGATATTTCAATTTGATGGTTAATTATTTGTATGGGGTTATGTGATTAAATGATTTATTTAATAAATTGTTATTTGAATTAATTAATTAAGTATGAAAACTTAATTAAATATAGTGTGACAAATAACTATATTATAAGGAGTATTAAAATAAATTAAAGTAGTTTTAATTGAGTTTACCCAAACAAGGCTTAAGTATATTAAGTCTTTAATTTTAAAGAGTTTTTCCAAACAGAGCCTTATGGCTTTTGGATTTTTAAATTTTGAATTTATAATAATATAAATAAAATAAATTAAAATAATAATTATAATATAATTATAACATATACATTATATGTAGTAACTGATATACTTAACAAGTGAATTAAGGCCATATCAGTTTTATATTTTTGTTTTACGCATAAGGTTTCCAGTTGGATTTTGGCCATTTGCTAAGAACACTAAGAATTTCAGAGAGAGTTGAGAGAATTGAGAGAGAACGTAAGCAATTTCCAGCAATTTTAGCAAGGATTACAAGCTAAGTGAAGGTATTTTATCTAAACCTTAGTTTTTTTTATATATATATATTTGAGTTTTACGACATGAATTTCAAACTCTCTGAATTCCATAATTTTCGAATTGTTGCTATATGGTTGTATTATCGCATTAGTATGTAATTGCAATACTAGAGTTTATGTTTAAACAAGGAAATTGTATGCTAAATTCGGATAACAGTAGGAAAATACGACAGTGTATGTTTGTATGTATATTTTTTATATGGCTCATGTAAGTACCAATGTTGATGGTCAATTGGTATGTTAATGAGTAAATTGAGGCTTGATTATGCTAGTCTATTAAGAAACGAAGATAACGTAATTTGAATGAAGCTATTTGGACAAGAATCGTGTTTACAGTGTTGATTTTTGTCTAAGGAACTCAAAAATAGTGTTTATGTATGAAAATATGAAATTTGAGAAATTAAAATACA